>OY997590.1:16567187-17072733 GCA_963921825.1 Erodium maritimum
CTATAAGTATGGCTAAGCACCGCCTCAACCTTCCTAAAACCCTCCTCAACTGAACCCTTATAGCAGACCCCCATACTCTCAGCGAACCGCGCCACTGTGTGGGTGATGCTCTCGCCCGTACGTCCATCAACAAGATCAGACCGAAACTCCGAAAAAACCGACGGGCGAGAACAAGCCAGGGGCGCAACCTCCTCTCCTGTAGAAGAACCCAAACCACGCCCACCACCAACCTATAACTCAGACTCCGGGGGGGCCATCAAACAAAACTAAAGCAGTCTCCACACAAACCTCATCAGCTCCCTGCTCCCGATCCAACTCGGACTCGGAGTCGCGAGTGGCGTCACACGCGGCCGAGAAACACTGCTCCTGACTACCCCCTGCGTCATCACCAACTGGCTGAGCCTCAAAAGGAACAACAGCCTGGGACGAGGCACCTACTGCAGATATAATCGGCAACTGTAAGGAACGCGGCCTGGCCGTGAAAGCATGAATGATCGGATTAATACCAGACCCCGACGAAGCAGCCGGAGGGGGTCTGGTGGTAGGGCAGGGTGGGATATTATCCACATGCGCCCTCTTCACTACCACATCCGCAGAAAAGTCGTCCCACCACACCGGAACCGACACACTATGAAAGGAGACATCCGAAGTGTGAATAAGAGCTAGGGCCCTGGACATCTGGCCTGAGACTAAAGAAGTCGGATGAACAACAATCAGGTGACCAACCCTCTCCACAACACGGACCATACTATCCCTACACCACCTGTAGGGGGGTAAACCAAAGAGGTCAACCCACAATAGGCGCCCACCGGAAAGGACCCTGTCCAAGCAGCTAGAAAAGGAGAAGAACCAAGGCCGAAGGCTGGTCTAGTCATCCTGGGTCAATATCTCCCATATCGAACGATCAACACAACGAAGGAGAAACGTGCGCGATCCCAGGTCAAATAGCTCTATACCAGTTATGCATGATCTCCCCATACCAGCTACTAGGGAGGAGGAAGAGGACGAGGTCGCCGCCACCACCAAAACACAAAGATCAGTCCGCCCAACCAAGGAGGGGTTAACCGAGGGGAGACAAACCGCCTCCAAGCACAATGAAGGAGCGTGTTGCTCCACCCCATCACCCCAACACCAGGACTAGTCCCGGGAGGGTTACATTCAGAAGAAGCGATATTCCTAATAGGAGTCTGCTCTTCCGCAACAAGGTTAACTTCGGAACTGGGCATAACACCAACAGGAACCACTGGGGGTTCAGACCTACTCGGCTGAGAGGAAGCCAAAGACCCAGCACGTCTACCCAATTCCACAACCAATTTTTGCGAGCCCCACAACGACCCATTCAAAGACGCCACAGCTTTAAGCAAATCAGAATACAACGAAAAGTAAATAAAAGAAAATGGCCTACCTCGCGAAGAGAAGCGAGGAGAGAAACTGATCCCAAAGAGTCGTCCGATCCGACTAAAAAGGCCCCAAAGCTTCTCTTTCGAAGTCGACTCGGGGTATTAGCAACAAAAGCCGGGAACCCCCGATCCTGACTTTTAACATCCCCTTTACGAACCTTCGGCTTCTTCGACCTTCTGCTCTGGACTACAGTCCAACCATCCTCCTCATCCCTTGGAACCACCTCACTCGCTTCAAGCACGGGGGAAGGTTCGGAGTGAACGCTTCCATGCTTAAGAGCTCGATCATTGGTGCCCTCACTGGTCGGGAATGGGCCATGGTTACCAACGAAACCTCGATGCCCCACCCCGACTCGCTCATCGGGTTTGAAAACGCCCAACTCCGGACGAGTCCCACCTTTCTTCTTCGCCGACACCGGCCCAACAACCACCACTCTCGGTCCATCAGAAAACAAGGAGACGGTGGTGCCCCCCGGCGACAACCAACGCCGGACCCGAGACGATCTGGAGCGAGCGACTCCGGCCAAACCAGTCCCAGCCGCTCCACTCACGCCCTGTGACAACACCGGAGCAGCCCCATTTACCAGTGCACTGAGGAAAGTCGCCGGTTCCGTACTCCTTCTACCCTGGTGCACGTTCGGCAATCTTGCAGCATTGTCGCGCGAAGCCGGCCTTGAAAGGCCACGGGACCTGCTGCGTCGGCCTTGAAAAGCCACGGGAGGAGCTACGTCCCCACATCCCAGAGTCGCCGGCCTCGGATCTGTCACCCCATCGCCGGGGATCACGAGCCTTACTGCCGGAAACCGGTGCCGCCGCTACCTGGACGTCATGGCCGAGATGCACCAGACCCATCGCCGTTGCTCATCGTTCCAGCACCCCACCACCTGCAACCTGCCTCTTCAAACCAGCCAGGACACCCTTCTTCTTCAAGTCCACAACTCCGGCCGGCAAAGATCTTCCCGAGGAAGACGCAGTCACTTCGTTCATCGTCGAAGCCACTGACCGCACCCCCATTCCTTCGCTCCCGGCCGACCCAACATGGCCAGCCATATCCCCCAACCACTCCCCCACGATCACAGGATGTCGATCACTGGAGAAGGGAGCCCATGCTCACCAGAAAAACCGGTCGCCGTCGCGCAAAAACCCTAAAACACTGAGACCTGTGTTGAGAGAAAAGTCAACGCTGGTCAACTTACATACTCCTGAGATATCATGTGTGCTCAACTTTCTCTCTAATTTCAATCAATGATCATAGCTCGAGTACATTGAGTATTTTTTTTTTATCAGCAAAGCAGTATATTAAACCCGATCTTCAAAATAAAGATCAGGGGATGAAGAAGAAGAACAATCAGGAGCATTCCACTCTAATAGGAATCTCTGACAACCAAACCTCAACAGGCTGAGGCAATACGTGGACCAAACAATGAAATACAAGTGAAACATGAAACCACAACCCAACAAGGGGTACACCAGAACCAGAGAGGAAAAACAGAAGCTCCAAAAGCTAGATATATCAAACATTAGGCCCAGAAAAAATGAAGGTCTCGATACCCAAATTGACCACCAATAAGCGCAGGAAAGAAACAGCAGCAACCAACACCCCTAATCATCTCTTCCCTAAGCTATGAAGGATTAACATCAACTCCATCTCAACAAAACCCTATCCCAGAATCGGGACAGAGGTCTTGAAAATGCCGGGGCCAGGACCACAAACGGCTGAGACCTCTCCGGTGGTAATCCACCGAAGCCCACAAAGCTAAACCCTACAAGGTCAATCGGATTCCAAAGGCATAAAGCCTCATGCCTTCACCAGCGGCCAACCCCTAACCGGTGAATCCGAGTCATAAACATGAACGGGGGCACTTGGAATCCCATCGAAAAGGTAGAGAGGCAGGGGGGAGAAGAAAACCAAACATAACATGGGAAGAGATGAGTAGCCTTACCTCAGAGCTTCACGAAAGAGAAGCCCAAGACCAGCCACCAACGGAGCCGAAGAACAGGACCGGAAGCTGCGAGGAACTGACCCCCAAGCCGGAGAGCCAAACACCGAGAAAAGTAGATCTGACCACCTCAGAAGAGCAGATCTACAAAAAAAACGCCCCAATCTCCACCAGCCATCCACCGCCCCAGCACCCACGAGTCCCGATCTGCAAAGATCCCAACCAAAGAGGAGGGGAAGAAAGTCCCACGGCCAGATCGAAGGTCGGAGCGAAGAGGAAGGAGATCCAGCCGGTCTCGCCACAACAACAGCGCCAGAAGAGAGAGAGGAGAGAGAGGGACGGCAAGGATCCATCGGTGGCTGTCATGGTCGAAGTCGTGACTGCCACCGGTGGCGACAGAGAGAGGAAAGAGGCTGCGAGGGTTAGGGTTTGTAGGGCAGTTTCTCCCTAATATCAATCAATGATCATAACCCAAGTACATTGATTGTAATTTCTCTTTTTCGTCATGTACTGAAATAGAGGTTGAAGACGAAATGAAAAGTGAAGAGATCAGAAGAAAACTTGTATTTTATTATTCTCTTTTGATTTTTGCCAATTCAAACAGTTTGTCAAGAATAGACCTGTATTTTAATTAAAACAGAGTAACACTACAACAAGACAATTTAGTATATCAATAGGGAAATTTGAAGAAATATGCTTCATAATAGCATCTATTTTATTTCTATGCTAGCATAGTTCAAAATTGGAAAACTATGTCTTTCAAACTTTTAAGACAAAAATAACCTTCTAATTTATAAAAAATTCTTTATCTTACCCTCCTTATTTCTCATCTTCTTCACCAATCCTTTAAAAATAAATTGATGTTTAATTATTTTATTCGAATATATTTTCAAAATAAATATTAATATTTACATGAAAAATATTTTATTCAATATATTAATTATTAAAATCAGATTTTAAATTATAAAAAATTCAAAAAATACGATTATTTTGATAAATTTTAAAAAATGAAATTTGAATTTAATAATTAGTGTATCTGAATAAAATATATTATTTATAACATCTAAGTTTATTTGGAAAAAAATATTTTTTTTAATTTAAATTATATATATACATATATCAAAATAACCTAATTTTAAAAATTACTAAATGAATATAATACTTTTTAAAATTAAAAATTAAATTTAGTAATTAATAAATTCGATTAAATTATTTTTAAAAAATTAACATTATAAATTCGAATTATATTTTAAAAATACTTATCAAAATAATCTGATTTTTTCAAAAAACATAAACTAAAATATAATTTTAATAATTAAAGTAAATTTAATAAAAATTAATAATTTTGGTATATATATCATTGATTTTAATTTAAAATATATTTTTTCAAAAATATATTAGATATAATAAAATATATATTTGGTTCAATTTTATTAATTATTAAATTTATTTTTCTTTAAAAATAGTTATAAAAAATAATATTAATTAAAATGTGATTTTAATAATTAATAAAATTGAATAAAAAGAATTTATATAAAAATTTAATTTATATGTTGAAAATATATTTTAATAAGCTAATTAAACATGAATATATTTTCAAAATAGATGTGAATGGAATATGAAAAATAGAGAATGTGAAATTATGAATTTTGTATCAATTAAAAGAAGGTTATTTTTGTCTTAAAACTTTTGGAAGGCATATTTTTCCAATTTTGGATTATGCTAGTATAGAAATAAAATACATGCTATTATGAAGCATATTTTTTTAAAATTTCCCTATCAATATGGATTACGTTAAAAAAAAAGTATTTCAATATGGATCGACAAGATTGTTGGATAGTACATATGAAGGTTGTTTTTCATCATTTAAAGGAGACCAAACTGAGAGCTATTAAACCCTTTGATTTTCCTTCAATGTTTCTTATCCTATGGGCTCAAGACCAGATCTGTAATACATTCAACTGGTCAGATGAAACCGATAACCAACATGTTGTAAACAGGTGGAAAACATGAATTTGTGATCACTCTCCCATGTCAGAGCCAGTGGCCGAAATCCCAACACCGGCATCCCAGTCTGATCACTTCCCATGTCAGAGCCAGTGGCCGAAATCCCAACACCGGCATCCCAGTCTTTTTTTAAACCTATTTTGAGCATAGTGTAACGGAAAACAACACATAATAGATATACACAGAAAATGCAAACTTGTAATGGTGTATGCTCATTACTGGGGACTTGTATTTGCAACAATGATATCAACCTCATGCACAAACTATTTCGGATATTTTAGGGTGTAGGACCATGAACTCATAACACTTCCTATGGAGAAGCTTAACAACCTCAAAAGACTTACGCACCAAAAGACTATCCAAACCCACATTACCTGAGACAAGAAAATAGTTCTCACTCGAGTCACACACCAATAGCTTGCATCAGCTGCTTTTGAACTCACCAAATCTATGTTTTTCTTCATGTACCTGCTTGAACACATAACCCATCTCAGGAAATGCTGACACAAGCAGCAGCTCCAGAAGGTCATATGCCAATTGCTTTAAACAGACCGATGACTGCAAAAAAGAACAGAGCCATTGCATCTCCATCAGAACCAACCCTTCCACTAAAATTCAGATCACGCATGATTTTTTTCATTCTCAAATGAAAAACTACCTGAAGAAAGAAGTAAAGATCCTTGGCGCATTGTTCGTACTCTCGCCTACCTATAAGTCCCACAATACCAGCTGGTGCATTTTCTGCAAAAGGAGGAGAGGCCATTGGCAAGAGACAACTCATTAGGCCCTACCAAGGCAATGTCAAGTTGGCAATGATAAACTTGTCTAATAAAAGATGTTACCTATCATCAGTTCATATACAAACTTTGCACGGCGATCTGCTTCCAGTTTTTTCTGTTCATCTATTGCTCTTGGAGAAGCCATGTCTGGTTGATGGTTGGAAGGAGAGCTCTGTGATGGGGATGGAGGCGGCCGTTGTCGCTTTGGGTGCTTAGTTATAAAGATTCCATCAGGCCAAAGTATCTGATTGCCAGGTAGCTCATGTCAGTATTCAAACAGTACCCAACAAACCAAACAAGCATTCACGTTAACAAGCAAATTAAAGGCCAGGTGCCTCAATTTCAGTGCTAGGTTTTCAGCAGCATTGTCAGCTACAAAGACATTTAGCACCAAAAGGACTTGCTTAGTAGCAAATACGCCTTCGAGAATTCTACTACAGGTGTAATACACTCCTTTGGGAAGATACGAGAGGTGAAATTGGTACAAAAGTAAATGACAACCACTAATGATATGATTGTGAATATGGCAATCAATCAATCAATCCCAGTTAAAAGCTAGGAACCAGCACTTGCTTACTGATGAAATACAAGTACATCACATCGACCAGAATAATTAACATAAAAAACTTACAGGATATTAAATGAACAGGCATATCCAATCCAAAATTTAGATGTATGGTACTTCTGAAGGATAAAATATATGCCCTTATTTGGGCATGATAGAAAGTTGAGATTGTTTTTAATGCCAACAACATGGTATTAAGTATTACCTGCTCAACACGCTGGATTCCTGAAGCAACAACTGATCCTCTACGTAAAAGCTGGATTTTCTCCATCAACCAATCATCAACAGCATCACCCATTCCCAGATGTAGTAATTGTTTGGCAACCCAGAATGCCTTCCGCCTGCAATGCTCAGATGCTTAGCTTTCGAATAAATAAGATGATCAATTATTAAGAAAGAGATTTTAAAAAAATAGGCATGATGATTATAACAATGTTGCCTTGGCATATACAAAAATTACCTGATCCATCCACCGTCATGAAGCTGGAAAATGACATCCACCAGATCCAACATGGGTACGGTTAGATTTGGTGGCACCCACTGAATGAAATAAAAGTGGATCAAAGTCCTATTAGAATCTTGAAGCAATATAGCATGACATGGAAGGAGCAAGACAGCTACGAAAACATGAAAGATAAAAGGAAGCACTACTTGTCACAAAACAAATTTTAGTCCTACATCCATCTCAAAATGCTAAGACACGTTCAAGAAGGAAAACTAAAAGTTGAACAGATGAACCCAAGTCAATGATACCTCTGAAAGAAGGGTTTGGTTCGTTCTAGCTTCAAGAAGCGACTCAGATTTCTCTTCCAAAGCATCATGCTCTTGTTGTTTAACAGTTCTAGCCCTATGCCTGATAGATGACACATTATTCTGTACCCTGGCTTCTGGATTAGGGCTTGAATCCTCCGTCTTTGCAAGTTCTTTACCATGTTTATTTACTGACAAATGTGGTATGCCTTTCCCATCTAATCTTAATCCATCAGCAACAAGATTATGCTTCATCTGCACTGTTGATCCCATCTTTTCAGCACCTAAATACTCCCTCTTAGGAGATAGGGGAGTATTGACTCCGGACCCCACCTTATTTGTGACCTTGCACTCTTCTGAGGGCTTACCATCCAGGTCAACTGGAATCCTCAAGCCATATGGAAAACCAGAAGTAAGTCAGAACTCAAAAAGAAATCCACTAAAGTCAACATTCTGCTTCACAGAAGATTCACCTGATAATGTCTCAAGGATAGAGAAGGAATTGGAGAACAAGTATGTCTGCATTACAGAACATATACCAGTAAGTATTGTGCCTAAAGGAAAAGAAAAGGCTCAGTACCTTACCCACACACACAACAATAATAATAAGCAAAGGCACAAAATCAGAACCTGAGAATCAACACAGAGAAAATCCCAAACTTCGATAGATCCTGAAATTGTGGGAAGCTGGAGAAGTTTCTGCGGAACAGCACACGCAATAGTTATTATAGAACTTATATGGAGAAAAGCCTATCATCTGTATCGCACATTCAGTGGTTTGGTTATATAATACATCCGAAATGCCAAACCAGTCAGATGAAGATAAAATATTTCAATAGGTAGCCTGCTATACTGAACAGAAAAAGGAAAGTAGTCATTAACAATCAAGCACTGCTTTAAAATCATAAAAGTTCACGAAGTATGGCAATCAAGCCAGAAACTTACTTATAGCAGATTATAGTTCCTTCATAGCTCGCTATTAAACAATATCCATGTAATAAATATGATACTAATTATAGCTAATTTTTCAATAATTTGTATTGAGGAAATCAGTTATAGTAACTTAGAGTTTGTCAAGTAAAGTGTCAATCACCTATATCCAATTCCGCAGTATAAGTTTATCAACCGACAAAACATCAAAGCAAAGATTGATCTCTAACCTTTAAATATTTGTCAAGCAATTTACATCGCTCTCGAATGATGGGTACATCTAAACCTGTTGACAGAAAATGCTTTGGTGGCAAATGGAGATTATACTCAGGGTATTCTTTTAGACGTCGATGTAGCTCCTCAAAATGCCGAAACCTACAAGAGAACATTGGCATTCAGTTATAGTGTGTGCATTGATTAAAGAGATAAATGCATATTAGCATGTCGGCAAAGTATTGGCACCTTCTTTTGATCGACCAACTATTACTGTTTACATCTGTAACAGATATTGAATAAACAGCAAATGTTCTAGAGTCACTTTTCACGATATTTGCACCCAATACCTGCAACAACATATTAGCTTACATCAGTTCATGAAACCGAGGTTCCTGAAATGAAGACAGAGATATCGAAAGTTGTAACTACCTCACATTTCAACTTGAAAAATGAATCCACTAATAATGAACTTTGCATGGAATTAACAGTGGAAGTGTGAGTTTCATGTATTGAGGAGGATGCAGATGAAGAAGCTGCTGCTCCACTGTGAACTCTGCCAAAGATTTCTGCCTCAGAATCACTACTAGATTCCTCAACTTTTGCATGTCCTAATGGAGAATTTAGTATATCCATCCCATCTCCAGATAAGAAGGTTGTTCTCTCAACTTCTTGCCAAATAGGCAGCTCTGATTTAGACTTCTTATTAGACTGTGTTCCAGTCGCACTTCGACGATTTACACGCCTTCGACGGCCTCCAAAATTTTCGAGTGGATGGTGAATGTGAGCAACTGCCTGATTTCTATTACTTTTCCTGTCCCAAACTTTAGTTCCAGGAGAACCAATACCAGTTACATTGACATTTTCTTCATCCTCAGAAGTATGAGAACTACTGCTTGCTTCCTCAAAATCCCTGGGGCTGTATTCGTCATCTTCTGAATATGAAGCAACTGAAGAGGAATTTGATACCTGTTTATCATTAAAGGTGAGCAAAGTTTCTATTGCTGGCTGATCAGCACGTCCAGAGAGAATGGTGGTATTGTTGGGAAGGTTCTTCAATCCGTCCCTCTCCTTGGGTTTAGATGTTGTATTTATTTGACCAACCAAACCTGCTTTTCTGACAGCAGAATTCCGAGAAAGTTGCCTACTTAACTTGTCTTCCTTCTTTTTGTAGTTTTTCCCTTTTGCCCACATGTTTTCCAAATTTTCTGGAGCAAGCGCTTGAGTCTTCCTGAGAGAAATAAGGTCTAACATGTCACCCCATTGTCCTTCAGAGAGGTGTAGTTGGGCACCTTTCCCGGCACTAACTTGAGAGTTCATTGGCAAGGAGCCAAGTGAATGGGAAGATCGAGTGTCAACTGAAAGTAATGGATCCTTCGAGGTGTGAGGCCCATTAACTTTATCTGAACCAAGTTTACTCGAAATTTTGGATTGATCACCTTTTAATTGCACAAGTTCAACACCATTGACCGAAGGATCTAGAAACTTGGAAAAATGGTCAGAAGATCCATTTGGCTTTGACAAAGATGCCTCTTCTGCCGCAGTAATGACTTTACCAGTCTTGGTCCTAGAAATAACTAAGGCCTCAATCCTCTCATTAATGAACCTGTTTAAAAAGTTCAAAAAACTGAGAACAGCAGCAAGTGCAAACGAATATATAAAACAGAAATGTTGTACCTTGGATTAGCTAAGTTTAAGACTGGTCGGATTACTGCACAAGCAAGAAGCTCCCTCGACACAAAACGGAAAAATGAACACTGCAAATCTTCGGGCTTGAAAGTGAAAGAAATAAGACCATCCACCATATGCTGCAAAACCTGCAAATGAATGAAGCAAAAAGTACTGTAAAGATAACTAGGAAAGCAGAGAGTCAAAAAAATAATTCTTCCATCCCTGTAGGTAGGAACTGAATGAGCATTTGAAGTAGATCCCCAAGAGAGAAAAATAAGCAACCTTGTGCTCTGCTTCAGCAGAAAATAAAGCAGGGTGCAATTTGTTTTCAGCAGCCAGGACACGTCGTAGTTCCATATCTCTGTATTCAATACTTGGTGATTCTAACTGTTGTTTTTCCATCTTTGCTTGACTTGCACGAAAAAGCTCCAAATGGGTGCAAATGAGATTTATAAGATCCCTGATTACCAAGTACATTCAGTGCCCAAATAACGAAATGCTTCTACAAAAACCAATTCGAAAATGAAAGAAAATTCAAGGAACTTAACCTTGTGAGAAGATCTATGAGATTTATGTTCCTCATACGACCTGAAATTTCTCCAAGGACACCATTTATAATCTGCACTAGTTCCTCTGGACCTTCTTTATCAGGTGTTAAGCGAGCGTACCATAGATTTGTCACCCACTCAGAAACTAGATGTTTGGTAAATTGATCTATTGCATCCTCAACAACGGGTGAGTTCACTTTCCTTCTCCAACTATACTTTTGTACCGCTTTAGGATACTCAAGAGGTTTATCCTGAGACAATGTATTTGCCGAGGATGGTTTGCTGTTATATATTGCAGCTTTTTGTCGCATTTCAAAATCTAGTGACAGATAACGGATGATGATAATTAAACAGGCGGCAGCAGGAAGGTTGAACCATACTGAAGAGCTTGTCACTGAAATAATAATGAAAATGGAAAGAGTTACATCCAAACAAATATAACAAGATGGCATCAGCAACAACATTGAACACTTAGTGGCGACCAAGAGAACCATAAAATATTACATCTTGTATTAGTTTACTTCACCGGTTCAGAACTCCCATTCTCAGAGATCACCAATTGAATCAACTACTCAATATGTGAAACATTTCAAGCATAAATAATCGTATTGGTTCTTCCATTTAGTTAGCTACAATCATTTTGGTCCTTCCATTTCGTTTACTACACCACCGATTCCCTGAATTATCAATATATTTGTTGGATAAAACATGTGTGGGAGCAAGGTCTCCATATTCTCATTGGATTTGTAAGTGCATAAGAGTCAACCTCTAATACAAAATTAACTGCATGAAACTATATGCTTGAGCACTACTACACGAAGTACAAGTGAGGATGACAATGTAATAGTTTGAATTGCATTAATAAAATAGAGAAGCATCTCATCATTCACAAGTACTTGAAATTTGGAAGTAGCCAGGCAAGTTGCAAGCATATAGATTCCGGGTGTCAACGAAGATGCTAAAATCAGGTTTCTTAGACAACCTCTTAAAACTAAAGCTCCCATCATCACTGTTTAATTGTCTGCTACTCTCAGACGGATGCCCCAATCTAAGTGCACTCTTGCACATTTGATAAGTAAAAAAAATTTGAATCACCATTTCACTAACAAGATGTCTTCATCTGAGCTAGTTATGATCACGTGAATATGCAAGGATAACACTTGGGGGAAGTCAAACACTAGAAGCAGACTATCTTTGCTGTTGAGTCAAAGTCAAAGTGGACAACTACTTTGGGAAGGACTAACGTGATTTAGTAAAAGAGTAAAATGATCACTAAACGCAATTTCACTGATTGCCTTCCCTCCAAAAAGCTACAACTTTTTACTAATAGAACTATAGCTGACTATTTAAATTAGATATAGAATAACAGATAGGCAACAAGACCCTAATGAACATCATCAAAGACAAGATAGGAAAAACAAATTCTCTATCCCACCATTAACTTCAACTCAATCTGTTTTGCAAACATCACTAAATCCAGTACAAAAGATGATCTAAGGAGCTGAAATAACTCAAACACTCCAATGAAGAACTGAAATTTACCGCAAACAAGTAAAATTGAAATCTATTTCAGTACATAAGAATTCAAATCAGGCCACATTTTCTTTGTTTGGTTGCACGTACGTGATAGTCGACAGACACAAAGGGAGCAATGAAACAAATTAGACGAAACCAACAAGCAGATTGAATCAATCAGAAATCGGAAGTACTTACGAGACATGAGATAAGACAATCCGACAACGCATATGGCAAGAAAAACGATCCGTTTCTTGCCCTCCTCCACCAAGTCGCGAACCACCACCTGCCTCCTCTGCGAGCTCATTTCAACCAGACCACCACCGCCAAATCGAAGCCCAAGTCCGATTAGTGCCAAAAAGTTGAGCAAAACCTACCGAATTAAGCGTTCCCGAGGAGCGATCAGGGAATGCGAATCGAAATTAGGGCAATCAAGGTCGGAAATCGAAGAGCATATTCGTGTTGAGTGCCGAGAAAAATTGGGTACAATCGAATCAAGGTGAAAGAGTGAGAAAATGAACCCAAGAGTTGGAATGAGTTCAACGCGAGACCGTTAGGTTTTGCAAGAGCTTGCGTGTGTCTCATTTCATTTGTGCGCAAAAAGAAACGTGAAAAAAAAAATCTCTCCCTATTGACGTCACATTTTTTTTTTCGGGACATCAAAAAAATAGTAATCAAATTTAAGATCTTATGTCAAATACAGAATAGTAGAATTGTTCGTTGGAAAAATCGAACAAGCTCAAGTCCCTTCTGTAATGATATCAAAACATAGGAATTGTGAGAGAAAAAATAGGAATGCATGAATTAATATTTGAGTGCCTAGAATTAACATGAATTTCAGTAACTTGTTTTAACAAGCATTTTGTAGCAGACATGTATTGGGTGGGGAAGATAGGAATTATGATGATAGCTGACAGTCTAACCAACTAATACCACCAATTAGTGATGTACAAATTCTTTCTATTTCTCAAATCAAGTAGCCAAACACATTATATTTGTAATGGAATAATTTCAAAGTTCTTAGTTTTTGTTCATTATGTTTGAATCAGAACATGTCGTTCTTATTCAAAATAGACGGAAATAATATTTTTGAAAATTTTGAAACGTTAGGAAAGCAAGAAAAAAAAATACATGATAGAATAGTGATTCAAAAATTTAAATGTTTGACGGTAGCATGCAAAAATTATCCTATTTGTAATCGTTGCTTATCTGATCCTTAAGCACAGGGACAAGGAGACTAATCCTGGTCTGAAAGCAAAAGTCAACAACAGAGTTTCTTCCCAAAATTATTAAAGTGAGTTCAACCAAATTCAACCATTACAATGTAGCTAAGATAAAAATAAAAAATTATTGGGTTAAAATAACAGGATTTGTAATCAATGAATTCCCTAATAGGTTTTTTTTGTTTTGATAAATGATGAATTTATTAATTTTTTTACCCCAAGATGGGGAAAAGAGAGGGGACCGCTGAAAAGCTATCCCATAAAACCTTCAAAAGAAACTCAATCACAAAGTGATAGGAGAATCTTTCTAAAACACGAACAACAAAAAAAGAAAAAGGACAACAGCCTAAATCAGACTAATCGATAGAAGGAGGAGCGGCTTCTATCTGAAGCAAAGTCCCTGTAGCGACAAAATGTCTCCAAACCTCATTCCTACGCTGAGCTTCAAGCAATTCCTTGTCACTCATACGAAGAGAACGAGTCGTCACTGTATAGGTCTGCTGAGGTTTCGTCCTTCTTTTCCCTTTGCTTTTCTTCAATGCTTCAGGTGACAACACAGGAAACTCCTGATCGAAACGCGAATGAGAAGGAAGGGAGGATGCCGGCGGCACAGCCGACAAAGGTTTTGCATCCTTAAAAAACGAAACGCTCACAGTATTTGTAGGCCCGATGACTTCAGCTCCTAAAACAGGTGAAAATGGAGTTGGGCTTGTACTTGTCTGACCCACACTAGCCGGCCCAGACCCATCCTTAACAACCAATGGACCGGATTGGCCAGGCCCAGACACATCCAGTCCATTTTCACCATCCTCACGCGAAACAAACGAGTCACCAGTCAATCCCTCGCGCAGTCCAGTAGCTTCCTCGCGCGAATCGCACTTCGCAACCAACGGGTCAGTTAAAAAAACAGGCCCAGAAGGAGGCCCAAACCCCACGTCCAAACCAGGTGCAGCGTCTTCTCCACGGGATCGTCGAGAGTCATCCAAACGCAAATCACGCAGATTTGAATTCTGCAAGGGCTGAGATCCGTGACTCACGGGATCACGGATCCCATCTGATTCGCTAAGATTTTCCACGCGTTGAGAATCAATCGCTAGGCGAGAAACAATGGTCGGAGCGATGCTCTGTTTCTCTGCAATTTCCTTCCGACGACGTGCAATGGCTACGAAGAGGGAGTAACCATTGAACCTAAAGCCGTTGAGGCTGGAAACAGCATGTTGTGCATCAACACTGGAGCTAAACCGTACAAACCCGAAGAATTTTCCGGTACGATTCTGGTGCGACGAAACAGAGGAAGTGGTGATCCGTCCGAACTCTCCGAAAACATTGCTTAACTAGTCAGTCTTGGTGTGAGGAGGCAAGTTGCAGATGAATACCTCGTCATCTTGCAGGAAGTAGCCATCATCTCCTTCACCAGCTGACACCGTCTGAGCGCCTGAACCTGGACCCGGCGAAACCAACACAGGAGGCTGCTCAGTCGCAACTGAAGCAGCATCACCTGCTCCTGCAACAGGCGGTTGGACAGCTCTCTCCCTCCTTCTCCTTACTGGGACTCCACCATTGTTAGCCGGGGCGTTGACAGGGCTGACACCTGGTACCGGCTTCGACCTGGCTTCCACCTTAACCGAGCGTTTGCTCGAAACCTTGGTCGGAGCGTTAACGGGACCGCCACCTGATACCGGCTTCGACAGTTTGGCATCCACCTTGACCGAGCGTTTGCTCGGGACCTTGGCTTTCTCCTTCTCGACCTTAACGTAATGTTCGTAAAGGGAGGTCATGGTGGAGCAGAACAGGGGAAACGAGAGCATCCTTTCAATTTTCCCCCCTTCAACTGACAACCCCAGTTAACCAGCACACTGACAATGACCACCACAACCCCAGGCCACGAGATCCGAGCCTGTACAAGATTTGCAGCTGCAACCACGTAGCGATGGCGTCTCAATAACAACCAGGCCAACCTGAAACGCGACGGAACAAGGTCGGGACTAACAAAGACGATCCCGATTGATCACGCCACAACAACACGACCGAGACGATCCCCACAGAACACCGGCAGACCTAACTGCGAACATCGATCAGAATTCAGGTGGTTGGAACTCGCTCACCACTCTGCAGGTCGCGTCACACACGATCGGAACCGGACCCGACGAGAATCGACGACCCCGCTTCCTTGTGTCCTCTGGTCACAGACGACACCGGCTGCTCACCGGAAACGAAACTCTCGGCAGAGTCACGTCACACCCAACAAGGGATCGAAAACGGATCGCTCCTGACTCTCCAACACCGCGAGAATCGAACGACTTCGCTCCCTTGTCGCCGGGAGAACGACTGCTCACCGGAGACGAAGACCGGAGACGAGGACCGGAGGGATGGTGCGCGGCGGCGCAGGTTGCGCAGGCGGACCCTAGGTCTCGCGTGCGTTAGGATTGGCTTCTATGCTGGTTTTGTTGGTCAGTGTAAATTCTCAACTTTCCCTAATAGGTGAGTTCTCAAAAGAACTGTACGCGTTTATAAGGGTAAGTTAAGGCTTAAAAGCCTTCATGAAATTTAAATTCAATTGTGTTTTCTATTTCGAAATCAAATAAGAATTTTTTTTCTATAATCAAGAAATTGCTTTTGTTTGAACTTATCTCTTTTAAAACATAGTATCTTTTGACAATATTGACAAGTTAGCCTCTTCTATTTATTTGGAACAAACTACAATTAGTAACTTCATATCTTTTTCATGAATTTGTGTTTTTCAATTCTTCTAAATGAATTTTTTTTACTCCTTCAATCGAACATATTTAAAAATCACCATATCAAATGAAGTCGAGTTGATTATTATAATTGAAACAGTTAAATATAATATTTTATTTTATTTTACGTGGACATATATCAACTTCATTCTGAATAAAAGTTTGAACTACTTCTTATGTAACTTGCAAGGTGGAATTTTATAAAAGGACACATCCTATAAATATATTAGAGATTATGAGCTAATTAGATGGTGCAGGTCTTGTGGTTCTAATTCGGACAAATCCACCACCAACCAAAAGACGACGTTAAAGATATCTTAAGAAAGAAAACACATGTATGTACCTATGTTAATCAAATCAAAATGGAGCACAAGATTAACGGGTCACTCGCGTTAATAATTAACAATCAATATTGTACGAATCTCTCTAGCTTTGTGAGAGAGCACACTCACCAAATTCTAGTTGTCATTGTTATGGACGGCTACCTCTTTCGGTTTATCTATTTCCTTTCAATCTTTTGCCTCTATGATGTTTTTTTGCTTTGTCTCCCATTCTATGATGGTAAAATTGACTTTGAGCAGCTCCTTTTGGGTTACGTTACGGTGGTTTGATCTGATGATGATTTTCGAAGGTCAAAACGATCTAATTCGGTAAGAATTATCGGTGACGCCACAACAGGAACATGTTCCGTTTTTCTTATCACATCTACCAAGTCTCGTCACAAGAAGGGATATCTCAGATGATCCTGGCGACTCAAGACAACGGGTCGGCAATACCAAAACGCCTCACTACGTAAGTTTCGAGTCCACAGGCACCGAAAAACCTACGGGGGTCTCAGACATATTCTGGAGCCCAAGGTCTGTGACCCAGTTTCTGTTATGATCGTTTGACATGGTTAATAAAATACCTATGTCTTCACGTTTCAAAAATGATAATTAACCATTAAGTTTGGTGTTGAAAAACAAAGGGAAAATTTCAGTATAATACCTTGCTAAACATTTAATTTCAGCATAATACCCTGACAAAAATTTCTTGCACTTTCATACCTAAACCAAGCATTTAATTTCAGTTTCATACCCAGCAGTTAACTTTCTGTTAGTTTTGGATGGAAAAAATCAAAAAATCCATAATACCCCTAACTTTCAATCAAATTTTCAAAAACATAGCATTAAATTTTCAAAAATTCTATTTATTTATATGTTTATTTTATAAAATCATTTTTTATTATAAAATTCATATTTAATTTTTAATAATATGATTAATTTCAATTCTAATTCTTATTTATTTTTATTTTCTTTTCACAAATAATTGTTTTCTTCTAATCTTTATTTTTTAATAATTCTAATATTTCTTTTTTCATCTGATTTTTGTTTTTTTCTGATAATTTTAAAAATTATTTATTTAAATTAGATAATTAACTATTTTAAAATCAAAATTATAAAAACCAAAAGTACAATTAAAATTGAATTACAATTAAATCTACAAAAGCAATCTAAATCTGCAGAAGTTTGGGGACGACGAACACGATCCATCTGGGACGAACACGAACGCGACTGGGACCAAGCTTGCTTCCAAATCAGAACAAAAGAAGATAAATCGCCGGAAAATGTTCGTCCTTCCAAATCAGACCAAGAACCTATTTTCTTTCCAAATCAAACCTAAACCAGAAATTCATTCCAGACTGTACAAATTCCACATATTCAATTTAAGGAAATCAAATACAAAGAAGAGAGAAGAACCCTTACATATACAAATTTTACAGATTCGAAAAATGGAAGTCGCGAAATCCGGCATCGCAACCGGAATCTCAAACGACGATGATGGCCTCTCTGTCCACGGCGACTTCTCGAGCTCGACCACGGCGACTTCTCAGCGAAGCTCGAAATCGAAACTGAAGGTCGAAACTTGTTTGGATCTGGGTCTCGACGTCGCCTAGGGTCGCCTCCATCTCCTACGAGCAGAGCCCCGTACTCGGCTGGAGAAGACGCTGGCCAGAGGAGGTCTGTTCGATCTTCATCTACGGAAACATCAGACCAGATTGAACGGAGGGATTGGAAATCTTCATCATGATGTGGGGGAAATGAGTAGTTGAATGAGATTTGGGGGAAATTAGGTTGAATGAGGTATATAGTTAGGTTTAAGTTAGATTTAAGTTAGGTTATATTAAATTATAAATTAGGCAAACAAATTTATACATTTTTTAAATTAAAATATGATTTTACAGATTTTTTAAATAAAATTTGATTTTATATAATTTTCTCAAATAAAAATCTGATATATATATATATATAATAAATTATTATTTTATATATTTTTTGGAAAAAATCTAATTTTTAGAAATTAAATATGAATTTTTATAATAAAAACTGATTTTATAAAATAAATATATAAGTAAAGAGAATTTTTGAAAATTTAATGGCATGTCTTTGAAATTTTGATTGCAAGTTAGGGGTATTATGGACTTTTTAACTTTTTCCATCCAAAACTAACAGAAAGTTAACTGTTGGGTATGAAACTGAAATTAAATGTTTGGTTTAGGTATGAAAGTGCAAGAAATTTTTGTCAGGGTATTATACTGAAATTAAATGTTTGGCAGGGTATTATACTGAAATTTTCCCAAAAACAAATAATTTCACTTGATTAAATAGATTTCATTTTTGTTGGTTCTTGGTCTTTAACGTGTCCGACTCCGATATGACTAAAACTAGAGACCAGACACCAAAATCGTAACAATCACCTTTATAATATTTTGTGGTTATTGTAAAAGTCTAAAATATTATTGATGATTCTTAATTCTTGTTTTTTAATACAATGAGAGCATCCCGTTATGTTGGGATTAGCTCTATACTAAATAGGAAATACTATATTAAACAATATAGGGTTCCAAACTAAACTAGGAATATAAAATACTTGTAATTAAAAATAAACTACACTTTAACACCCCCCCCCCCCCCCCCCCCCCTCACGTGCAAGTCGGATAGCGAGTCTTGCACGTGGACGAAAAATAAATTTCAAATTTCAACTTCATGTTGTTGCGTCGCCCCTGTGTTAGATTTTTTTTTCTCAACATTTCCCCTACATTCCCTTTAGTAATGATTCCTCTGGTATTACGACCTTTACCTCACGTGTAGGACTGAACGTCTACACGTGTACCATAGCAGGAATGGACGTCTACATATGGGCCATAGCAGAAATGTACTTTTTGTTGGGTCTTGATGGAGGGTATGAACACATACTTGCAGCGGAAATAACTCAAGACCATGCCATAGAACACTAACAAATATTAGATACACAAGAGAATAAACAATATGGATGTCTCCTTACCAATTCATTCAAGAACACCACAGAAACGACGATCGACTTGAGTCTCCAAGACGCCTACGTATCCAATTAGAATCAAAGCCACGTAGTTCTTCTTTAGATGACTCAAGAACACAGCAAGATGGAGAAAAAAAATGCCAAACCCGAAATTGTAGGGAGAGAGGGAGAGAAGTTGTGTTCCTATTCTTGTCTTGTGTTTTGTCGTAGGAAAAAGATGGCTTAAACCATCAACAACTATCAAGGACAAGTAAGGTGTGAAGCATGGTGTGAAGTAAGACAAGTATGGTGCTAAGTATGACAAGACAAGATGGGTTAGGTGGTGAATCACCAACACCTTAATCCTTGTCTTGCTTACTTAGTACTAATTAATCAAGACTTGATTAATTAGTTCCATGAGCCTTGGTTGCATGGGCCTTTCATGGGCCTCTTGGAACATGGCCCATGGCCATTCCCAACGAGGTCCCGTGACGTGCTCATCGTCTCCAAGCCTTCCATACTGGAAATGTCCAACACTATTCGACGTGATCAATCCAAGACTCCAAGCCTGGTCTCGATCAGCAAAGTCCTATTTACTTACGGGCACATGACCCAAAATCTAGTTTTGGTCATGTCCCAAGACAACTCTCTTTTGGTCATTCTCCATAAATATGTCAATGAGTTTCATCCTTTGGTGTGACCCTTAGGTTTATGCATGTCGATACATCAATGTAAAATCTCATTTTACTTGATCCTATATAAGTGACAACTAACGAGACTTTAGTATTTCCTGACACTACATAGCGAATCGACCCAATCGATTCTAACCTTTCCATCGTCCCTTTCATTATCCTTTTATCACTGATATTCTGATTGAGATAAAGCATAGAGCCATCATCCTTATTATTCTCAATCACTATTCCTTGATATGTGAGATGACTGAATATACGATACCTAGTATCGCGTGCATGGCCATGCTTTTCTTTCAATCACTCTCGATCAAGCGGCCGTGAACTGATATCTTTCCCATGCCACAGTATGAGGGATAAATCCCTTAGCCGTCTTTCGTGACACTCATGCAGTCCGTCCCCAAGCCAATCCTGGCCGTTATGGAAACCCTGTCACAGGAAACGTTGGGCTCAGGTCAAACTCAGTTGTTTACTGCATAGTAATCACAAAGACTCCTTGGTTTAAGGATACATGACAAGCAACGATAATGAATATGTTCATGACTTGATCTATGGCACATATTCATGTCGGGTCGTCCAATATCATGTCCCACATGATATCTATGATCAGACTCCGAAATCTCATTCCAATGACTAACAGAACGTAAGCCATGAAGAGCCATCTTTCATACTAGTCGTTTCTAGTGAAGCTTTGTTGACTAGGGACCCATCGAGTGTGATCCATCTCGATCTATGATTCTATTCGCATTGTGGGCATAGATCAGAACACACATCGATATATTACTCCAACACATAAGTAATATAAAGCCGCTTTAATTTTATTGCTAATAATGATACATACATTTGAAAATTTATGATTGAACTATGGACACTAAGACTAACATTTTTGTTTATGGGCTTAAACTTTAATATAGGGTGGAGGTGACAAATGGGACGGTATTCAATAACAACTTTTAAAAGCCTAAGACGATCTTAAGCCATTGGCTCATACCCTGATTTTACGGATGCACGGTTCAGCTTCGAGCAATTACATCACGTGGGAGAAAAACATCTTCACAAAAGCCGCATAACGACAACGCGAACCAAATTCAAGCAACTACATCACATAAGTAACAATGCAAACTTCTTCAAGCAACTACGTCACATGACGGTGCAATTGTGTTCAAGCAACGACGTCTCATAAGGACGATGCAAAACAACTTCAAGAAATTACGCCGTATAACGACGGTGCGAAACAACTTCAAGCAACTATGTCGCATAACGATGGTGAGAAGCTTCGAGCAACTACGTCGTATAACGACGATGCAAACCATCTTCAAGTAAGCACGTCAATGGTGCAAGCCATGCTGATTTTACGGACGTGCAAGAATGTGTGATTTTTAGTTTCAGAAAAATCACAAAAACCCTAAACTTAAACCAACAAGAAGAGAATCAGAGAAACTGGTTGGACGTAGCCAACCATCAGCCTGTGAGTAGTAGCAGAAGCGGAGGAACAATGGCCAATGTGAACATCACCCGTCATGAACAGTACTTTATGAATAGTGTCGGTGAACAGTGCCTGATGTGAGTAGTACTGGTGATGAAAGTTGGAAACTCCGAACAACAATGTCTTTCTCACCCGTTAAATCATATATTAAAGAGCGGGCAAAGAAATAACCCACGAAAATCTAACCTAGGATCGAAAAGGCTCTAATATCAGGTAAAAGTCTAAAATAATATTGATAATTATTAATTCTTGTTTTTCAAAGACAACAAGAGCATTCCTTTATACAGGGATTAACCTTATACTAAATAAGAAATACTATATTAAACAATATAAGAAACCAAACTAAACTAGCAATAGAAAATACTTGTGATTAGAAATAAACTAAACTCTAACAACTATGTTTATAAACCATTAATATCCAACAATTCTAGCTATTCCACCACATAAAGAACAAATCTCAATCTTTAATAGTCTAAAACTTCATATGTCAAAATTTTAAATCAGATACATTTCAGGAATTCAAATATTGAAAAAACATGTTTATGTGGAAAGAAAGAAGAATGGTGAAATGCAAATAACTATTTACATGGATTGCATTGACGGCAGATGTAGTAAGGCATTAAGGGGTGTGATTGTGCAAAAAAACCATGACCTGCGACCCACCCACGTAACCGTCTGATCCTAGACCCGTTAATAACTCATCTGACGAATTTGGGTCGTTTTTAAGATTAAATATTTAAAAAAAAACGCTCACTACCGGGCGAATAATAGATCTAAGAGGGTTGATCCACAGATCAGTCGATCCATCCGAAGTCAATCTAAAATACTAGGTTTGGTACTTTATGCCCAACCCATCTCAATCAGCCCAACTAATATATTAGTTCAACTTCAATACTTAGAGTCGGTGATTGTATTAGATCTTATGTACTTAATGGCTTAAAATGCATTGACTAAGGGAAACCTATCTAGATTCCTTTTGTTCTTCTTTTCTGTAGATTATCATCTTCCGCTCTACTCCCTCTTTACGGTTTGTACATCACTATCGTTTTCTTCTGCCTCCACCGTCTCCCACAACTTCCATAATGTAAGCTTTCTTCCTCCCAATGCTCCACTATCACGACTTCAATTTTTCAACAAGAAGGTCTTTAAAGACATGGTCGTATAGCCAGGTCTTCATACAAGTATAAATGTCTCTTATTTCTTACCTTTGGTCATGGAAACCATATCCACATCCTTCTTCCTTTTGTCCTCAGCCTCCACTTTCTTCCCACCTCCCTTTCGAGATCTGTGCTTCTCTAGTCTCCAATGACGGAACTAGTTTTTTCAATAAGAGAGGCTACTAATAAATTTTTTCGTAATAATAAATAATGAAAATATAATTCAAAATAATTTTAAAATACTTTTTATCATAAAGAAGGAAATACACAAATAAAAGAGGATGTGGGTTTCGTGGTGGGAACCACATACCCTAAACAAGTCCAATAAGAAGTTCAAGCAAAAGGAAATATAAAAAGAACAGCGAAAAGAAGAGTTAGAGACCTTGCTCAACCCAAAGGAAAAGACACCCTGACTAGATTATAAAACAATACCTTAAGAGATCGCTCGGTGACTCCCGATTAGACTAGTGAACAGAGCTACAAGATACTGCACGGGTGAATCCTCTAGCCTCGAAAAGACTGAGCAATCCATGCCCCTCCAAAAAAGGGGTGGATCAGCCCCAAAAAAACGACTTCTAAATAAGCACTCACTAGACCTAGAGGGGAAGAAGGAAACTCAAAAATGGATCCTGAAAAGGCACTCACCAGACCCGACGAAGGAAGAAGACATCAACCAAAAGGAAGCATCCAAAGAAGACCGGCCTCAAGTGTGAAGAGAAAGGCCAACAATAAGAGACTCCAATCAATAGAGGATGCTAACATGCCACCCAATAATACCAGTCTTGAGAAGAACCAAGTTGTAACCGGCTTAGAAGAACTTTAAGCTCAATAGCCTTTGAGCCCGAGAACACATGCCTGTTACGCTCCAGCCAAATAAACCATAGCCCCATAAAACTGATACTAATCCACTCCTTCTGAAACCCGCGTGAGCCTTGAAGAGTAGCCCATGAGGGTATGAAATAAGAAGGAACAACGTGAAACACGCCCCACCAAGCCAGCACCAAAGACCAAAACTTCCAAGATCAAGAGCAGTAAATAAACAAATGACCAACCTCATCCACTGAAGATCGATATAACGAGCAAAGCCATCTCCCAATCGGAATAAGCACGCCTCTATCAATAAGAAATGAGGTGGTGGGAACTACCTCGTGAGTAAACAACCACGTGAAGAGTTGGACCTTTGGTGGAACACGAGCTGATCAAATCAAGGTAGACCAAGACACCGACAATTCTCGTCCCCTACCCAGTAGTATCCTCGAAGGCCTTTGTAGTGGAAAAATCATTTGGGGTCCCAAGACCACACAAACGAGTCCAATATCAGGTTATCTAGCTTAATCCACACCATAAGAACTCAAATCGCCTCCAACACAGAAAACTCCATGTCCCTCAACGGTCTTAAGAAAGAGAATATCCACATACCTTGGGCTCAGAACGCAGCCACCGGACGATAAGAACCCAAAACCAATATGTAAAAACTTGGAGACCGGGTAGTCAACGGAGTCTCCAAAACCCAAGGATCCTCCCAAAAATGAATCGAGGTACCAGTACCTATATACCACCTAAGAGTGTCGAGCCCTAAAACCTATTGAAACCCTTGATCGCGAGACAAGGAGACCACATGCCTTATAAAAAGAGAAGAAGAGTGAGAGGGGACATGAAGAGCCCCCAAGTACCACTCAGTCAACTGTCACCCGTATAGAGCACAAAGTACATGCCTCTAAAATGACGGACCCTCAGTAGCAAGATAATATTAAAATACTAATATACATTAAAAGACGATAAATGACTACTCGTTACAAATCATGATGTCGAGATATCATATTTTGAAAGTGTTGAAAATATTTTCATTGTCAATACAATTAAAAAAAGGATAAATTCCTTTGGGTACCCTTATGTTTTGGTCACATACCTTTTGGTAACCTATGTTTAAAAATATCCAATGTGTTACCCAACTTTTGGTCACAAGCATTTGTTAGAAAAAAAACATATGAAATATTTCATTTCATTAATCCTATGACACCATGTGCCAGTTAATGGATGCTGAAATTTGATTTTGCCCTCTTTCAACTCTTTGCCATTGATCATTTGATCTTTTTGAAATCTTAATTTAACCTTAGGTCCTAAATTTACCCTCTATTTCATTTCATTAAACCTTAACCCTGGACCCTAAACTCATTTCATTTTATTTCATTAATCCTGAACTCATTTCAATTCTTAACCCTAAATTAATCTCATTTCTTAACCTAAACTCAAATCTATCATCAAGTCTCCTTTCTTGATCATTTTATTTCATTTTCTCACCAGTCTCATGCAATCTCGCCTACAAAGCTGTGAATCTTGATAAAATCTCCTCCAAAAATTAAACCTAGTTGGCGCTTTGATTCTTGATAATGTCTATGTCACGCTCTTTCTACTTCATACATCTTCCCATATCAATCGAAGCGTCTGGTGTGCTCCGATTTCTCCATTTATGGTCTCTAGATAGGTAAATCAGTATAGGAACTATTTTAGGTTGGAGGAATCAAAATCCCTAACCCTATATCTGAATTTTAGGTTAAGAAAATTTCTTAACATAAGACTTGTTCAGATATTTTTTATTTGTTCTTGTCCTCTATTGTTGTTCAACAAGACTTTTTTTTCTTTGTTCGACCCATATTTGTAAAAAAAAATCATTTTTTTAATTTCCTTTTTGGTTAAAATGTAAAAAAATATCATGAAATTTAAATTTTATATTATATATATTTTATTTACTGGAAAAAATAGTGAAACTTAAAAATTAATATTGTCAAATGAAAATTCATTAAAATATATAAACAAGTTTAAATGTATTTTTTTGTAAAAAGGTATAATTTATTAAAATATTATTTTAAATATATTTAAATTACTAGAAACTTTTATAAAAAATAGTGAAAGTTAAATAAAAAATTAAATATATATTGAATTTTTTTTCTTTGATAAAAAAGAATATATGTTATAATTATTTATGTATAAAAAAATTAGAAAATAATTAATGGGTAAATTTCACCTCACTACCTTAAAAATATTTGGGTTTCACCTCACTACTCTAACCAAACTTTGTTGCATCTCACTACCCTAATTATCATTTTAGTTTCACGTTAGTACCTACGTTAGTTTTTGGACACAAAATAGTCATGTGCGAAGCACATGACCCTAACTTTTATAAAAATTCCAAAATTACCCTTTTCACATTTATAAACCCTAAATATTATCATCCCTCTTTCATCTCAACGTCACACATCTCCCTCATATCTACCCCCTCTCCCTCATCTCTCTAACCTCTCTCTCACCACATCGGTCGGACCTGCTCGCAACAATTGAGAACACGGCAAGGCCACTGCGAAACGGAGAGGAGAACACGACCGAGAACACGACGTGGCCTTATGAGTTTTGGCGAAAACGTCCCATTCAAAATCTGTGAGACATGATGACGGAGAGGAGACCAGCAACGCTAGAGCCCACGCCGGTGGTGGGGGTGGGGGTGAAGACTGGTCGTCTTCGACCTCGACCCTCTCTCCTAACCTAAACCCCTCTTCCTCTTCCTCCTCGTAGCTTGCTTTCCCAGTTGTTGCTAGAAATGAGATATATGTGTTTATGGTTGAAATTCAAGGCAATTGATTTTGAATTGAGTAATTGTTGAATTGGGTGTTCTTGTTGGTGAATTTCAACAAATTGGTTTAGTGAAATTGATTTTAATTTGAGTAACTGTTTTAGTTTTATGAACTAACCTTAATCTTTGGGGTTTAATTTGTTGGTATGAAATCAGTGTTTTTATGAACAATCTGAAATGGGTGTTGTTGCTTGGAGATCTATTAGATTTTTGGGCTAAAGCTATGATATTATGAATCATAATGTTAATCTGGTTTGAAAACAGTCATGAATGGCCTTAAAAGAACAGAGAAGAAGAAAGGGGTAGTAAATTGAAAATAAAAAAGAAGTAATTTTTTTAATAAGATATAAATTAAATCACTCAAATGTTTTAAAAATAATAATTTAAAAAGAATAAGTGAATTAAAAAGTATTTTTATATACTTTTCTAAAATAAAATCTGAATTTTAAAAATAATTTTTTAAAATAAAATCTGATTTTAAAAAATAAAATATGATTTCTAAAAATAAAATCTGATTTTTAAAAGTAAAATATGATTTTTAAAATAAAATCTACTTTTTCTTTAAAAAGTTGATTTTTAAAAATAAAACCTGATTTTTTAAAATAAAAAATAAAATCTGAATTTTTTAAAATAAAAAACTGATTTATATAAAATAAATTAATAAATAAAAAGAAGTTTTGAAAACCAATGACATGCTTTTGAAAATTTGAGTGTTAGTGAGGGGTATTTTGGACTTTTTACCATTTTCCATCCAAAAATGGATGTTAATTTGACGGCGGGTATGAAAGTGCAACTAAAAGTTTCGTTAGGGTAGTGAGGTGCAACAAAGTTTTGTTAGGATAGTGAGACGAAACGCAAGTATTTTTAGGGTAGTGAGGTGAAGTTTACCCATAATTAAATAATAACGAATGAAACAAACTATGAATTAGTAAGAATTTAATTATATTTTTAATATTAAAAACTGATTTTTTTTAATATAAAAATATATTTTTAAAGAAAAAATGATTTTTGAAATTAAATTGTGATTTTTTAAAAATAAAACTGATTTTTTTACTAATAAAATTGATTTAATATTGGTTTTAGAAAATGAAAATGAAATGAAATAGAACGCTTAATGAGTAGTAGGATTGTGTAATGTTATAGAATAGTTGAAGGTATTTTATCACTTTACAACAAAAGACTAACAAAATTAGACGAAAGGGGGAAATTGTTATACGTGAAAATATATGAGTATGTATCAGTTAAAAAATATAAAGATATACATCAGATAATCGTACTAAATTACGAATAAATAATTATAATTTTCCCTATATTTAACGAATCTTTTCTTTAAAAAAAATACCCTTTTCTTTTTAAAAAGAACATAATTAACGTATGTTGAATAATATTCTTCATAGAATGGAGCTCTGCTAGGGTTTTGAAAGCTTTACCGCAACACCATGGATATGGCTATGGCAATTGCCATGATTTATGTCATGGTTCTTCTTTTCTTCTCTATCTATCCTCTCCTCTGCACATCTCCTTTGGACCCTGCGAGAGCTTTTTCTGCTAGGGTTCCTCTCGAGTCGCCGCTAGCCACCACGCCGTGGACTCTCCCCGCCACCACCGACGCGTCTCCTAATCCTGTTCGGTCCCCCTCTGCACAACTGATGATTGTCGTCTGGCTCACCTCGGCGTCAACCATCCTTCGAGCCGCCTGACGCCGCCGACGTCTCTGCAGCCGCCGCCGCCTCCCCTGAAGCACCTCTGAAGCCTCCACTCTGGGAGTTTCCGTCTTTACATCTGCTGTCCCCGATGCTGCCGCCGTCATCCTTGAAGCCACCGCCGTCCCTGCTTCCGTCGCCGCTTTCTCGGACGCCGCCGCCATCTCTAGAGTCGTCCCTGAAGTCGCCATTGTCGGATCTGCAGCCGCAGCCGGCGCGTCCTTCTCCTTGGCCTCCACCTCCGCAGCCTTCTCGACCCATTTCACGAGTATTAATCTAAAGTGTCTTTTTTTATTTTATTTGAGTTTGTTTTTGCAGGATCAATGTCTATTGAACAGAGAATCAAGGATTTCTCTAGGGGGATTATCAAGGACTGGTCCTGGGAGGGGTCCCTAGACGATGTTTTGCCTCCCACCATCACCACTGTTGAGATCTCTTATTTCCGGTACCCGTCTCAGCCCCCCCCCCCCGTCTTCTATCTTTGCTCGAAGGACATCAAACATACCCTCTGTGATAGTTTTGGTATTAAAAGGCTCAATAAACCATTGTTTATTCATACTGACATTCCGTACTCGAGGAACATATTTCTCGAAGCATAACAATATAATCGATTTTAAAATTTAAAATATCGCATCTTTCGCTAAAAAAACGTATGTTAAATGTGTTTACAGACATACTCGGCCTTCGACCAAAAGGAATTAGGACTAGAAGGGTTCACATTGAAGTTCGCAGGAGATGTATTCACTAGTAGCATTTTGGGTAAAAATAGATAGCAGCAAGCAAGCACGTGGTGGCACCTTCCCCTGCCATCGCTTTCCCAAATATCCATCGTTCATTTACATCCTCACGTCATCACCTATATTTGTATTATTCTATTAAAACACAGCTAATTTCTGGAGAAATTGAACTTTATTATTTTAAATTCTTGATTATTTTTAATCAATTATTTTATACTTTAAATCCTAACAGTCATAAACTTTGTTCTTGTTTTGATTATTACAATTTAGAGTTTAATGAAAAAAATAATCCTTCATTATAAAATTATAAAAATAAATAAACACAATGGCCTTTTGGTTTAAAATTTGTGTTTTCCTATTCTTTATATGGAAAACAATTTTGTTATTAAAACTCAATTTATTTAAACTGAAACAGAAACAAAGTTTTTGAAGTTAATGGATACAATTTAGGATTGTAATAATGGATTGATAATGAATTTTTGCTTAATATTAATCTTATGTATCAATAACACCTTAATTAGAAAAAAAATTCCAATCTGATTTGCAAAAAGACGACTCAGTTATGCATAATGCACGTACCATGGGACATTGTGTAGGGAGGAGAGCCATGAGGTCTGATTGCCGGAGAGTTGCTTGGATGGCTCACGATCTTAGAGTCCGAGTCTTTCACAACTAGCGAGGGAGGGTTTAGGCGTAGGTTGACGGTAGATTAACAGTGCGAAGAGACAATGGATATGAGAGACTGTCGGTGACCCAGGCGGTGCGGACAACAACAACGCGACGGAGCGGGGTTGTGAGGTCGGAGCCTTACTAGATCTTGTCCATCACGAGTAGACTTGGGAGCATGGTGGCGCCTTCATCGAGGCCCCAATAAGGGGTGGATGTACGACGCGGGCAGTCGGGCCGTACCTATAGTGGTGGGGGTTGAATCGAGTCTGGTCATCAATTGTGCGACCATGAGGACGGAAGGATCGTATCTAACGACAACCGATGTATATGATATGTATCCTATCCAATGTGAAGAAGAAGGTTGCAATGGTCTCTCCGATATGTTTTGATCCTAACCGGATGCAACACTTGTTTCTCTTGCGGACACGACGTTGGTATCCGAGGGAACGAGACAACAACCTCAACGATATTAGTGGGGACATGAGCAAAGCTCAAATGGGGCATGCAAGGGGTGGTAATCACCATCGCCCCCTCTAATGAGCAGCAGAGGGGTCATTGAGGCGTTTGCAAGTACGACTCTCTCACTGTCCATAGGGTGGCATTGGTTCCACTAGGTATCCGCACAATATTCTCCTACCATTTCGGGAGCACGCACTTTTATATTTTTTAAGACCCTCATTATCATCAGAGTGGGGACACTGTCAATTGGTCATCGGGAAAGTGCATAGTCCAATTGTGCCCTTTCAGTACCTTGGTACAAGGACGGTTAAGCCTTCACTCTCGGGCATCATCAATTGTGTCGACGGTCTTGACTCATAAAACAGTATCTTCATGGATCCCAACCTAGAGTCATATGTCGTCCTTTCTGTTTATGCATTTTTTGTTATTTACAATAGTTTTTTTCCCAGTTTTACGATGTTCGAACTTTCAGATGTTTATATTTTCCGTCTTAGTTATGATTTGTGGATCTTTTCCGATGATCGTTTTCAAAATGCACCTTCGGATTTTTATAATTAATATATCATCTTAAGTTACAACAAATAACACCTTAATTAGTATATCTATCTTTTCATCATCTATGTGTTTTTTCTCTATATTCTTCTAATACAATACTGTAACATCCCGTCGTCCCACACAGGGCCCCACGCACGGCGATGTTAGGTCTGCAGCCCAATACACCCCAACCCCTCTGGTGTACTGTCCACAGACAAATACCAACCTAGGTTGTTGGTGAGACTTGAACCCAAGACCTCACCCTTTATAGCATTTCCTTGAGTGATGTTATCACCAATTGATCTGTGTGAGGCACGACGGGATGTTACAAATACAAACCACTTATATATTTTTATTAATTAATTGTGACATAATATATAAAGAAACTTCATTGTAGAAGTTAATGGGTGTAAAAAATAATACAGAGAAACACATATGTCACGTATTAAAACAAGAGTTAATTACCTTTGTACTCATTTTCTATTGGTAAGATATTTTTTGTATCCATGCGTTTTGTAACGTTCAATAACAGTCCTTCTGTTTTGCTAATTGTCATTTATTACCCTTTATGAATTGGTCATATATCATTTAATGCCCCTTATGTATTGATAACAGAACATTTAATACCTAATATGAATTGTTCATACATCATCAAAATGGCGTAAACTTGACAAAAAATTTGTCCAGAGAGTTATCAATACTTCAGGGATATTAAAGGAGTGTTAGCAATACATAAGGGATACTAAAGGTAATTAACCCTTAAAACAACAACAGAGATTAATATAATGTCATTAATAAAATACGAATATATAGAAATGTCGAGTATTAGTAAGTATTGTATTGAACATTAGAATTTCACGTAACTCATCTTATAACTCTCTCAATAAAAAAGGAAATTATTTTAGGGTTTGGAGATATGGAAGCGGTGGCGTAGCAAAATCTCACGGCGGCAATACTGGTGAGGAGAAAGCTTGACACGGGGAAGGGCTCAAGGGTTGGATACAATGGTGATCGCGACCGAAAATGGATCCAAGGCACTGGTCCATGAACACGACAACGGGCTCGCTTGGCGATGAGCGGTCCATTTGCATCCAAGGCGATGAGGCGCGAAGGGGAACAAGTCTTCCCAGTTTCTGTGAGGATGACATTGCAGAACTTCGAGGAGGTGAAAAGACATTCTCGTTCAGATTTGGCGCTGCCTCTTCCACGTGCATGGACGTAGTGCAGAACCCGAGGGAGCTTTGAGAAGTCACACCACTGATCGAAGTCCCAAAGGGGAGGGTCGGTGGATTCGGAGGAGGAGCAGCAGACGGTGGAGACTGACATGCAAGGCCACATATGAGGTACCCATGACCCACCGGAGGTCATGGAGGGGAAAGGCAGGCAATTGGGGGCGGGGTCTTGCAATCCGAGATGTGGTGCCTCCTCTAACAAATGTATACAACCGATGAATGAGTTTTGCATACGCTCTGGATAAGAGGGTATTGAATACGAGGGATTAATACCTTGTGAATTGGCTCTCAAAGTAGTAGAGAATCTCATATATAGTAGCTTTCTTTTTGGAGGGATGAGTCTTTTTTTCGGACGACGACGGAAAGGTCGAGGATCGTAACCGGAGAGCTCTAGGCATTCTGGAAAGCCCTAGTGGTGCTCACGGACCTCCGATCACATATGTGACCATGAGACATCGCCTTCACCCATTTCTCGGTGTGAGTGCGGTCATCAACCTTCTGGTGGGTGCTTGGAATCGAGGGGTGGGGTTCCACGTCAGGCAGAGTTTGGGGTTTTGCCTAACTATGGATACTGATAGTGAGGGACTGAGTTGGAGCGACTTCAAGTGGTTTCGGGTGCGGTTGGAGGTGGGATATCCACTACAGTGCCAAGTCTGGTTCAGGGAGGCGGACTCTGAGATACGATCCTTATTGAGCCTCTCATATGAATATTTACATGATCACTACTTTATTTGTGACTGGGTAGGACATCTGGCCAAGGGCTACCCCTGGGGGGTGGTAGAACGAGGGCTCACAATAAGAGCCACTATTTAACCCCGGGGTCGGGACAATCGGACTTAAAGGAGGTCGGACAAGGTAAACATGGGCAAGGTAGAACTTGAGGAACAAGAGTCCCCCTGGTTGATCCTTACTTTGTATACTAGAAGGGAAAATGATATATGGTGGAAGAGGATGCAACTCCGCGAGATAGGGAGAGAACACAGTCTGTCACGAGGGAGTCCCTCCCCCTCGCACATGATATTGTTAGGAACAAGAGAAATAGGGAACACTTTCTCTTTTCTCCATCAACCAAAGGCCCAACCCAGAAGGAGACGATGAGGAGGTTCATACCTCGAACCCTGAGGGATGGGTAGGGGTCCATGATTGAGTCGCTTCTAGGTCTCGAGAAACGGTCGGTTGTGGATTTCCTAAGGCTGGAGTCTGAGGGCTTCACGTAATCAGAGTAGACATCAGGGAAACCGGGGGGGGGGGGGGGGGGGGTTGGAAAACACCCTCGTCTCTCCTAATGAGAAATTTGGGGGTTGATGAGGGGTCTGCATGTACCACCTCTTCACCGACCGCATAATGACGATGGATCCACCAAGTACCGACATGATACCTCACAACCATCTCAAGAGCCAATACTTTTAGGTTTTTGGCCCCCTCGCTAGTTACCTGAGGGATGACGACGACCACTGGTCTTATAGGAGAGTATATAGTCTAGTTGCACCACCACATCTTGGGTTATGGCCATGCCATGCCTGTTTTATCAATCTCCAACAATTATATCGGTGGTCCTGACCGTTACCACAACTACACCTTGGAAACAATTTTTTGATTCATGTGGCCTCGGTTTCACATCTTTATAAATTTATTTTTGTTTCTATTGTTCCTTTGGTTTATGGACTTTTTGTGTAACCGTTTATCGATTTGTGCCTTTAAACGTTTATCTATAAATTAACTATCTAGGTTAAAAGAATAGAATATTAACTAGTTAATAAAGATAGATTCCTTTCAAAAATGTTTAGTCACTTCCCTAAATTTAACCACTAGCCACTGTATTTTAAACTTTTAAGGGAAAGTTAAACCATCACTTTTGGTATAAGGTGGAATAAAATACTGACATTCATATTGACAGCAGAGACGAAAACGACATCGCCCGACGTGTCGTTTCAGTGTTAACGCGCCAGGTCCCACCCAGAACAATAGTCTTTCCCAGTCCCCACTTTCTTCCTCGTCGACCAGCCCAAGCTACAGATATTATCACCAAACTATAATAAATGTCCACATTACTTTCACACTTGAACTGAGAGTAATGTCGTCGCCGTCGGCTATGGATGCGAACGCCACCTCTCCTCTCCCGTCTACGGTTGACAATACCACTTCTCCTTCGCCGCCGGTGATTACAACCAACTTAACCGTTTTCTCACCGCCGGTGGCGGGTGCTCCTCCCACTTCAACACCTTCTCCGCCGATTCCGCGTCCTCCGGATGGGTTGAATCCGCCGTTAGCTGGCCTGATTGTGGGGATTGTGGTTGGTGTGTTAATCGTCATGATTGGGGTTTGCATTTTTGTCGTTTGCTACAGAAAGAGGAGGAAGAAGAGAACCCGAGAGAGCTACAATGGAGGACCCAAAGGTGTGACTCATTTTTCTTTTTGCTGTTTGGTCTGTTTCATCTCAAGCTCTTTGATGTAATGATTTTTGATTATTTCACTGCTACTGTTAAAATGAAGTTTGGGTTTTTGTTTTCAAGTTATGTAGATGGTGATTTAATGAGTTAATTATGTTTATTGAATTTGCCTGGTTCACTCACTGACTCAGTCCTACAACTATCAAGATGAACACAAGAAGTATGTCCAAAAAAGTATGCATTTTTCTGAAATGTGAATCTTTCCCAGCTATAGAACTTGGTATGCATGTCTGTGTTGTGTGTGTATGAGGGTGGAACCGATGACTTGATTCAACACTGCCCTTGTCTCTTCAAAGGGGCCGAGGTTTATGTAATCATCTATTTAAAGTGCAGTTAGTCCCGGTGAGGCGTCAAAGCAAGTAACTTCTTAAGTGGATCTTTGAAGTTTAGCTTTGTCTAATTCTTGAACGGGTTTCTGATTTTGTAATGAATTTTGAAGGGAAGACATGCATCCCTTTCAACTCAACTGAAGGGTGTTGATGGCATGGTTCTTACCAGTTTTAAGTTTCCTGCTTAATGGGTATATCTGTTTGATATTGAATTGAAACAGGGATTTGTCTTGGGTTTCTGTTTAAGAGAACAGACTGATTTATATGTGCATGTATAATAAATTTAATTTTTCTGTTAGGAAACACGGACATTGTGAGTCCTGTACTATATCATAATGAAGTGGTAGCGTTGAAGTGTTTTAAATGAAGTTTGTTTGTTAAGCCCTCTCTGATTGAGGTTCAGTTTCTAAATACCAGACAAGCAACCTGAACCGTGAACCTTTCAAATTCAGTGTTCAGTTCATACTGCATGCTACATTGAATTTGCCAATTCATGCTAATATATGTCCAATGACTGCTAATTGAATCTCACGCCATTGGTTATTTGCAGATGACTCTTATCTACCTCAGTATTGGCAACATAACACTCCTCCAAAGCCCACTCCTCCTCCAGGAGTTAAGTCAAACATCTCGCATCCTCCACCACTGACAAATAGTAATTTGAGCTCTGATAAACCCATGTTATCATCCTCTCCAGGAATGCCCTTAGGATTTTCACAAATCACGTTTACATATGAAGAGTTAGCAGTGGCAACAAATGGGTTCTCTGAAACCAATCTCCTTGGTCAAGGTGGTTTTGGTTATGTACACAAAGGTGTCCTTGAAGATGGAAAAGAGGTTGCTGTTAAGCAGCTAAAGGCTGGAAGTGGGCAGGGGGAGCGAGAGTTCCAAGCTGAGGTAGAGATCATTAGTCGTGTCCACCACAGACATCTTGTTTCATTGGTTGGATATTGCATTGTGGGGGATCAACGCTTGCTTGTTTATGAGTTTGTTCCCAACAACACTCTGGAGTTTCATTTACATGGTGAGTTTTGTGATCCTTTCTCTTACCCATAAAGAAATTTATATGATTGTTTGTTTTTAAGGAAAATTACACTTTACCCTACCTAAGTAGACGTTTTTTCATATAACTACACCTAACTAAAAAATTCGATTGGATGGCATCCTGAATATTTTTAATTTTCACTTTACTCGATGCCGTTAACTTTCCATCCAAAAAACATAAAAAAGTCCAAAATACACCTCACTAGCAACCGAATTTTCAAAATCATCTAAAAGTGAAACCATGTTCATGATAGGTTTTGCTCCTTTTCCTTACTTTTTTTCAATCATACTTGTCTGCTTTAGAGAAATGGAATGCTATCTAAGTTTCATGTGAGGCATTTTGAAGTTAAGTTGTAGGTTGGCCAGGGAATGATAGAGATTCATATAATAGAGGAATTGAATGATTAGTTTTAACATATGAAAGAATCATAAATATATATATGGCAGTTAATGAGCTACAAAATATATACAATGAACAGAAAAAGTATGGGCAAATTCTAGTCCAAGATGCAAAAGAATTTAATTACTACATGAAAAAGAGTTTAAAAATTAAAATGGTTTTTAATATATTTAAAACCCTTTATATAAAAAAATATGCTTCTGTGAAGATTAAGATATATACCCTCCGCATGACTTGAATCCCTGACCACCGGTCACAATGTCAACACTTGACCATTTGAACAAGTAAACTTTGATAAGTAAATAAATATGTTAAGACTGTTAGGTGTTGAAGAATGTGTCAAATTGACAGATTTTGATAAAGAAAATGTTCCATTTTGGTCTCTTAGTACATCTTGGAACAATTTGACGTACTAAGTATGACAATTTGTTCCTGTTTGTTTAGTCCAACATTCTATTTTTTTGTTCCAATTTGGTTTCAAAGTATCATAGTTTGTTACAACTTACTCCCGAGGTACGACAATTTGGTCCTCCAAGTTATAGAATACTTTGATGAAAAAAATGCAGGGAGGGCCAAATCGGAACAAATTGTCATGATTTGCAAATAAATCCGAACAAATTGAGATTTTTTGGACTAAATCGGAACAAATTAGGATACTTAAGGACCTAGTCGGAACAAAATAAAAGTAGAACCAAATTATCATATACTTTGGTACTAAATTGGAACAAAAATTGAGCTAGGAACCAAATTAGAACAGAGCTGGCTGTACTTTAGAATCAAAATGGAGCCAATATATGTTGTGTTAACTAGTTTCAAATAAATATTGTTTTTCCATGTAATCCCGCATTGTTCAATACATAAAGCAGTTAACTTTGTCCTGTTATTCCATGTCCAAATTAATAGATGGGTGTCAAACAGTAGTCTGCAATTAAATTTACTTGTGCATTGTTGAATGGGCACTTGTAAACTTGCACAATTTTGATTACAAGTATAATTGCATATGCATCCAGCTTCTAGTCTTATGAGAGAATTTATCATTGTAGGAAACAGGGGACCTCCTATGAACTGGCCGACCAGAATGAAAATTGCTATTGACTCTGCAAAAGGATTGGCATATCTGCACGAGGACTGTGAGTTTTCTTTATTTGTCAGATTATACTAAAAACACTGGTTTATGTTGTATCACTTTTTATTTTGAGTTTCTTATGTCCTCAGGTCAGCCCAAGATTATTCACCGTGATATCAAGGCAGCTAATATTCTTCTTGATTTTAACTTTGAGGCAAAGGTAGGCTTCTTATACATTTGTTCTTGATTCTTGGTAATTTGAGTATTGCACGATATTAATAAGTAGCCTAACAAGTATCCTTAACCATATTGTCCTGATGTTGACAAAGCCATCTTAAGCAATGGATTAATGGCTTTGTAACTTCAAGATGATGAATTAATTGAAATTAAAATAACCATTTCCAATAGATTTGCTCAATTAAGGTGGAAAATAAAATTCATATTTTTCAGTATGGTTTATGAAACAACGTCATTTCAATATATGCTAAAATGATTTAGATCTGTCAGGTTGCTGATTTTGGACTTGCTAAGCTTTCTTTAGATACAGACACTCATGTCTCCACTCGAGTGATGGGTACTTTTGGGTATGTATTTGCTCACAACATTTACTTGTATTTAGGTATGTGCAGTGCAATTTTGAATAATAATTGTACCATGTGTTTGACTCTCCTTTAAACACCAAGTGCAGCTACTTGGCTCCAGAGTATGCCTCAAGTGGGAAGCTGACTGATAAGTCAGACGTCTATTCTTTTGGGGTTGTGCTTCTAGAGTTGCTTACAGGACGCCGACCAATTGATAAAGCTCAGCCTTTTATGGAGGATAGCATGGTTGAATGGGTAAATTCTTTTTTATTACCACGTTTCCTTCTGTCTGATTCTGACCTTGAGTAACGTGAAGTATGGATGTTATATTGAAATTTAGGCGAAGCCTCTACTCTCAGAGGCTATAGAAAGTGGCAACTTTGATGCTCTTGTTGATCCAAGGTTGCAGAACCATTATGAGCCTCTTGAAGTTGCTCGGTTGGTCGCTTCTGCTGCTTCTTGTGTACGCCATTCTTCACGCCTTCGACCCAGAATGAGTGAGGTGAGTTAAGTTTGTTACCGATTGTTAATTATCATCCCATAACAGACATGGCTTTAGGGGATATTTTATTAATTATTATCACCAAACAAACTCTTGTTGATACAGATAGTACGAGCTTTGGAAGGAAATTTGTCTCTGGAGCATCTAAATGAGGCTACTGTACCTGGTCACAGCTCCTCATACACCCAAGGTGACACAACGGATTATGACACTAGCCAATATATGGAGGACGTGGAGAATTTCAGGAAGATGGCTCTAGGAAGCAGTGGGCCAACCAGTCAGGGCCCGTCTACCTCCACCAGTGAAGCCCAACAAAGCCCACAACCGCTGATTACTCCTCAATCCTCATACTTGAACCCAGACAAACTTTCATTTTAGTTGTGTCGATTTTGATCTTTCTTGTGATGTTCTCTAGACATATTGAGTAGAGACTCTAGAAAGTAATATCTGCACATGTGATGTTTCTAAATGTACAGAACAATTGGGGTTGGATTGGATTCTAATGCACTGCTCATTCTACTTCTCTTTGATATCTAGGTTGTCAAGTTCTTTGACCACCAGGCCCTTGATCATATCATTTATTCCCGCAAATGATATGATCAAGGGCATTTAACCACCATGCTACAAATTCACATACGATCTCATTAAAGTTGAATTCTCTTTGATTAATGTATTTTTCTTAACGGCCACTTGAATGTATTTTTCTTGTGATGATGTTATTGTTGTTTGCTTTAATCTTTACTCGTTAGTTTTGGGTTCTTTGTTTTGTATTGTTTACTTCATTACTATATTTATTTATTTTTGACAAAAAATGCACTCTTTTAATGTTAAGCAAAGATATAAACACGAAGGCACATGCCGAAAATCGGTAACCGGAAAAAGTCCACATGCCCTAATAAATACAAGAAACATAATGGACAAAAAGTTAGTTACTAATGCTGGAGCAGAAAACTGGTCATTTTTTTTTGATCCACGGAAAAAAACGGTTTTATTCCACCCACTACCAAAAATCCCAAGAAGGGATGTTACAGAAACGGGAAGAGAGAAACAGCTAACAGATGCCCAAAGGGCCAAGAACAAAAGACCGAAGCCAAAGACTACAACAAAACGAAAGGAATCAAACGAAGACGAGCAACCGCATTAAGCCACACTCTCAAACATCTTGATAACTTCATCTTCACTGGATTTGGAGGAGAACCCCATGGATTTGGCAAATTCCCAAGCACGTTTGGCTTCCAATTTTCTGCTAAGGGACTTGTTCGAAAGGTTGGCAATACGAGCGAGGTTGGGGCGATTGCGACGACCAAACTTCTTGCGGAATTTTTTCTTCTCCAAAAAGACGACCATAGGAGAATCGTCATCCAGCGATGGGGACTTGATATCAGCTATAAACTCTTGAAACTCAGCCGGGCGAGGGATTGCGGGCTTGGAAGCAACAGAGGGGCCAAAAGGAGGAGGCCCAAGAGAAGTCAAGGCCTTTGGGCCAGGGCTAGGAGACCAAAGCCCGACTTCCCCATCAGGCAGAAAGACCTGCTCGAAATATTGTCGCTGGGGCATAACTGTGGTGGCAGTCAGAATCATCAAACCGATTGATAGTCCTTTGGAACCAGCTATCGTTATCCTTCTTCGGATTCTCAATGACGGCCCTAAAAACGTGGAAGTGCTGACTCCCCATATGGTAGGGAAGTATTGTGCTGGTACTTAACCACGACCATCCTATGGTCAAGGAGAATCTGTACCTACAGACTCCTCAACGACCTCTCTATTAATTAGAGAAGGCGAGAGTGTGTACGACCACGTGGGATCACACATCTTCACTGTTAACTCGCCTCGCCCCCACATTCCAGGACATTAGGTGGATCATTCCTCCTGATCGTTGTCGTTATCTCGCTGTTGTGTCAGAACCAGAAGAAGGTGAAAGACGTGATCCATCCAACCGTGTTCTGCCCCACCGACAACTGCTTCTCCAACATCTACGTTGCAAAGCCCATATTGCACCACCATGAAAACATTCTAAAAAAGGACTTGTGATCACTGCACGGAGAAACTTCCACAATTATGCAACAAATCAACAAACATTGTTATCCCTGTCTTTGATGGAATTATATGATCAATTCAATTTGGTATGAGCAATTATTTCGAAATAATGTTGATCTTAATCGTGTGTCGGTTAATTGGTCCAAGTATAACAACTCGGAAGAATTTCATTTTATCTAATTATCTCCAACATAATTGAATTGATAATCTGAAAATTGAAAAAAAAAGAGAGAGTAGAAGGGTAATTAGTAAATAGATAGGAAACGAGGGGGTATTTAATGAATGAGAAGTCCAGTTTGAAAGCGTATCCTCGCTGTCATTCAGATGGGATCAAATTGGGTGTTGGCAGAGTGAAATTTCAGTTGGTTCCTTCTTCTTCCTCTTTCGCGTCCACAAAATATACAAGGACAAAAAGTCTCTTCTCTTCAAAAACCCTAAATTTTATATTCCACCTACCTTCAAATCAAATCCATGGCTTCTCGCAGGCGCATGCTCTTGAAGGTCATCATTCTCGGTGACAGCGGGTAAGCCGATCTATGTACCCCTCTCTGTTTGGTTCCTCCGAAAGTGAGGGAAAATTTGTATATTCTGAATTCCTGATTTCTGCTTAGTCTTGGAGATTAATTGAATTTTGCTGATCGGATAATTATATGAACTGATTTGATTGTGTTTGTTGTTGCCAGGGTTGGGAAGACGTCTTTGATGAACCAGTATGCTCCGGAAGCTTAGATCTCGAATGAACTCTTGTCTTTATTGTTCGTGCGTTATTCAGCTGATTTCTATTTTGACTTTTGAATTTTAGGTACGTGAATAGGAAGTTCAGTAATCAGTACAAGGCCACCATTGGGGCAGATTTTCTGACCAAGGAGGTGCAGTTTGAAGATAGGTTGTTTACCTTACAGGTCAGACCCTTCACTTTGAAATTTGGTTAAGCTTGCAATTATCTTTCAAGTATGTTCCTATTGTTACGTGATTGCTTATTTGCTAGTCAGTTCAGCTTGCTCACTATAAGAAACTAAATAGCACAGCAAATGTCTCAATTGGTTGGAGGTTCATTGGTTTCCCATCACACAACTGATTCTGTAACCTTGCCACATTGTTATACGGTCCTAACTGTTAAGGTTAAATTGTTTTTGATCAAAAGTTTGTTATAGTGATCTTAGGCTTGGATAGTGATAGAATTTGTTTCTGTGTCTGTATTTGTTACTTTGGTATAGGGTTGGAAGGGAAGCCGGGGAAGAATGACTTACAAATAATCATTGACCAAGCAAGCCTGTGGCTCGAAAAAAGAGTACTAAAAGAAATAGACTTTTGGTGAAACTAATTGTAGCGAAGAGATGTTCTTATTCACTTGCCATCGCGTAACTGGAAAAACATTAGTTGGGTGGAAAGTAGGACACATTCAACAATGTGATTCAAAGTAATGCAACAGAACATGAAAACTATAGGTAGTTAATAACAAGATGAATATGTTATATGTGTAGTTTTTCCATTATGAACATGCAAATACAATCAGCATATCAGGCCTTGCACCCTTCTTCAACGAGAACAAATAGAACTGACGTCGACAAGTGTAACTCATGTGTTTGAATTGAGCTCATGAGAATGAATCCTGGCAGTGCTCTATACTATTCATCATGCAGGACCTTAGATGCATGCCTCAATCATGGTGAAGTTGATTTTTAAGTGAAAAAAATGCATATCTAGTTCCCAGTGATATTCCATTACCCTTAAATGCATTCTGTCCAATTCACGTGCTTTCGTCTCTATACCACATTTGCTCATAAGCATATACTAATGTATGAAGTTCGCACACCAGGTTATTCAGCGAATAATGAATAGATATACATGAAATACCAATCCTAGTCATGTAGTTTTATGAATATTGTTTGCGCTGGGAGACTTGTAGGACCTGAATAGTTGATAATTCTCTTGGGCTTGATTTCCTTTTATTTATATGCACAGATATGGGATACAGCAGGGCAAGAAAGGTTTCAAAGTCTCGGTGTGGCATTTTATCGAGGTGCAGACTGCTGTGTCCTCGTGTATGATGTAAATGTCATGAAATCATTTGAAAACCTTAATACATGGCGGGAAGAGTTTCTGCTTCAGGTAACTTAATATTTTTTGTTTGTTGGCCACCTCTGTGAGTAGTTTTGGAGCTCATACAATCAGTTACTAAAAGATTTCCTTTTTCATTTTGATGTGCAGGCCAGTCCATCTGACCCTGAGAACTTTCCCTTTGTTGTGTTGGGGAACAAGATAGATGTTGATGGTGGCAATAGCCGGGTGGTAAGGATCTATTTTTGTCGTGACATGCTTTATTTTAGCCCCAGTACTGAATCTACAACCGCTCCCAGAACGTTGTATGCTAGGCTATGATTAGATAGATGCTTTATTCTCACACAGGCCTTGGATGTTGCTCTCAGGTTTCAGAGAAGAAAGCCAAGGCATGGTGTGCTTCCAAGGGAATACCCTACTTTGAGACCTCTGCTAAAGAAGGGTTCAATGTAGATGCTGCTTTTGAGTGTATAGCCAAAAATGCACTAAAGAATGAGCCTGAAGAAGAAATGTGAGTATATTCTATGACTCTGAATCATCTACACTAGTTGGCACTGTCTTGAGTTATACCTACTAAATATGGTTATCGATAATCTCCTTTTGGCTAGGAATTAAACTTAGCTGCAGTTTTGGTAGCTGCTATGCACATTAACTTCTAGAAGCCAATTCCAAGTTTCAAAAAATAAAATAATCCTATCATTACTTAATAAGCATCTCTTAAATCAATACATAAAGTTGTGTCAATTGCTTGACACTTCTAAAGTGTAATTGCTTTGGCTTTTTGTTTGTTGATAATGACAGATACCTTCCGGACACCATTGATGTTGGGGGTGGAAGCCGACAACCAAGATCTACTGGGTGCGAGTGCTAGGAGGGTACCTCAGCTAGGATGGTTATCTTTGTTCTTGTTGGATTGGATATACAATTGTCTCTAAGTGTTATAACGCAACCATCTGGTGTCTTTCGAATGTTTTAAAAAATCCTCGTGTATCATATGCGGGCTGGAGATTTGTTGTCTGTGTGTTAGGTCTTCACTTCATGATGTTTCTGCTTTCATTTGTTCCTTGCCTGAAAATGTGATTTAATTTAATGTTGGAAGTAGATTTTATCGAAATGGCATTTTTTCATTGTGTTCCCATCCAAATTATGTGTCAACACTTGCTTTGTAATGTTGTGAAAGGTGTAAACAAATGGAGGTTAACCATCCACATCAAGTTGCGTGTGAATCGGTTATGGGGCTCAAATTATGTATTCAGCAATTCGAACTCAAAATGAGCGGTTCTTGTTTTTTTCTTTTGATCAGCAAAACAGGGGATATAATAAAGCTCCATTTCAAAGGTTGAAATGGAGAACTACTTACAACTTACAAATACACTACGCAGCAAGACAAATTGCTGAGAAGAAAGGAAAAGAAACAAGATAAGCTGCAGACATTATGCAGCAGTACAGGATTAAGCCACAAAAGAGAAATGGGGTTTTAAGGAAATTTTAGCTTCTCCAATGGTCAAATCAATTCCAGAACACTCGGATAAACCCCAAACTTCGATTATGAGACTTATCGTTAGTAAGAAAATCTGTCTCCAACGCCTGCAACCCGATTCGCTTGAGGATTTCCTTGAAATCGACGATGCAAGCAAAAGTGGTTGTCGAAGAATCCCACAGCCCCAAATGGAACAAGAAGCAAATAAGAGGTCATTCACAAAAAAAAAAAAAAAACAAACAAAATAAATTGGTCGACAAATACATAGCTGATATCCTGACCAAACCTCTGCATCTCCTTCTTAACCCCTATCTCAATTAGTCTCTCCTATCATATATAGGATGTATATATACATAATACACTGTACCTGTCAATTCCTTCAATATACAACCCACTACATGGAGTTAGTGAAACATACCAAACCTCTCCATGTGCCATAACTGATCTAAGACAAGTTAAGAAGGATGATTCACCTGCAGGCTACATTGATGGTGAAATGTTAAAGATGTGGTAATATCATCAACATAACGTTTGATTTAGTATACGAGCTAAGTGTTACGTGGTTGAACTACATGTCAAGAGCTGGGTTGGTAGAAATGGAAGTAAAATAAACTTGTAACTTTGAGGTCACAGATATATTCTGGTTTAGGAAACATAAACGATTTTCTCTGAATTGGCCGGAGCCTCATGCATTGAGTCAGCCTTCCACACCAAGTTAGGTGCATAAGATAGAATGAATCAAATGGTCCCAACACATGCTACAAAGTATATATGTGTATGGTCCCTCAGCAGCAAGTAGCAAGTAGCAAGGGGCTGTGAAGGATTTCTGTATATAGAAACCCAGCGACAAGGACATGTGTAAATGTGCCAGCACTGCACTCTACCAATTACATTGTATCATATCGTCAGATCTGGAGCATTGAATCGTCTACAATCACACCTCTGATTTTATTTAATAGGCATTGAGGTGAAGGGACACGTCACTCACGTCTACATCCACCGTAGATGTTTTTGTATTTTGTTTGTGGTCGAGGAAAGATAATGTGAAGAATGCCTGGGATTGATATTGAAGCATGAATGAAGGACAGAGTGAAACTGATGCATACAAAACAATGGAGATCCATAAGAATTTGGAAGTATCTCATCCATCTACCAGTCTGAGAAGCCTAAGATTAGTAGTTGGTGGTGGGTCCCACTAAAGTTTTGTTCTAACTCAAGATCCTTTCTACATTTACATTCTCTTGTCACGTGAAGGCCAATCAATGACATGACTTTGAGTTCCATGTCAATTTTACTGTTGCTGTAATTATACTCAAAGTTTCAGCTCCCCTTTCCTTTATAAGCACACTGACCTATCTCGACCTCCCACAGATAAAAAAGCTTGTTTGATAAGGTACTGCATGTTAAAATATTAAATTAATATTTTCAGCTTTACAGTCAACACCCCTACAATGTTATTGTTCGTGGCATTTATCTTTGCCGACAGTAAGCGTCAACTGTGAGCTTACCACCAGTAATATTTAAATGATTTCTCTCTCTTCTTTTTGTGTTTACCGCCGGCTCCCAGCCCATATATTATGGATGCTCCGATTTACAAAGTATCCAAACACTTGATTACTTAGTCAGATAAGCTTTGGTTTATGAATTTTATTCATTTTTTCGCTACAAGACTCGTGCCGTGTTGGATAACTGCAACTATAAACCATGTGTACAAATATAGGTTATGTAGTGATGGAAACAAGATATTCAGTGTTTTGCATATCCAAGGAAGAGGATACTAGTACAGTACTCCACTCTTTTTTGGTGAAGTGATATTGATTTTGATGATGAGATTGTCTATTTTGTTGCTGCAACCACCATGATATGGCTCCTTGATCCTCCTCCACACTCGTGTTTGTCGTCAGCGAGCTCCTCAACCACCGGTCAAGCTGCACCACCACCACACACCTCCTTATCTCACCCACATAATATTTCAAACCCGACAAAGATAACATTCATATTGCTTCTTCTTTCATCACACTTGCAACATCGATCTTGTCCAATTATTGTATCTTATCACTAATTGCACACACATGCTGATATATATCCACTTAATCATGCTTATTTACCTCTATTTTTTGTTTGTCATCAATCATAACTATAAACCTTTGTATTCACTTCAATCATAATCTTTACTTCTGTTAATTAAGTTTTAGTTGATATCCTCCATGCTGAAGCAGAGACATAACCAGTCTTACTTCTTTGTGATGCTGATAAAATATGTGCACGTGGGTAGAAGAACCTTAAAAGCCAGTTATATTAACAAAATCTTGTTTTACATATATAATAATAAATTCCAAAGTTAACAGCATCTAAGATTCTAACGCGTACCTGACAAAAGAGACCATATGGGAATCAAATCACAATTAAATTGAAAAAGACAAGAAATGATACCACAAAATTAAATGCTAAGACTCGTTTACATCAATTTTTTTTACCTTATCCTTATTTGAGAGGTAGACAATTTTACGTCCAAGCTTTTTCCTAATCACGTGGAATTGTATCTTTGATAATAGTTATGATTTATTTCACTATAAATACAGAAAAAGCTATTGAAAGAAAGTACAGTTCAGAGAGTTGAGGATTGAATCACTGAGCAGCCATTCCCAATAGCTCAGCTCTGAAGATGACCCTACTCTGTTCAGGCAACGCCATAGAATTCTGGGTTTTTCTCTGTAAGCACGCAAAGTAGCGTTCTTGCAACAAGTCTTGTAAAGTTTGAGTCTTTATTGCAATTCTCTCCTGTTTTCATTTCTGGGTTTTCTAGAGCAATCCAATGGCTGTGGCCGGGTCCATCTGGTGGGCTTTGAGATTGTCCGCAAGTGTTGTATTTTTAGTTTGTGCTGTAGCCTCTGTTATCGAGTCTGCACAAGAGGGTCTGCACCTAAAACCTCCCATTAACAATGGAGCTGATGAACAACATGATGTTGTAACCAAAGTGTTGAACTTCTTGTGGCAAAGTGATCAGCTGGGCTACACGCACACATGGCCGGTAAGTCTATTAATTTGGCCCAATTTTGTACATCTTAAATCCTTAGTTAATTGATGACAAGTGATTACTTTACATAATTAGGCTATGAAATTCGGGTGGAGAATCATAGTGGGTACGATAATTGGATTCCTAGGAGCTGCATTTGGAAGTGTGGGGGGAGTAGGAGGCGGTGGCATTTTCGTTCCCATGCTTACTCTTATCGTTGGGTTCGACGCCAAGTCCTCAACTGCAATATCAAAATGTACATATAATATCATTACTTACTATACTGTGTTCAATTTGATGAGTAAAAGTGAACCCCTATTGATTAAGGAGTGTTTGGACAGGTATGATCATGGGCGCAGCTGGGTCGACAGTTTACTACAACCTCAAGTTGAGGCATCCAACGCTCGACATGCCCCTTATTGATTATGACCTCGCTCTTCTTTTCCAACCAATGCTCGTACTAGGCATCAGTATTGGGGTTGCCTTCAACGTCATTTTTGCTGATTGGATGATCACAATCTTGCTTATCATCCTCTTCTTAGGCACATCCACTAAAGCATTCCTCAAAGGAGTCGAAACATGGAAAAAAGAAACCATTATGAAAAAGGTGGGTTTATCTTCATCATCTGCTCTTAACTTAATTGACTTAATCTGTTTCTTCCTTAAAACTCATTTCCTTACATAATTGATCATTCTGCAGGAAGCTGCTAGACTTTTGGAATCGAATGGTTAGTTAGTTTATGTGTGTTTTTGTATATCACATACCTTAAAAAACATACTGATATATCATATATATGTATGTTAATCAGGTAATGATAATGAAGACGTGGAATACAAACCTCTGCCCGGAGGCCCGAGTAATGGCAGGCCTGAAAGCAAGGCGTTTGTAACAGAGGTGAGCCTGGTTTCACCACAGTATAATTCATGTGACTATGGTTTTGACTTGAGGACTGATTTCCCGTGAACTTCCCAGGCTACCATTCGTGAGAATGTTTGCTGGAAGGAACTCGGTCTTCTTTGTGGTGTTTGGGTTATAATTCTGGCTTCCGAGATCGCTAAGGTCTGTATCTTCTTACTGTTAGAATATAACTATTATTGAACCATTAACTATCAGCTTGAGCTTTTAATTCAGTTGGTACTCTAATACTTACTTACGAGAGCCTTTGTTGAAATTAATGTGGATTGAATGTAGAACTACACAGCAACTTGTTCAGCAGGGTACTGGGTTTTAAACCTATTGCAGGTGAGTACTAGAAACTCAAAAAGTCCATACATACCATCTTTAATTTGGTATTGTTTATAAGTAACCATGTAACATGTACTTGTTTTATGTTCAGATACCAGTGGCTTTTGGGGTATCTGGGTATGAAGCAGTGAGTCTGTACAAAGGGCACAGAGTGATAAAATCCAAGGGAGAGGCAGGAACAAACTTCAAAGTGTACCAGCTCGTCCTTTATTGTGCAACCGGAGTGCTGGCTGGCGTCGTGGGTGGATTGCTTGGTCTCGGCGGAGGCTTCATTTTGGGGCCACTTTTCCTTGAGATGGGTATCCCTCCTCAGGTGCTTTTTAAATCCTTTGAATCATCGTTTTGAAATAAATTAACACAAAGTATAAGTTCATGTTCATAACAATCATTGGGGGTTAAATGTCGACAGTTGAGCATGTTTGTTGAAACCGTTAATGAGAATTTATGTGCAGGTTTCAAGTGCCACAGCTACCTTTGCCATGTTCTTTTCCTCGTCCATGTCTGTTGTAGAATATTATCTTCTGAAACGTTTTCCAGTTCCATATGGTAAGCTATTTACAACTCTTAACAATGAGGGAACCTTTAAAATGGTATAAATGTAGAGCTGATGAATGATCACCTTGTTTATATATGCAGCTCTTTACTTCATTGGTGTGGCCTTTGTTGCGGCGTTTGTAGGGCAACATCTGGTTAGAAGATTGATTGTAATATTGGGCAGAGCTTCTTTAATCATTTTCATTCTGGCTGCCACAATCTTCATCAGTGCAATTTCACTTGGTATGTTCCATCATATTCAATTCTCCAATTCAAGAGAAGCGAGTTCCTCATAGCTACATTTCTCCTTGTTCAAACAGGTGGAGTTGGAATAGCTAGGATGGTGTACGATATCGAACAACACAAGTACATGGGATTCGAGAACATCTGCACGTACCAAGCTTAGCAACTTTGAGACTTGGCTTCATTTTTCTTTGGATGCACAATTTTGGCACCTCTCAACTTCTTCTTATGCATCAAAAATCAATAAATGGTGGTGTCTCCTCCAGATCCCATCTAGTGTGTCTCCTCCAATTCCTACTTGACCTTTTACCTTGAGTTTTGCATTGTGTGCGTAACCATGTACATGTGTGGAAATACATACATGTAATGCTGTTTCATAAATGAAACCAAACATTACATAGCGTTTGAAGAGTTGTTGTACGATAAAACCCTCTCAACCGTACCTGATACAGTTCGCAACTGTATTTAGTTAACAAACATTCCGGGATTAAACTTCTAGCCGATGTACTTCGTTCCCTACTGGGACTGGATGAGGATAATCTTATGTTAAAATATCATCACTAGCTTTAGCCCAATAAAATTTAACCCAATTAAGTTTAACCCAACAATCTAATAATTTGTAAAACCCATTAGTTTTAGGGGCCCATTAACTGAAAACTCCCTAGTATTGTGTAGAAGGAAATAGAATGTCTAGAAGTGTGTAAAATAGGTAGAGATTTTAAGAACATCCTAGAAGGTAAGAAAAATGTGTGGTTGATATTGTTTTACTACCACTATAAATACTCCTCACCCTTACCATGTTTTGCATGCAAGAATCACAAAGTGTAGTAGTTTTGTAATGAGAGTGTCTTAAAATAGTCTTGTAGTGTGAGTAACACTTAGTGTTGTAATCTCTTATTGAGTGGTGTTAATAGAATGTGTTGTCCTCTACTAAAGGGTTGTGTTCAACAATCCGGTATCAGAGCGTGGCTGTAAGTTAGGGTGTCTAATCTCTCAAAATTCTTAGTATGCTCTGTGGTTGCAGCCGTGACTGATCTTCCACATCAGAAACGATTTCTTGAGAGTGTTAGTGAGTGAGTTTCTTCGTGTCGTGAGTAGTCTGTGACTGCAAGTTTTGTGCCGAAATTAGCTTGTTTCGTATTACTGAGGTACTGCCAACACGATGGGTGATCACCAAGTTGTCGGAGGAATCAAGAAACTCAACACAACAACCACAACACATGGGCAACATGCATGATGTCCTACTTACAAGGACAAGACCTGTAGGAAGTCGTCGGCGGGAGCGAAATTACGCCACCGGAGGAGGATGCTAATGAATCCCTGCGTAAATGGAGGATCAAGGCAGGGAAAGCAATGTTTGCCTTGAAGACCACTATCGAAGAAGAGATGTTAGAACACATTTGTGACGAGAAGACACCGAAAGATGCATGGGACACGTTCGTGACGTTGTTCTCAAACAAGAACGATATGAGGCTACAACTTTTGGAGAATGAGTTGTTATCAATCTCACAACGCGACATGACGATTAATCAATACTTCCACAAGGTCAAGTCGATATGTCGAGAGATTGCTGAATTAGATCCGAAGTCCGTCATCGGAGAAGCTCGAATGATGAGGATCATCATCCACGGGTTGCGTCCGGAATATAGAAGGTTCATTATTGTCGTACAAAGATGGCTCGTTCAACCATCACTTGTAGAGTTCGAAAATTTTCTAGCAAGTCAAGAAGCCATGGCTAAGCAAGTGGGAGGCATCAGGCTAAAGAGTAAGGACGAAGCACTCTACGCAAGTAAACGTTGGAACAACTTCAAACCGCCTGCAAAAGGTAGATACAAAAATAACGACAACGGAAGAAGTCATCAAGGAACCGCACAACCTTGGAAAGCTCAAAAGACCGACAACGAAAATTTCCAAGGGAAGAGGTTCGAAGGAAATTGCTACAATTGCGGCAAGAAGGGTCATATGTCCAAGGATTGTTGGTCCAAGAAAAAGGTTGTCGAGAGAAATGCAGTCACTTCCAAAAAGGAGATGGAGGATGAATGGGATGCCGAGGTACTGTGTGCCATAAAAGAAGACGAGCTCGCATTGGTGGCGGTGAAGGGAGATCAGATCGACTACGAGAACGACTAGATCGTTGATTCAGGATGCTCAAACCACATGACCGGTGATCAGAGGAAATTGATAAACGAGAGAGAGTGCAAAGAGAATGAGAAGGGTGAGTTCGTGGGAACCAACCAAGAGCAGCATGTCCGACTTCCTTCAACTGTGGAGGAGAAAACCAGGTCCGATGAGGTTAGTGCCGAAGAAGCACCCATGGCAAGATGTCACTTAGGCATGGGAGAATCTATCGATCTAGTCACGGAGGCCGAAGTGGAGATTGATGAACTAAAAGAAAACGTGAACAAAAAGCTCGAGGAGATGTGTGCAAGCTTGGAGGAGAACCGGGAAAATTGGGATATCTGTCGACGCGCTCTCGTAAGGGAACAATGGGCACCACTTTCCAAGAAGTCCAGCGGGTGGACGTGCCAAAGCCAGAGGTGGGCAACAGGAAGCCAAAGAGATCGAAAATTTACTTTGGCGTGTAGAGCAATATTTTGAGGCGTTAAAAATGAAGGACGAGAGGGACAAGCTAAGGACGTCGACGCTCTACTTCACAGATATGGAAACTGTATGGTGGAGGCGAAAGCACGACGAAATCCAACAAGGTACAACTCAAATAGATACTTGGGATGATTTTAAGATTGAGCTTAAGCGTCAACTTTATCTTGCTAATGCTACACACAAGACATTCTTAAGGATGATAAAATTGAGGCATACTCGTTTCATTCGTGAGTGTGTGAAGGAATTCTCGAAACTCATGCTCCAAACCTCGAATATGGGGGAGGAGGACTTGATGTTGAATTTTACAGCGGGGTTAAAACCATGGGCAAGGACGGAGCTCGATCGGCGTAATGTGAGGGACATTTCCATGGCGCTTACAATGACCGAGTCATTGGACGAGCAAGGTCCAAGGGGCAAAAAGGCAGTTGGTATTGTTTCACCACCACTATAAATTACCCTCACCCTTACCATGTTTTGCATCCAAGAAACACAAAGTGTAGTAGTCTAGCAGTGGGAAAGTCATAAAGTAGTCTTGTAGTGTGAGTAACACTTAGTGTTGTAATCTCTTCTTGAGTGGTGTTAATAGAAAGTGTTGTCCTCTACCAAAGAGTTGTGTTCAATATCTTAATCAGTCAAAATAAGTATTAGGTGTTATGATGGAATGGAGAATTGAGGATAATTAGAGTGGAAGTAAAAATAGAGTAGAGAGAGATCCAAAGAGAAAGGGAGAGATGATGTGAAGACCGACTCGGTTTAATTTTTTAAAAAGTGTTCGCCGGAATGTCGAGGTCGTAATTTGGAACGGTTTTTGGTAACGACGTGGTTGAAATTCGATTTAATCTTTAATTCGTCAAAAAAAAAGAGAAGAGGGTTTGGGCTGGACCGGTCGGGCCAGGCCCGATCCAGACCCGGCCCACATCTTCGACCCGGCCCAAAAGATCAACTACTTAAACCCAATTTTTAGGGTTTCAGCTCATTTGAGCTTTTTCTTCGTCACGCCCAGAACCCGCCTCCCTCTCCCTTCTCGAATCCGACCGCCGCCACCGCTCAGTCGTAGCCCGGCTTCCCTCTCCCTTCACCGTTCCATCTCCGGTGTTCTCTTCTTCTCTCCGTCTAGCCGCCCCGTTTCTCTCTCCTCTCTCTTTGTCGTGCGCAGCTCGGACTCGCCGGCGACGGAGAAGACCCTCGCACTCTCAGCCGTCTCAACCTCCGACCACCGCAACCCGTTCTCCTCCCTCTTCTTCTCGTCGAGCCCTCTTCACCTGAGTGAGTTACGGGCCCAACGTCGTCGTGTCGTCCCGACGAGCTCACTGGCAGCGTTTTCCTGTCCGACCCACTCCCCCTTTGACCCTTTCGCCGCCGTTCCAGAGCTGGAGCGAAAAAAGGCCCTCCTCACCGGCCTCGCCCAGATCTGAGGCGCGACGAGTTCGCTAGCTCCGCCGCCTCCCACCGTTCATTTCATCCCCTTTACGGTGAGTCCCGACTGGCGACGTGTCCATCGTGGTTCGGTCGGAATCTGACCGAAACTCCCCTTTCTTCTCTTTTTTCTTCGCTTTCTGTTTCGGTTCAGATCTGACGCAAAGGAAATGTTTAAAGAAATTAATGGTTAAGGGTTGAGGTAAAGAAAGGAGTTTTAAAACTGAGATCAGGTTTAAATCAAAAGGGAAAAGAAGATGTTTTTGATTAAGACGATCTGTAACTCCTGAACTTTGGGAAACTGTTCGAACCTGGAAAAACCGAACTGTGAATCGGACTTAGAATGGGACAAAGCGGATCGCTGAATCGGTGCGCCTCGGGATCCGTGCTGCGAACCAGTGCCTCGGGACCCGTGCATGGGAAACCGTGCCTCGAGATCCGTGCGCCGGGATTTGTGCTCGGGGTTCGGGTGCTCGAACCCGATTCGTCGTAATCTCGCTTTTAGCCCGCTCGAGTTTAAAAGGAAATGTTTGAACTTAAATCGAAACCGTCATCACTTTTAATTTATCTTTGAAACCGTTTTTGATTGTGACTTTCGTTTTAAATTAGAGTCCGGCTTCAATCGAAGAGAAGACCGGAGTTAAACCCAGACGCGAACTTCGCCCTAGAAGACGGTGTTGGCTCAATCGTCAGCAGCTAGGAGACGCTGCTGTGGTATCGTCTTGAGGTAGGGAAAGTAGCGAATACTGGTTTAATGACGAAAAGTTACTAGTATGCATGCTAGGTAATAATAATAATATCGGAAAGATCGTAGTTTGGCATGTAGGATGCGAACAATTAGCGTAGACGTATGAACTGTGAACATTTACGTTTTCTGTCTTGGGAATTGCTGAGCTGGTAGTTCGGGCCATGTCGTGCCCGTAGGATTGATTGCTGAGTGTATCTGTTGGTGTGCTGTGTTGGTTGAACGGTTAATAAATAACGAACATGAAAACGAGTAGAACTGAATTAATGATGCATGTTGATGATCGTGTGATTATTTTTCCTGGTAATTGATATGTTGAACTGTGGGACGGTTGGGGATTTGATACCGGTTAAGCCGGCGGGGGTTACTACGTTGAACGTGGGGTCGGTAAGTGATGGTAAGTACGTGACGGTTTGAGTGTGCTTAAGAGTTCAGTAAGATTTTTTGCTCGGTGTTTCATGATTGTGATTGTGTGTGGGCGCGTGAGCCGTGTTCGATTTGTGGCATTTCGATGCGTGATTGTTATTTTGTTGTGTGTTCCTTGAGGATGGTATTCCGGTTGAGATTGGACCTACGGGTCGTGTTTGGGGCCGACGGGCCATAATAGGGTAGAGGCCTACGGGTCGTGTTGGGCCTACGGGTCGTATTGCATAGGGCCGACGGGTCGGAGCCGACGGGCCGCATCATATCATCTTGCATAGGGCCGACGGGTCGGAGCCGACGGGCCACATCATATCATATTGCATAGGGCCGACGGGTCGGAGCCGACGGGCCAAATCATAGCATAGTGGGCCTACGGGTCGTGGTTGGGCCTGGGGGTCGTGTTGGGCCTCCGGGTCGTGATGGGCACTGGGTGCCGTGTTTCAACCTCGATGATCTATGGTCCTTTGGAGACGTTTCCTAGAGTCCCGACGAATGCGTCCTTGTAAGGACGTCTCCGGTATTCTTGACGTTATACGTCTTTGTGACGTTATGCGCCTCCTCTGGATCGAGAGGTAGTCCGATGGATACTTGACCTACCGTTTGATATGATGATGTCGGGCTGTGTACAGTCGGCGGAGTTCAAGGATTGTAGTACGGGATGTGTGTGCTGATGGCTTCTGTGTTTTGATACGTTTGTTGTTTGGTTAGTGGTTATTGTACGAGAGTTGTCGGTTTGTGTGTTTTGGTAAATTGGCTATGAACCCCGATCTGTAGTTAGTCATGCTGTACTAATATGCCCTAATTGGACGGTTACTCGTGGTGGTGAGCCTATGTTCGTTACCATAACTACTTTCTCTACTGGGCGAAAGCTCACCCCTTACATTGTTGATTTTCAGGTGTTGAGCGGGATTTGTACTAGCAGGACATAGCTGAGCTTGGGAGCTTGCGCGGGTCTTGTCTAGTCGGTCTAGTGACGTGCGTCTATTTTGAACCGAATTTTTGTATACTGGGTTTTGTGAGCTGTTAACTTTGTTAATTGATTTATTATCACTTTTGAAATTTTATCCTTCGTAATTTTACCGTGTTTATTTATTATTTTAAGTGCACGTCTCGAATCCGGTCAAAACCGGATTTGGGGCGTGACAGATGGCATATAAAGGAGATAGAGACAAACTGGTAATATGGTAGCTCTCCACTTTTATTCGCGATCTTAAAAAGACGAGGGAGAAAACATGGCCCAAGAATGAGACTACAATATAAGCCCAATTAAACAAAAAATGAAATTGAAACTCTAAGATGAAAAATCCAAAAAAAAACTTTAATCCGTAAGAGTATGTACCGTGGTGAAACTCACATATAAGATTTATGTGTGAGACTCACGAGTCGCATACAATGTGTTCCACAGCGTGCAACTCGTGACTCACCAAATCAAGGATTTCCTTAGTAGTCGTTTCACATATTTTTTTTAAAGATTGCAGTTTTCAGCTTTGAATATTTCTATATAAAATTTATTCATCCCTTTTCCTAAACCAAGGAAAGGTATTTATACTATAAGTTTTGAAATCTATCATATGAGAATAGCATCTCCACCTCAATCTGTTGTGCTCCCACCAATTTTGGAGACTAGGAGTACGATTTTCGGCAATTAACGTCGCTATCTGGTCGACACATTCGACGAGTATGTGGTCGGGTATTTGGATTTCCGTCGGTCTATCTAGTCGACTATTGGTATACTCGACGCCTCTACTCAGTCGGGCGTCTTTCCGGGTACTGTCGTATCCGATCTTATACTTGACCGAATGGTTGGTCGGGTATCGAATGCTTCTTGCTCTGTTTTCGTCCGTTTTTAGCCCATTTTGTTCCAAATACCTACAAAAATTTAGTAAGACACAAAATATCGGAAACAAGGGAAAAATATGGCGAAAAGGGTACTAAATGTTAGAGTAAACACCTTAAAAAGAGTGTAAATTCACATGCATTAGCTTCGTTGATATCCGACTTCGCGAAACCAAAAATTTCGAGGATTAAATGGACCCCGCTAAAGAAGAACGCCTCCTATTGTATGGATCATTTTTTTATAATTCGGTTCATGGAAAGGCCAAAAAGTGGGAGAAGTTCTGGGACGCCATCGACGTAGAGTTTGCTTTAACAAAAACCATTTCTAAAACCAAACAATTGTAAGAATCATTATAGGCTTCTAAATGGGAACGTGCAAGTGTTCCATTGTTGTTGGGTTAAGTGTCAACATTGCTACCAAAGTTGAAGAGTCGATCACTATCACATGACTCAAGTGTAGGAAATGTACAAACAAGAACATGACCATGTGTTCGCTTGGAAACATTAGTGAATGATCGTTAATAAGCAATCAAAGTACAACAACCAGTACCCTAAATGAAAATATCAATTAAGATAACAAAGTTAGACGAGGACGGGTCCTACACATCATCTAAGCAAGATCAACTGATCGAAACCACAATATTACAGTCTGACCTGAAGTCAAAAGATGGCAAAGACAAGGAGCAGGAGAAAGAGAAAAGACCATTTCATCACAAAAAAACAAGATGAGTTGACCAAAGATGTTGCACAAATTATGACAAATCAACGTAATATTGTTGATTCTACTCCGAGACCGAGAAATATCGACTTTAATAATTTAAACATATTGAAAAAACGTGGAAGGTATACTATGTTGCACAAGCCCAGACACATCAAATATGTCCTTGAGAGATTTGGTTGATCATAAACTACTATTGCAGACCATTTTGACAATGAGATTCCATTATTTGCCAATAGGGACCCTTAAATTGTTCAAGTCGATATTTATCAACCTCGGTGTGGACGTTCAACAACCATTTGATTTTTTTATCGGTAAAGAAAATATATAAATAAAACCTTTTCAGAGGAAGAAAAAGAGTACATTAAGGGCCTAGTTGCTGGGAAGATGAAGAAACGCCAACGAGCCAAACGAACCACCCGAGGCAACTAGACCAGAACCACAACAATCAATACTTGGGAAGATGAAGAAACACATCCCACGACCAAAACTGAAACTAGCAACCTCCGATGACACTAAAGAGGGTCCACCGACACCACTACGGGAAGAATATCTACAGTAGACTCGGATAGTCCGGTGGCCAAAACGTAAAACTGGACCGAACTCCTTGAGACTACTACCACTACAACCACCACGCCTTACAAACAATCGACAATTACCAGAGCTCCAGCCACAAAGGTCGGATTTGATGATGTTAGGGATGAAAACTGGGAGCAAGGGAAAAACTCCCCCGAACTATAACGAAAATCCCTTGTAGTCTAGAGTCACATTGGCACAAAACTCTTGGCGCGTCCATTTCTCCGGATCAACAAAAGGAGGTTTGAAATCAGACAAGAGAGTAGAGCAGCATGGTAAAAGAGGATTATATGGACCCCGCTGAAGAAGAATGCCTCCTTTGTGTATGGATAATTTTTTTATTATTCGATCCATGGAAAAGCTGGACCACCCACGAAAAGGACGAGGAGAGCATACCGGAGTCGAAAAGCACTAGAATTCCGGCCATAGAGGCCAAATCTGGAAAGCTAACAGACGAAAATCCAGTAACCAGGTCAAAGGTCAAAGCTTCCCCGATCAGGATCAAATGCGCCAAGAGATAACAACGAGGAGGACGAGCTGCAACACCGGAGAGGAGGGCTCTATCGGACGACAGCGAGAAACCGAAGCTATGGGCATGAAAATCCAAACAGAGCCGAGAAGAGGGACGTTGGGAGGAGGATGGGAGAAGAAGAGGGAACGTGGGAGAAGAGGAAGAAGGAACCAATGGTGGCCGAAGCCACCTAACAACTGGCGAACTGGCGACTGCAAAAAAAGATAGACAAAAAACGGGGTTCTTTTTTGTTTGTTTGGGGGGGGGGGGGGGGGGGTGGCTAGCCTTATTAATAATCACTTGGTTTGCCAATAATATTAAAAAATATTATAGGCCAATTCATCTTTTCCTTGTGACAAAATCGTATTATTCTTTTCTAATTCCTTGTATTGTGTCGAATTTATATACTCAAATACGTTTATGATTTTAATCTATAATTTTTTAATATAAAAATATGTTTAAATATGTTTTATCAACTTAAAGTTGGACTTTTTTTTAATCTCTTTATTATTTATTATACAAATTTATGAAATTATATGATGAAAATAATAATAAGATTAATCAACTAGTCTGAATTAATACCAACCACAACTTCTTGTTCTTAGGGTTAGAGAGAAGCTCTGCCGTAACCTCCAAAAGCCATGGCTATGACCATGGTTCTTCCCATGGCCTATGTCATGGTTATGTTTCTCTTGTCTATATATCCTCTCTCTTGCGCCTCCTTTATGGATCCTATGAAGGTTTTCTCTCCTATGGTTTCCTTTGAGGCGCCTCTAGCCACCGCGACGTTGTACTCCTTCTGTCACCAACGAAGCGTCCCTCCTCTACGACTCTGGTGGTTTACGTATCTGAAGCCATCGTCCCTAATGTTGCAGCCGACGTTTGTGATGCCGCCGCAGTCTCTGCTGTGGAAGCTTCCGCCGCCTCTGTTGTCGTCGTTGTTGCTATAACCGTCTCGACAATTATTCCTACAACTGCGACCGTCGTGTTTGAGGCCGCTGCCGACACGTCCTTCTCCCTGGCCGCAACCATCGCAACCGCCTCGACCCCTTTCGCAAGTATGGACCTAGCTAATCGAGAGGACCGATTTTATTTTATTTGAGTTTGTCTTTGCAGGTTCAATGCCTAGTGCGCTGAGAATCGAGATTTTTTTTTCAGGGAGGGAACCCCGATTTATGTATTGCCTCCCACCACTACTGTTGAAATCCTTGCCCAGTACCGCTGCGACAGATCTCGGAGCAGGATTTTCAGTATCATCTTCGCATTCGCATTCCCCGTATTCCGTCATGACCTATATGGCATCCCACAGCTGGAGATCTCCTTGGCCACTACTGCTGAAACAGTTGATAGGAGCAAGACCTCTAGTTTTATCTTCACACTTTTTGTTCTTGTTGGCCATTATAGCATTCAAATACCATCGGTGGCGGTTCTAATAGAAAAAAGGATTGGTGAACCTCGGTTCCGTACTGTCCTTGTTTATTTATCAGGGAGTTTGTTCCCTGATGCACATCGTTGTTCAAATATTTGAAGTTTAATGAAATCTACTCCTTTCGTTCAAAAAAATTCCACTGTAAAACAATTTTATTATTCAACCTTTTCGGTCCCATTCTCTTACGATATACGATTTATAACTCCCTGTTTTTTTTTACTAAAAAAGTGTAAAAGCTTATTAAATTAAAAGAGTCAGTACAAGTAAAGGGTCTTTGTAGGACAAAGTAAGACAAAGTAACCGTCGTAGACGGTATTGAAATCACTATATAGACAAGAAGGAAATGTGGGGATTGGAAAACGGAATTGAAAGTCCTGCTCAAGGTAGTGCCTAAGCACTGTATATGGGGGCAAAACGACCGAACTTGAACTGCATCAGTTGTATTGGGAGGATATACGTGATTCAAGGTCCCCTCCTAAGAAAAGTCGTTGAATCGCTGATGACTAGTCATTGACCCTGCAAAGGCAAAATCAGATAAAATAATAAAGACCCACCCGATTTGCCTGATCCAAAATCGAGAGGGGGGTTGAGGAGGGTTCCACGATAGAGGCCAAGGAGATGGACGTGCTAATGGAGAATTTAGAGATGACGAGGATTTCTCAGGAGAGACGAGCCGATACAGTTTTCTCCAGTGCAAACTCAATTTGTAGTAGGTATAGAATACGGGGGTGCATCGAGTTTGTACGCTTTTCGCACGCATCGGTGGAGGCCAAGGAGGCGGGGACATCAATGACTGTTTCAATGGAGATTGCAGAGGTAAAGGGGCCTGCTCGAAGATGGGGATCGATTGTGGGCTCAACGATGGGGAGGAGCGAGACGGCGGTGGCGTGACGCAAAGGCATAGCAGGGGAGGCAACCACTTGGAGAAGGGTTGCTGTCAGGGGCGGAGCTAGGTGAGAACAACGTTATTGAGACGGAGGAGAACGATCGGACCGGAGAAAGGAATAACGGTGACGATCCGAAGGAAGGTCAGCCACCTGCACTGGAGGCGCATGAGAAACTCTAACATAACTAGAGAAGGGAGGCATCGGTGGTGCACGAGATTCGGCTAAAGCTTCCAGTACAAGAGTAATGGATGCTCGAACTCTCGGCGCTGCCCTAAACACGATGACGCTATCATAAAGAAAGACTAGGGGTGAGAGTTCTCACGATTTCCGGTACTTATTTAACGTACATAATGTTACAACTCCCTGTTAATCCAACTTGGACTGATACCAGTAAAACTGCTCTACTTACCGATCATATACATAAAAAATGATAACAATGGAATGCCAATCCCCGGAGTAAATGATTTTATTAAATTGACTTTGAACTAAAATAACCATCTAATTTCTAGAAGAATCTTACGTGTATGGTGTACCCAACGGGTAAGGAAGAACCTGCATCACTACATGGAAAGAAAAATGTTTTATGATCTAAATATGAATACAATTTTATTTAAAGTAGTCTCGCTATCAACACATACTTAGATAAATATTAAAAATATCCCTCAACAAACTTCCGGCCAAAAGCCAAAAACAAGGTTCATGCCACAACATTTATGTACATTTTGCAGTCCATGGACCTCGGGCATAAAAAATCGGTTCATGCAGCAGCAAATGTATCCGATATTTGTTTCCTAACCTACTCGGAGTCTTGGACAGACTGGATCATATATATATATAGTATGTGTTTCTAATAGTTCACGAATACTTTCATTGTTTCGTACATAAATTAGTCAAAAAAAAAGTAATCATTATTTTTCAAGGTCTGATAGTAATTTTTATTTTGATAATAAGTTTGAAAGTATTTGAAATAGTATCAAGCTTAAAAAAGGTTAATTAGAGAGAGAGAAAAAGGGAGAAATAAGAACAAATTACAAGTGTTTGTGGCCAACCCTAAATAGCTTGCATCAGCAACAACGATGGATTTTACCTGCATGGGTTCGGCTGCATGTTTTGTTGATTCCTTTTAATAGGGTTTATGCAAACTTAAAATAAACAGGCATGAACAAACTCGTAAAATCCATCTTCAACAAGTTCTGTGTAATTAAAGCCATGGCTCACGACTCGCCTCCAACTCTTGAATGTGAAAGTGAAGCTCAAAGTATTAATCAAACAAAATTATGTTATTACCATACTTGTAATCCTTTCGTCCATACCGATACACGGGCTGTAATTAATTAAACTTATGTTAATACCATATTTGCAGTCCTTTCGTCCATACTTATCAATTGACGAATTTTTGTTATAACTCATGCGAATGTTGTCAGCTAATATTGTATGGACACTTATCGAAGTCTTTGGTATAATACTAACTCTCTGACCACGAAGAACAAGAACAGACAAAAGACACAATGATGTCGCAGTTCTTTTCATACTATAAACGTCACTGAAGGTATTGGATGGGTCAGCTATCACTGAGCTGGGATGCCTCATGGGCCGCGATAGAAGACAGAGAAGGGGAATGGGATACCAGAGATCCTGAGGGACCTCGGCGGTAATGGTGAAGGGGGGAGGCATCGCATCGTACAGGAACCCCTCCCAGAGCCAGTCCCCGATACACGACGTACCACTCATTCCTCCTGGCAGGGCTTCTTCCCCGCCCTGACCTGTTCCTCCCGAGGTGCTCCAGCAGCTGACCTCTTGATTGCTCCAGTCCCCCCTCCATTCACCGCAGGGGGTGCCGAGGGCCAACCAGTAATGGGCTGACTAGACCCACCATTAGTGGGTCGGGAGGGCCCACCACTAATGGGTTGTAGATGCCCATCAGGTTTGGGCTGCAGATGCCCATCAGTCTTGGGTTGTGGAGACCCAAAAGCAAACCTTAGATGGGGTTTCCTTGGAACACACTTCACCGAAGAGACCGCCGCACGATGCTTAGACGGAGGTGGCGATGGTGTTTGCAGTGGTCGATGTGGTGGCGGAAGGAGACCTGACCCTGGATCCCACCTGCGCGACCCGTCCTAGATCGTAGGATTTGGAGGAGCTTGAAAAACGGGATTAGTGGGAGGGCCCGATGGATTCGGGTATCCCCGGAGGACGGGGGAGAGGGAGTAGGTCGGTGGGGGTCCGCCACTGGGGTTCGCTGCGGGAGATAAAAGATCGCCGAGAACGTCGGAGAAGCAGGCCGAGCCTGGGCGTTCCTTGGAGAAGGATGAGAGGGGGGGGGGGGGCGAGGCGGGAGGAGAACGCCAGGATAAGTTGTCTCGCCGAGAGGGGAGATCCTCTAATCTCGTCCTAGCAACCACATGAGAGGTAGAGGAACAAGGAGAACGCCATGACAGCGGAGACGAAGGGACGAAACTACGCCAGGAGGGGTGGAGACTGGGTTGGGTGAGGCACGGCAAGGCGGCACAGAAACCCTAGCAGAGCTCTTCATCATTAAATCTCTCAAATAACTTTTTGTGTTATCAATTTATGTATTACTAATTACACTTAATTCATCTAATTATACTTGATTTTCACCTAAATCCAATTATAATAACGTCTTGAGAGATACTCTAACCCTCCAAAAAATGTCTGACTGATATCTGATTTTCACATCACTGAAACTAAATATACATATACATAGACAAGAAGCTCTGCTAGGGTTTGCGCCTCCAATGGAGGACAAACCTAGGGTTTCAGCCCCTCCCTACTGCGTCTCACCCCGGTGCTGCCTCCACCTCTCCCGACGTAGGTTCGGTCTCTCTTCTCCGCTGCCATGGCGTTCCCGGCCTTGGGTTACTTCCAATCCAAGAAACGGCCCTGTCTCTCTCCCTCCGAACCCTAGATCGCCGAATTCCCGAGATTACCACAACCTTGCTCTGGTTCCTGTTTCGGGCGGCGTGTTGCCTAGGGTTGCGCCTTCACCTGGGTCTCCGAGGTATCGAGTTATCTCTCTCGGTCAGCCCCCATCGCCGTTGAAGTTACCGGCGCGTCCTTCTCCCTGCCCTCCACCGTCGTCGCCGCCTCTGAAGGCGCCACTGTCGTCCCTGAAACCGCCTCCTCCCTAGCCTCCACCACCGCTTCTTCCTCGACCCCTCTCTCGATTCTGGCTAATCGAATGGGTCTTTGCTATTTTTCTGCCTTCGTCTTTGCAGGGTCAATGACGACAGGAATCCAGTGCTCTAGGGATTGGCCCTGGGAGGGGTTCATAAGCGATGTTTTGCCTCATACCATCACCATTACCGTCGAGGTCTCGCGGGATCTCCGATACCCTGCTCCACATCACCGTCTTCTTTCAGTACCCAAGGGGCGTCAACATACCATCTATGCCGGTTATAATATTCAAAAGATCTTATTGCCCAAGGGACGTCAAAATACCGTTTGTGACGGTTATGATACTACAAAGATCAGTGAGCCATTGTTCGCTAGTACTGATCTTCTGGGGTCGGGGAGTCTGTTCCCGAGGCCCGATAATGTAATCAATCTCGATATTAATAAAATTTGCACCTTTCGTTAAAAAAAATACTATTTTCAGGGACAATAAAATCGTCACTGATCATACCAATAGTTTTGAGTATCTTTGATTATAGGGATAATTTCGAATCTATACTGTGTTAGAAAATTCATTTTGATGTCTTTATGCGCGCACACCTTTTTGTCACATGTCCTGAATAAACAGTGTTTTTTTTACAAAACATATAAAATTTAAATGACACAAAAAGTGTTTTTTTTTGTAATTTTATACCACCTACCTCTTGTAGTAAACTAACAAATGCAAATTATACAATAAGTAAGAGGAAAACCCATTGAAGGCGAACGTACAACTTTTTTTTGTGTCATTTTACATGTTTTGTAAAATAAACCTTTTGTTCAGGACATGTGACAAAAATGTGCACGTAGTTAGGACTTGCCAAACACATTCCTCACTAAGTTAGGATTTGGCGTTCTCCCTTGATTATATATACAAATTTTATCCACTAACTGATTCGTTTTTCAACCCACACTAGTTGGAAGTTGGAACCCATTCTCTTCTTTTTGAACGGTGAATCATTGTATTAATTAAAAGGATTAGATATAATAAGTCACGAATATTTAACGGTTAAATACATTATGGTACCCTTATGTTCGGTTCACGGGCTTTTGAGTAGCTTTATGTTTTTTTAATACATTTTGGTAACCTTTTGTTCGGTCCACGGACATTGTGAGCATTTAGGGTTAAAAAACTAACAGGGAAAAGTTAAATGACCATTTTACCCTTGTACTGATTTAGTTGACTTTTGATTTTAGTGTGGAAAGAGCACTTTATCCCTTGATTTTAAATTTAATTTCATTAACATTTTAATTAATTATTAATAATATTATTTATTTCTTAACTACTTTATTAATTTATTTACTTTTAATTTCATTAATTTATTTATTTATTTTTATTTTCACTAATTTTTTTAATATTTCAAATTTTCCGTAATAAAAATACATATTTAATTTTGATTAAGTAACTTTGTTAATATTATTGTACCATAAATAATTTTTTTTTTTTTCTTCAATTTTAATACTATTTTATTTTTCTACTTTTATTTAAATTATATTTAAAATAATTATTATTTTATTTTTCTATTTTTTTTTATTTATTTTTTAAAATAATCATTAATTTACAATTTTATATACATCTAGTTACTTGAAAAATGATTTTTTTTCCTTTTTATTACCGTTTTTACTTTTTTATGTTTGATTTTAATTTACACAGAACAAAATAATTGAGAAAAAACAAGATTTGAATCGAATCGATGAACAGTGAACAATCAGTTCAATTAACAAAAAAATTGAAAATGATTTACATGAATGATAAACAAACACTAACTCAGCTTCCAAACCCCGAGTCCTCCTTCTATAACCAATCAGTTTCAGTTTACATGAATAAACAACGAAGGTATGAACCCTAACTCTGCTTCTAAACCTCATGTTCTCCTTCTCCACACTCAACTTCCAAACCCTAAAATAAAACCAGAAAGGGTATTTTCCTCCCATAATTCCCTTTCCCCTTTGGTATCACCATCTTCAAAGAAAACCCTCACTCGAAACAAGCTTTCTCTTGTCATCACCATTGTCTGTAGCAACCTCGAAACACTACAGCCCACAAGAGATCGCATCTCGGATGAAATCGAACTAGAAATCGAACCAGAAAGGGAACTCAAAAACCAGGAGTGAAAGGCTTAAGAGATAATTATTACCAAATCCTTTTCGGAGAAGAACGGTCGCCGGAGAAGAACGCTCGCTCAGGGAAGAAAGGCTCTGGTTCTGCTACAACCGTCGCCCCTAGCTCGCGCCGGGGTCTCCTCGCCATCGCCATGGTCTCTAGTTCTCCGTGTTCATGACGAGGGAGATTTGAGGAATAAGAGAAGGAGCTCGGCAACGAAAGGCTAGATCTGCGACCACCGTGAATGGATCTACAACAATGCTTCCTCCAAACCCTCTCCCCTGTCTAGAGCCCCGCCGTCAGGACAAGTCCACGACCATACCCTTCGTTTCTCAACTATGGACTCCGGTGTGGCGCAACCATGCAAATTATTTGATTATTATTAAAAGAGGGTAGAATTGTAATTTTAAGGTCAAAATTTGTAAGATTGAAATTGATATGGGAAAAATAGTCATTTCACACTACATTTAACTGCACATAGTGTCACATGATTAATTTAAAGAAATATTCCGTTAATTTTTTTAACGGGATATGCTAATTCCCTTCGTGGACCGAACATAAGGGTACCCAAATGTATTAAACAAACATAAGGGTACCAAAAGGTCCGTGGACCGAACATAAGGGTACCATAATGTATTTAACCCAATATTTAATTACCCAATTTTTTTTTAAAATGAATTTTACAAGATCTTAAAGTATTAAATCAGGTATGGTCACAACCATTTATTACTAAAAACGGGAAAAATATATATTAAATAGTCATGTGACATCACGTGTCAGTTAATGAAGAGTGAACGAATATTTTTTCCCTTACTCATTTTTTTAGCGTAATGTGGAACATCATATTGGGGATCCAATCCCGTAATAGTCCCTTCCGATCTCCCATCATCGTGTCTGGGCTAGTTACATTTGTGTTCCCTTTATGTTTGACCTTAGCTTCGCCCAATTTCGACCAAAGCCTCACGATCCATCACTTTTTCCGTTCAATCAGATCCTGTTTGGACGGTGACCCTAAGGGCAAAGTCATGACCGGTGACCGGCCTTTGGTTGGGCCAATCCTAGTGGATATGGGCAGAACGTGGAAGTCAATGGCAGGGGCAGATCCTGGTTAGACGGTGTTCGTAGTTCCTTGGCCATGACCAGTGATCTGCCTTTGGCCTTGGCCACGCCATTCCTGGTGGAGACGAGACGGATCGTAGTAACTAGGGGCATGTTTGGAGTTACCTGGGTCGATGCGTCTCCGTCTTCTCGGTGAAAGCAATGGGACAAGACTCCTTTGAGGATGAAGGCTGGCCGGTGGTGACAGTGGGTGGATGGTGGGGAAGTTCGCTGGGGACCAACCAGTGACGATGGGCTGCTTGGCTGCTTGTAAGGCTTGCAGAATTTGGTTGTTCCAGATCATGTTGCAGATTGGGCAGTTGTCAAGCCCCAAATCCGGTTTTGACCGGACTCGAGACGTGAACCAGAAATTTAAAAGGAAATTGTTTAACAAGCTGAAAAATATTAACGGAAAAGCATTTTGAAATCCAAATTTCATAAAATAATCCAGAACCGATAAATAACAACAAATGAGTCCAAAACTCGAGTTCCAAAATCAACATGTTCAAGACAAAAGGAGTACGTCTCTACTAGGTAAATGATACCCGGACTCTCGCTAAGCTCCCAAGCTCCGAGACGTCCTCTAAACCAAATCACGATCAAAACCTGTAGGAACAGTAGTGAAGGGGATGAGTGTTTTGCTCAGTAGGAAAAAGTAGTAAAGGGGATTAGCATTTCGCTCAGCACCACGGATACCCGTCCAAATAAGGCATACTAGTAAAGCAATAACAAATAACAATATCAAACAGGAAAACACAAATATCGACACTTGATCCAAGTCAAAGAAACACGCATACAACGGAAATATCTACAGCGGCACCAGTTGCAAACACAACAGTTGAAAACGGAGGAACCAGTCACACCTCATACCTGACACCAAACCGTCACGAGGACGGTTCTCAACAACCAAACCTGCACCACCTATTTCACACAGGAACTCATCAAACACATCTCATACCCGATGCCATACAGTCATACGGTCCATTACCAAACACCCATAACGTTATCACCCAAGTCACACAAGAATCACATAACATGCATAAGTAACCTCAGCGAACCAAAACTAGTCAACACACACAGTAACAACCGAACAATACATAAGGCATCCAAACACAAACATTAAACCACCTCCTGCTTGGTTTCCGGTAGCAACCCGGCTGGGCCTGGCGATAACCCACACACTTACCACGACACACAGTCTGGACAAGCGGTCAACCTCCTCGCGGGACTCATCGCACATTTTCCCGATAGCTAGTCGGAGGCTGGCAACCACTTCATCGTGGAATGATTGCAACACTTTACCGACCCGTGGTCGGAAGGTGGGCCTACCTCATCACGGAAGATCATCACAAGCACAACCACGTATCACCGTATCAATCACACAAGACCAAACAAATCATACGTTACTCAACGCCCACACGATCTCAACATCTCCAGCGTACAACCAATCAATCATTCTCAGAAAAACACACAATCACAATCACAATCATAACCAACCTCACATAACCACAACATCGCTTTATCACAATACTTACCCAATAACCACACTTAACGTGTGAAATCAACCCTACTCAACAATCATCGATTACTCAATATTCACACTCAAACCATATTTCAAATGAATCACCGAGTAAATACACACAGTAAAATAATAGCAACACACACAGTGAATCATTAGCAAACACACACACAACAAGTATCCAATAATACGCCGGATCACACAACACGACTTAAACATATCATACCGGAACACACAACATCGGCCTAGATATCATCACAGAACACACAACATCAGGGTACAAATTATACCGGAACACACAACATCGATTTATAAATCATCCCAACCAACCATAAAACCACCAATAATACTGCACTTATTACCACTACTTACTCGTAACTAGGGATGGCAAATGGGCGGGTATGGGCGAATATACTAATACCCATTTCTACCCATTTGTAATTCCTAACTCCCCATATCCACCCAAAACCCATTATTTACCCATTTGTGTCTTACCCATTTCTACCCAATACCCATATGGGTACCCACGAATACCCATTTCGCCCATATTAATACATAGCTTACAAAAACCTACCATAAACTTGTGTTTTGGTCCTCTTGTTTGATAATTGCAAAAACATACTCTAAACTTGTCTTTTTGTCATCTTGTTTGATAATTGCAAAAACATACCCTAAACTTAACTTTTAGTCACATTTTTTAATAGTTGCAAAAACATACCCTAAACTTAACTTTTAGTCACCTTCTTTGATAGTTGCAAAAACATACCCTAAACTTAACTTTTAGTCACCTTCTTTGATAGTTGCAAAAACATACCCTAAACTTAACTTTTAGTCACCTTCTTTGATAGTTGCAAAAACATACCCTAAATTTGTATTTTAGTCATCTTCTTTAATAGTTGCAAAAACATACCCTAAACTTGTCTTTTTGTCATCTTGTTTGATAATTGCAAAAACATACCCTAAACTTGTGTTTTAGTCATCTTGTTTGATAATTGCAAAAACATACCCTAAAATTATATTTTAATCATCATCTTTCATAATTGTAAAACATAACCTTCATTGTGTTCACAATTTCATATCTTCCTTCATTTTTCCGTTCATGTAATACAAGAATCGAAGATGTTTGGGTTTGAAGAATTGAAGATGTTTGGAAATATATAAATGTAAGGATTGTAGATGTCCGGGTTTCATACAATATGAATTAACTGATCATTAGCTTATATTTATTTCTTTGTCTCTTAAAGCTATTACATGTGTATATAGAGATGTATGCATTTTCTACTATTGGCACAATTTAATCGTTGAACCAACCCCCACTAAAAGAACAATCTCATACACCCTGTTAAGACTCAAATTTCTGAAGCTTCACTACAAAAAGTAGCACAACATCTATGTTAGACTCAATAACACTCCATGTTCAGTCTCTTCTTCTCCCCTACCTGTGACACATCATCAGACAACTCTTCCTCCCTATTACCGACTTCTTGCTCACAAACATCAACCCCTAAAAATGACATGGATCTCTTCCTTGGAAATAATGCCTCATCATCTTCTTCTTCATAAAAAACATTTTGAGCCTCCATTTCTTCAAGTGATATCTCTAAATAAACACATTAAAACACATATTAATGATACATTTAGATTGGATAATAATTTTAAAAAAAACAAATATATGATTTACCTTTTCCATTCCATAGCCAACTTTGAGCACACATAAGTGTCTCCAAAGTATCTAAATGAAGTCTACTACGATGTGGGTTAACCGTTTTACCACCATAACTGAATGCAGACTCGGAAGCTACTGTTGAAATCGGAATAGCTAGAATATCTCTAGCTATTTTTTGTAAAATTGGCCACTTTCCCCCGACATCTTTCCAAAAAGTCATAATGTCGAAACCCGAAGTTTTAGGCACATACTTCTCTTCCAAATATTGATCTAGTTCTGATCTACCCACATCTTTATCTTCATTTGCAAAACGCTGAAAACTAGCATAATCATCATCATCATCATCTTCTTCTTCATGAGCTCCAATTGTAGTGTTTTGTTGCTTTGATCCTTTTGGCTCTCTATATTGATATTCCTCCATAAGCTCCGAACAAAGAGTTTTCACTTTCTCAATCTCAAAAGAAGAATCATCCCCATAAAATTTGAGAAATTGATATTCTAAATATATCAGCTTATACCTTGGATCCAAGACAATGGCCATAGTCATAACTCCATGTATGTTATTCCAATACTTCTCAAATTTTCGGTTCATACTCAATGCCATAGATCTTATCATTTCTGATGATGAAAGCTGCCACGAAGATAATTTAGACTTAATCTTGCACATTTGAGGAAAAAATATGTTCGCAGTAGGATACTTACTACCGGAGAATACCTTGGTCACATCATAAAATGTTTGTAACTTCCCACATATTTCTTCAGCTAGATCCCACTCTTCATTTGTAGGACAACACTCAAAGAGATCCTCCCGAATTTCCAATATCATGAACACTTTCCTATATTGCAATGCCACCATCAACATCAAGTATGTCGAGTTCCATCTCGTCTTGCAATCAAGTGATAGCTTTTTTGTGCACTTAATTTTCAGCTGACGAGTTGTTTCCTCAAATTTTTGTACCCTTTTAGGACTCGAACTCCAATATGCTATCGTGTCCCTCACTTTCTCGATGCCTTCCTTCATCACCGATAACCCATCTTGCACGACCAGATTTAGAATATGCGCACAACACCGCATGTGAAATAATTTTCTACCACATAAAAGAGAGCTCGTAGGAAGCTTCTCCAACAGGTTTCTGACGATGGCATCATTTGTTGTACAATTATCTACTGTCAATGTAGACAATTTCCCATCTAAGTTCCAATCTATCATGCAGTCATACAACACAGCAGCAAGGACGTCGGAAGTATGTGGACAAGGCACATGTACGAACCTAAACAAATCAAGTTTTTAAGTAAAGAACTAAGCTAAATGAAACTACAGTAATAATTAATAAATGCGAAAGTTAATATATGAGCTAATCATGAAAACACGATACCTGATAATTCGACTTTGTAGCTCCCACTTTTCGTCAATGAAATGCGTTGTGATTGCCATAAAACCTTTTCTTTGATTGCCTGATGTCCACATATCTGTAGTCATTGCAATCCTACTCTTGTTTTTTTCCAACATCTTCATTGTAGCAGCCTTCTCATACTGGTAGATGTTCGAGATCTCTTTTTTAATCGTATTTCGAGTAGGAACTTTAAAAGATGGATTAAAACTTGCCAATACGTCCCGAAATCCATAATGATCAACTATTGACAATGGATACCCATGCATGACAATCATTCGAGCAATCTTATTTTTCGAAACATTTTCATCAAAATGAAACTCTCGATCATCCATGTGACGCTTTGCGCACTTCATCCAATGTTCACGTAGATGACTAGTTCCATACGTGCTCTTACCAGTAAGTGGTCTCTTACAGTAATTACAAATAGCTTTGTCTTCTCCGTTAACCTTTTCCAAGGTAAAATGAGACCATACCGTCGATCTTTTTCTCTTACTACGCATTGGATTGGTGTCTTGAGTGGTAGGTGCATCACATTCTTCATTAGAATCCGGTTGATCCGGAACTATAAATTGGTTACTATCCATAGGAGTAACCGAAGCAGTGGATTCCTCGTCCATATTTAATTAACCTAAATAAAACAAAAACAGTTCTAATTTAGCCAAACCCGAAAATACCATAATCATAGAAACTTGTACATTGCTCAAAACATGGGGCTGTTGTTGGTGCACTTGGTGTAGATGGGCATATAAATGAAACTACCAAATGCACTAATACTATAAGTTCAAAACAGAACAAATATAGCATCTAGGCATCTAGCATCACAACTTGAAGCATTTAATTCATACGTTGAAAAATGCTTATAGGTATAACTTCAGACTCTCCATACCCTACAACACATGTCATAGACAGTGATAATCCAACAATGAAAAGCACTTCAGCTTCAACAATAATTTCATTTTAGGTGGTTTAACAACTGAGGTGCAAAGTGAAATAAAACCGAAATTCAGCATCTGGGTATGCAGCGAAATCCACAAAACTGAAATAAATCATTCAAAACCCCAATTTTTTGTACTGTTTGGGAACCCAGAAACAAAGAAGCCCTTTGCAAAATCTCAACCATAGGAACCCAAAAACGAAAACCTTAAGATGTCACACACGAACAACAAAAGGCATCGAATTTAATATAGAGGAGTGAGATACGGAATTCAGGAGTCTGTCCGGAGGGAGTGGCGGTGATGTGCTACGAGTCACTCGCAACGATCCGGAGCGGCGGTGATGTGCTACGAGCAACGATCCGGCGGTGATGTGCTAACCTGGAGAGACCGGTGTCAATGGCGAGAGGAGCGTAGCGAAAGAGATGGGCAGATTCTGCGGAGACCCAGATTGCGTAGCGAAGGGCTTGCGCGAAAGAGTGGAGCAGGAGAGTTTTGGTTTTAGGTTTCGGGTAATATGGATACCCGAAACCGAACCCGAAACAGACCCAAATCATATCAACCCAAAGCTGAAAATTACCCATACCCGACCCGAACCCGAAAAACCCCATACCCGAAACTGACCCGAATTGGCAAACCAATGGGTACCCATTGGGTATGGGTTTTTTTGCCATCCCTACTCGTAACACGATTCACATAGCATGCCATCTTAATCATCAATTCACATAACGCACGAAGCTCACCCACATACAGCGCCTCAAACATGTCACAAAGCAATAGTTCAACAATAACATTCACACAGGTAAAGCACAACCATCACACAATCCTACGGGCACGACATGGCCCACATGCAATTCTACAGCACGACAAGTCCCAAACCTACGGGCACGACATGGCCTGCAAGTGATTCCACATTTCAAACGACTATACTAGTTATTCACATCCTACATGTGATTCTACAATTATTCCGGTTACTCATATCCTATATGCAATTCTAGTAACTTTCCTTAATTGAACAAGTAACCGCTAATTTTCCCTACCTCAAAAGCAATCCAATCCAGCAGTGACGACCTGGCTAGCTTCCTCCTTCTCCACGAACAAGCCGGACTCTAAGTTAACAACGTAACACAAAAAAATCAATACTAGTCCAAAGTCGATCAAAGCGGAAGGACACCCAACCGGGCACCACACACAACGAAACCCGAGGCACGGTCTGAATCCCAAGGCAAGGTTCGAATCTCGATGTCTCCGCCACTGGCCCACCGTGGCCGGACCTCCAGTGACCGGCCGGAGCTTCGGCGAGCCTCCGGTCGCAGGAAAACTTCACATTTTCTCCCAAAAACGTCCCAAACGAGCTCTAGGTCCTTAATCCATCATGTTTCAACTGAAAACATTCAAGATTAGCTCCAATTTCACATTTCGCCCAATTCCAAAATTAGGGTTTCATCCAATTCTTCTAATTTCACCCATTTCTTTCCATTACTACTCAATTCCGCCAAAGATTTCTCATTTCCAACAAGACCCAATCCAATTTCATCTAAATCCTACAAGACCCATAAACTAAAGTTCATCAAAATGGAAAAAATTTGGGTTCTTACCTTTGGGAATAAGAAGAGGATGAAGAATACGAAGAAATTGGAAGGTTTTGGTGGTAGAATCCATGGAAGATGGCTCTTTTTCCTCCTCCTCCTCTTCTTCTTCTTCTTCTTCTTCAACAATGGAGGCTCTCCTTTTGTCTCTCTAACCTCAAATTTTCGTCTATCAATGAAAAGTGCTGAAATTTGGGTTCAAAAATCAGGTTTAAAGGCTTTTTTTTTTCATATTTCGTCTTCTAGTGATAAAGTAAGGTCAAAAGTGTCCTTTCTCACACACTTTTCTCTCTTCCAAGGAGTAAGGGACAAGTGTCCAAGTGGGGTCTACCTCCACTCATAAATATCTCAACCCAATAATTTAAAATCTTATAAACTCTAATTCTGAACTCGTTCGGCCCGAAATTGAGTTTTTCACGAACCCTTTTTTGTAAGGAAATGACCCAATTAAGCTAGACGTAATGACGGCTAAGCTTTTTGGGTCCCGAATAAGTCTCGGGCGACCCAAACGTCACCGGTTGACTTTTTCGGCGAAAAGTCAAACTTTCCCAGATTCGTCCCAAAGTTGCCAAGCTTTCCCGAACCTAACTTGATCGCTTTAAAGTTCTCTTAAGGTCCGAAATGACCCTCGAGGTCAAGCCTGTGCTTATTTGAATAAATAACAGAATTTGACTTTAATTTTGTTTCATGCCGGTTTGACCGACGTTGACCAAACATGGTTCTTACAACAGTGGAACGGGAGATTGTAGGCGATAGATGGCAGGCAGAGACGGAGTCTGGTAAAAACGGCGGTTGCATGACTTAGAGGGTGGCACATAGAGAGGATATGCAGAGAAGTCCTCGGTTATCGTTTTCTAAAATAATGTTTATTTTTTCCCTTACTCATTTGAATCTTATGAATGTTAAAGAGGAAATTATAAAAAAAACTTATAATCCACAAACCAGAGCTCCACAATGAGGTAACGTATTCATGTACTACGATGATGAGGGAGAAGACACATGTGTTTCTCGAAGAATCACCACCGCACAAGCTCTTCTGCCGCGTTGGAATCGTAGCTCACCTCCACCGCAGAATTCCTTAGTCTCAACCCATGATGGCAGCCAAAAACAGAACCAAAGACACGAGCATCCTCTCTGAAACCTAAAGATCTCTGATGAAGCTCACCATCAGCGATGAGGACAACCAACTATCTCCGCCATTAGAAGCTAGTCGTCCAGCAAGGCAACAATTTTGGAGTATAGGATGTGTTACATTAACATGGCGGAAAAAAAAAATTTAATAAACTTTTATCGATAACCTATACTTTTAGCCTAGATCACATATTCATGTAATTATTAATCTATGCAAAATTGAATAGATATTACCTTAGCAAAGGCTACTTTGGAATCAACTGGTTCGAGACGGGGACCTTTTGAAGTTTTGTTGTAGGCGCTTAAGTGTTCGCCCTTTAACGGTATCCACACGAGAAAGATTGATCCACAACTAGACACGTTAAAATCCCTTGAATGAAAACTCTCAATTTCTCATTATGGGTGGCCGAAAATTTCAGCTATGAAGCTCTTTTTTCGGCCAACCCTTACCCATGTATTTATAGGTATAGGTCTTACTTCAATCCCAAGCCAAGAATTAGAAACCTTGAACTAGTCCAACTAACTTTCCTTGTTTTCTAGACTTTCTAGAATTAAGATTTCATCTTTTAGTCATATCGAAACAATATAAGTGATGAATATATATATAGGGGGTAGCTATCCAGTAAAAACCACTCTTATTGTGCAAACTACGAACCAATCTGAGCCACAAGATGCGGTCAAAGTGACGTTAGCAGAGCGCGCGCGATGCTGACACGTGGCCGCTTCGCGTGCGCCTCTGCCCGCACGCATGCGCGCGGGTGCTGATCGTTTACAAGCACGATGCTGATAGTTTAGCACAAATGCAAACTATCAGCACTGTGCGCGCAAACGATCAGCACTGTGCGTGCAAACGATCAGCACTGTGCGCGCGCGCGCCCACGTGTCAGCACCTAGTGAGTTCGTAGTTTGCACAATAAGGTGCGGTGTTTTATATATTTATTGTCTACGTTTCAGCATCCGATGCGCTTTGCTGACATCACTTTGGGGGGATCCTATGGCTCAGATTGGTTCGTAGTTTGCACAATAGGGGTGGTTTGTACCTGATACCAACTCTATATATAGGATAGCTATCAGGTACAAACTTTATAATTTCGTCAGAACGTAGAACTTTCAATCTGGGCCCTTGGATCGTAGAATTAAAGGCCCAGATTTAATGCATATCTTTTTAATTAATGAATATCTTGTAATTGATTTCGTAATCAATCAACCCCCACCCCCCTGAATTTCGGTGGCCATCCGATTTGGATAATCAACGGTCCAGATTGGTTCTACGTTCTGACCCGAAAATAGGTTTGTACTTGATAGTCCCCATATATATATAGGGGAGCTTTCGGGTACAAACCTTAATTTGGGTCAGAATGTAGAACTATCTGGGTCATTGATTACCCAGATCGGATGGCCATCGAAATTCAGTGGGGGTTGTGATTGATTACGAAATTAATTACAAGATATGCATTAATTAAAGAGATATTAAAATATATGCATTAAATCTGGGCCTTTAATTCTATGATCCAACGGCCCAGATTGAAATTTCTACGTTCTGACGAAGTTATAAGGTTTGTACCTGATAGTTTTATATATATATATATATATAGGGAAGCAATCAGGTGCGAACCCCTCTTAAAATGCGAACTTGCGAACTTTACAACAACATGACACGTGTCGCGCTTAGAAATGCTCATCTTTTTTTCCCCACCAAGTTTATTAATTTAATTTTTCCCGCTTCGTTTCAACTCAGATTTAATTTTTTTTTTGCGCCAATATTCTTATTTTTTCAAGAGCTTTCTAACAAGTAGTGGATTGCATATATTTATGTGTTTTTGAACACGTGTGTGGATGTGTGAATATGAGTGCGAAAAAGTGTGATGTGTTTTGCAAATTTAGTGTATATGGTTTGCGGATTTAGTGTATATGGTTTGCAGATTTAGTGTATATGGTTTGCAGATTTAGTGTATATGGTTTGCGGATTTAGTGTATATGGTTTGCGAATTTAGTGTGTTTTGCAAATTTAGTGTATATGTTTTGCAAATTTAGTGTATATGGTTTGCGGATTTAGTGTATATGGTTTGCGAATTTAGTGTATATGGTTTGCGAATTTAGTGAATAGGGACATTTTGCTCTATTCTCATCTAATCGAGTCAAGGCATGGAAGTTCTTTGCTGGTATGTTGGGAGCATTTTTCAAACAAATCAAATGCACTGAACATCAAGAAGATGAAGATATTACAAATCAGCATAATATAGTATATATATTTATATATGGTATTAGACAATTAATATGATGAATTAATATGATGATTTAAGTAACTGACTTGGTGTTACAGGGGTTGCCAACTACAAGCACTTTGACATTTGGAGATGCAACAGCATTGAGAGCTCTGAATCAATAAAGATACAATTTTGAGCAACACACATATAACATATATATATGGACACACTATAAATAACACTAAATTCACAAACCATGTACACTAAATTCGCAAACCATATACACTAAATCCGCAAACCATATACACTAAATCCGCAAACCATATACACTAAATTTGCAAAACACACTAAATTCGCAAACCATATACACTAAATCCGCAAACCATATACACTAAATCTGCAAACCATATACATTAAATTTGCAAAACACACTAAATTCACAAACCATATACACTAAATCCGCAAACCATATATACTAAATCCACAAACCATATACACTAAATCCGCAAACCATATACACTAAATTTGCAAAACACATCACACTTTTTCGTACTCATATTCACACATCCACACACTTATTCAAAAACACATCAAAATATATGCAATCCACTACTTGTTAGAAAGCTCTTGAAAAAATAAGAATATTGGCGCAAGAAAAAATGAAATCGGAGTTGAAACGAAACGGGAATAATCGAATCAATAAACTTGATTATAAAAAAAGGGGGGCATTTTCTCAGCGCGACACATGGCACAATCTAGTTGAGTTCGCATGTTCGCACCTGATTGCTCTTCTATATATATATATATAGGATAGCTATCAGGTACAAACTTGTATCTTTCGTCAGAACGTAGAACTTTCAATCTGGGCCATTGGATCGTAAAATTAAAGGCCCAGATTTAATGCATATCTTTTAATATCTTTTTAATTAATGCATATCTTGTAATTGATTTCGTAATAAATCACCTCCCACCCCCCTGAATTTCGGTGGTCATCCGATTTGGATAATCAATGGTCCACATTAGTTCTACGTTCTGACCCGAAACAAGGTTTGTACTCGATAGCCCCCTATATATATATACGGGTGCAATCAGGTGCGAACCATGGCTTACGGTGCGAACGTGCGAACCTGCTTGTGCAGTGTATCTGGTTTGCGGAAATAGTGGTCTCGGTTTGCGGTGTTTTCGCAAACCATATTTTTCTCAAGATAAAATGCTTTTTTTCAAACTTCTTTTCCGCAAACTGGGATGCTTATTTCCGCAAACCATATTCGCTATTTCCGCAAACCAGATACACTATTTTCGCAAACCATATATTTTCTCAACATAAACATGCTGTTTTTTCAAACTTTTTGTCACGCCCCAATTTCCGTAAACCGAACTCGGGACGCGAACGTTTAAAAATAGGAAAAACACCTTGAAACCATTTCCATTAAAACACTTTACAATACCAGCTTAGTTCAACAAAATAATTACAATTCAAATAAAACGTCCCACAAGCGGACAAAAAGGCGAGGTATCCGTCGTTAGACCAAAAGTAAAATCCCGGACTCCGCTCCTAGCTCCACAAGTTTCGAGAGCTCACCTAGTCCGTCCCACGAACAGTACCTGTAGGAAAAGCAGCTAGGGGTGAGCGTTCGCTCACCACCACGGATAACAGACTGACTACGGCATAATTAGCAGACAATGCCGGTAACACCAACAACAAACTCAACCCCCGGGGATCACTGTCCCCAACCCAAGTACTCTGACTGACAAACCCCCACGGTGACCTTCCTCGAACGACTCGACACTCAAACACGTAAGTAGACACGACACAACGATCACGACCTCTTCCAAGGACTCAAAGGAACTACGCAACACCAAACAAGATCACAAAAGATCGCACACAAAACAAGATCACAAAGGATCGCAAACCAGCTGCTCAGTAACCTCCCTCACGCCCTTTACCGATCATAGACGTGGTCAGGCGGTCGACCTGTCGCATTTCCTCGACACAAAGTCGGATCAGACTGTCAACCTATCACACTCACAACCACCGAACCACACACGCGCGGCCAGGGCCCTTTTACTGACAGGCGGGCCCCCTACCTCGTCTGAACGTGCAGACGCGTGTGATCGAGGACCCCCGTTTAATGAAGCGGGCCCACAACCTCAGGTAACCACAATCACAATCACAATCACAATCACAGTTCAACAAACAGCAATAACACAGGTTCAACACTCCACAGGCACTCATGGCCCCCAAGACACCAACCCTAAAACACGAACTCAACAGCCCCCACAGGCACTCACGGCCTCCCAAAATACACCAACAGTGACTCACGGGTCAACGACCTCACGGGCACTCGCGGCCACTCAAAACCACCAATAGTCAAGACTCGGGTTCAACAACCCCACAGCACTCACTGCCATTCAAGACACACCAACGGTCAAGACTCGGGTTCAACAACCCCACGGCACTCACTGCCACTCAAGACATCAACAGTAAGACACGGGCTCTCATGGCCACCCAAGACACCAACAATTAAATAGGGGCTCTCAAGGCCACCCAAACTTAACAATAAATACGGGCTCTCAAGGCCACCCAAGCTCAACAATAAATACGGGCTCTCAGGGCCACCCCAAACACCAACAATTAACGCACAACAACCTCCGGCATAAACGATGCCTCCAACAGTCCTAAGATCGCTAGTTTCACAAACAACCTCCGGGCATGGTCATATGCCTCCAGTAAACAGTTAACGATAAGTCCTTTGTTCCTACGACACTACTAAGTGTCACATGCTTTTCCACTAATTGCCAAGTTCCCGTAACATGCATTTCCAATAAACGCTACAATCCCGTATCATGCTTTTCTAATATTCGATAACCTAAACGAACCCACGACACCCCAGTGTCACGTGCATTTCTACAGTTAACTTTCCCTAGTCAGGGCCGAGATCCGGCTACTTTTCCCTACCTCAACTGAAGAGCAACCGCTACGCTTCCTAGCTGCTGACGTTCTGGCTCGCTACCTCCGAGCTTCACTTCGATCGAAGCCGGACGCTAAAGGAAACACGAAAGCCATAGATTAATAACGGTTCCGCCGTTAAGTTAAAGGTTACGATTAGTCCAGTTTAAATCCGACAGTTGTCTTTCACACTCGAGCGGGATAAAAGCGGGATTACAACGGATCGAGTTCGAGCACCCGTGCACCGAACTCAAGTTGACCCAAAACCCAGTTAAAACCAATTTTAACTCAAACTGTCTCTGAAACTCCTTTGTTTTATCTAATTCCGACCTTGATTTTAAAATAGAACGATTCTCTCAGTTCTTTTCCAAACTCGATATTTTGGTCCAAACCTTTCTAAATCCGATCTGATATGAGTTCGTTTTCCTTTTCGACTTAACTCAAGTTTAAACTTAAAAAAAACGACATTCGTTTTAAAACCCGCTTAAATTAATCAGATTTAGTTTTATCAATTTTCTTAAGAATTCAAAACTGATTTTCCCTTCTTTTTTTCCTTTTACAAATAATTTTCGTTTCAAAAACAAACCTCTTTAATTAACTCTGATTTTGTTCAATTATTTCCCCTTTTCAATTCAAAATCAGTTCCAAAAATTAATCAAATTTATTACACGTTTAACATATACAGATTTTCTCAACAGATCCAAATGGCTCGAATTTAACAACACGGGAAACCGAAATGGAGGGGCTCGGGTTTGAAACCGGCCGGCCACCGACGGAGACGCCGCCGGCGACCAAACCTCGTGGTGAGAACCTCACCGTGGAAGATGAGGTGGTGGAGCACGGCGGAGGGAGTGGCGGTGGTGGCCGGATCTGGACGGAAGCGAGCGTGAGGGGCGGAGTAGGGCGGCGGCTCGGTGGTGGCGCGGTGAGGACGAGCTCGGGCTCGGGACGGCAGGCTCGGGCTCGGGACGACGGCGTGGTCGTGGGGAGGGGGGTCTCGAACCAGAGGAGGGAGAGGGTCGGGAACGGGAGAGGAGAGGGAGGTCGGAGATGCGAGGTGTGGCCGGTGATGGCGACCGGAACGGCGAAGCAGAGAGGACGGGGTCGGGAGGAGATCGGCCATGGTTTGGCTTGAAGAAGGAAGAGGCGGGGCTGAGCGTGGCGAGAGGAGGCGGAGACAGTGTGGAGGAGGAGGAACGAGGTGAGGGAGGACGGGTGGTGGCCGGACGGAGGTGAGGGAGCCGGAGCTGGTGCGTTGGCCGGAGATGGAGGCGGCGTGGTCGGGGCTGCGTGGAGAGAAGGAGAGAGGGAGAGAGGTTGAAGAAAGGGAGGCAGAGGATTAGGGTTCAGCACCCTTTGCTTCGGTTTTATACCGAAGCCTTAAGTGGGCTTGGCACAATTGGGCCTCAGGCTGGCCTGAGCACGGGTCAGGCCTGGTCTGGCCGGATCTGCAGCTTGGGCCGGGTCCGGTCCGACCCAATTTTTTTTTTTTTTTTGAAGCGGGTTTTACACTTTTTTTTCCGTAAACTGGGATGCTTATTTCCGCAAACCATTTCGCTATTTCCGCAAACCAGATTTGAGGTTCGCACCGTAAGGGAGGTTCGCACCTGATTGCTTCCCTATATATATATATATATATATAATTTAAATGGGTTGACCGAACCCCCTATTGGGCCATAGGGGTGTTCGGCCAAGCCCTATATATTTTATATATTTGGCGCTTTCGGTTTTTATTTTATTATTATACTTTATAATAACTAAATGTCGATTTATTTTTTCCCCGTGGGTACTTAATTTAAATAAAAGTGGTACACTACTTTATTTAATTAAAACCATTTTGTTCACTTCATTGTGGTTTTTCTCTATGTGTGTGACCCTTTAGGATTCATATGATCGTTAACTGTGAAATGAAACAAAATGTTTCATCCACAAGTCATGGGTAACTCCTAGCAAGGCCCATGACCATCCAAGCCATATGAATTAATGACTAACACTTCATCAAATCTTGTTATCTTGAGTAGTCTTATAATCTTGTCATTTAGCGATTGTCACAACTGAATAAAGACATATAATTGCCATTCTTTCTAATTAAGTCTTAACAGGCTCTCTTGATTGTGAGTGAGGAATGTAGGCAACGTATCACACACATGACCATGCTTCTATTACGAACCTCATACTCATCAAGAGCGCCCGTTTTAATGACATTTGACTTGTTTAACCAAAGTTACAAGTCCATATGACCATCACCCATGTGTCTTACATGTGTGTATCCATGTCCAAACATAACCTCTATAACTATCTATTAGGATAAGCATTTGGTTAGTTTAAAACATGAATCCACATCATGTAAATCACATGGTGATGTCATGGTCGTAGGACTAAGGACTACGCGGTAGTTGAGATGTACCTATGTCTTAGTTCTATGAAGTACATTCAAGGTGAGTCGTCCAATGTCAAACTCTTTGGCATCTGTGACTTCGACTCATACCTTTATATGTGTGATCAGTAAAACATGATCCTCTCGTGAAAAGTCAAACTAGCTCTAACTGTCAGTTTAGGGTAAGGACGAGTGAATTGATTCCCTCCTTTGTTCCTAAGAATTCTACTATTGGGGAGCTGCTCCCCAATACCATAGAAAGAGTAATATATTCAAGGTTTTACTAACATTACAACATAATGATAATAAAATGTTTTCCACTTTATTTATTAACTCACAAATATGTTTGTAACACGTCAATATGTATTTTTCCTAGGGAACCTAACCCCAACAAACAACTCGACATTCTATATCTGGAATTTGTTTTTGTTTTTATTTTATTTTAATTTTTTAATTTTTATTAAATATGTAAAATATTATTAGTGATGAAATTTAAATAATTTTTTTAGAAAAGTTATAAAAATATAATATAAATTTTAAGAAAAATTGATTTCTGAAAAATAAATAAATAAAATCATTAACAAGTGAGAAATAGGCTTGAATTTGATAGGGTTAATTACCTTTTGTACCCTTTTGAAATAATAACACACTTTTAATATCTTTATGATTTGCAACGTTAAAAAAATAGTCCCCACGTTTTGGTAATCGTTATTTGTTAGTTTTTTTCAACGAAATGTTTGTTTTAATCCTCACTATTCAAACAAACAACAATTTTACTATGAAAAATAAATTAAGGTCAAAATAAAAAATAAAAGAAAAATCAAACTATTCTTTATTCTTAATCTATTTCCTTAAATATTTCTTTATTTTCTTAATTAAAATCACGATTTATCAAAAAGAGAAAAAATGAAGAACAATCTGTCAATTTCGTCTTTACCACACTAAAGCATGTGTTGTTCGGGTTTTCACAGAGATGTGTCCTTCATCTTCATCCTTTCCACTCCAATCCATAGCTCTCCTAATTCCCTCATTTTAAACCAATCAATCATCTTCCTTGCCATCGTCCAATCCCTCCCTCCCGGTCTACCCAAATCCACTCACTAGACGTTATTTTACAAACATCGAAGAACCACAACCATTAGAGGAACACGACCATCGATGATGTCCTCCACGATAATTCATCCTCGAGCCTCTACTACATCATCCACCATCGTTGCATGAACCATATCTAGAGCCCAAAATTTGGAGTGGCTCGTAGATCTAGGATGAAGCTCCTCGCGTTGTGGTTCGCCAAAACTCTAAAGTTGTCTCCAATTTGGAGCTTTTGGGCTCCGATTTCAGACAAATGCTCGGGAGTTGTCATAGATTTGGAGCTTTTGGGCTCTGACTTCAGACGAAGACAAAGACTCTGTGGAGAAGAAGACAAAGAAGGTCGATGAAGAGTAGTTGACTTCGAAGAATTTCACAGATTTGGAGCTTTTGGGCTCCGATTTCAGAAGAAGACGATGGATCCATAGAGAAGAAGCCAGAGAAGGTCGACAATGTTGTTTTTAGTCTTTTGTATTTTTTATCTGATTCTTTTTTATATATTTTTAAAATTTATTTATTAGTTTATTAGTTATTTTTTGTAATTTAATTTATTATCAAAGGGGTAATCTAGTCATTCATAATTTTTTTAATTATGTTTGATATAACAGAATATTTCATCATTTTAACGGAATATTTTAAATTTTACGCGAAAACGACGACTACCAAAATGTGGGGCTGTTTTTGAACGTTACAAAACAAAAGGGTACTAATGGTGTGTTACCAATGCAAAAAGAGTACAAAAGACAATTAACCCAATTCAATAATGTTTGGAATGGAAATTAGGCTCTTGATAATGTAAGGTAAGTTTAATTTGGTTTTTCAACTACTGATAATGTTCATAGTGTATAGTGTAATTTATACTTTTGTAGTTTGAATTTGAAAATGCTTAGAATGGAAAGTGGGGAGAATGCTTAGAATGGAAATTGTAGGATTTTTTAACTACTTATTTTAGGTTAGATATTGACAATTCTTTTGGAGGTCTTGGATTTGAGGTTAGGCTTGAATTTGATCATACATAGTGATAACAATAGCGTAATTGTATTGAATTGAATGAATAATACATACAGTATACATGTGTATATACAGCACTAGGGTTTCCTAAACTCGATGCTAACCCTAACGAGCCATAACGAGCCACATGGGCTGGGCCTATACACCATATTCTAACACCCCCCCCCCCCCCCCCCCCCCCCCCCCCCCCCCTCAAACTCAAGATGGTGGTAATGAACCCAAATTGAGTTTGTCAACTAAAGGTTTGAACTTCCCTGGGATTAAAGCCTTGGTGAAGATATCTTCAATTTGATCGCCAGAGGAGACAGATCGAAGAGCGAGGGTGCCCTGATTGAGATGTTGTCGGACAAGGTGACAATCAATCTCAATATGCTTGGTGCGTTCATGGAAGACATCATTATGAGCAATCTGAATAGCACTCTGATTGTCACAATGAATGGTAGTGGCCGACTTGTGAACAACACCCATGTCATTTAGTAACCAACGAAGCTATATGAGTTCGGAAGTAGTATCAGTAAGGGCTCGATACTCAGCTTCCGTGCTGGAGCGGGCAATGGTTGTCTGTTTCTTACTTCTCCAAGAAATCAGAGAGTTACCAAGGAAGAAACAGTAACCTGTGGTAGATCGTCGGTCTGTGGGATCGCCTGCCCAATCTGCATCTGAGTAGGCCTGTAGGACTAAAGGTAAGCCATAAGAGAAATGTAGTCCTTGTGATAAGGTGCCTCGAACATAGCGCAAGATCCGGAGAACGGCCTCATAGTGAGTAGTACGAGGTGCGCACATGAACTGACTGACGATGTGGACAGCATATGCAATGTCAGGCCTGGTAACAGTGAGGTATACCAAACCTCCAAGTAATCGGCGATATAAAGTGGGATTCTCGAGGACTTTACCATCTGATGGAAGGTACTTGACATTCGCTTCAATGGGAGTGGAAGCGATCTTGCTATCGGTTATTCCCCCCTTGGAGATGAGCTCGGCTGCATACTTGGCCTGTGACAAATGATAACCAGAGGACAGAGAGGAAATCTCCAAACCAAGAAAGTAAGAGAGATGACCCAAATCCTTCATCTCGAATTGTTCGCTTAGTTGATGCTTGAGATCCACAATCCCGATAGCATCATCACCTGTAATGATCATATCATCCACATATAGAAGTAAGAGAGTATGTCCCCGAGAGGTCTGACGAACAAACAGTGAGTTGTCGTGCGGACTGGAGACGAAACCAAAGACTGTCATCGCACCACTGAACTTGGAGTACCATGCTCGCGGAGCCTGCTTGAGGCCATAAATGGATTTGCGCAAACGACAAACCATGTGTGGGGGTGATCATAGCCTGGCGGGGGCTTCATGTAAACCTCCTCTGTAAGATGTCCATTTAGAAAAGCATTCTTCACGTCCATTTGAAAAACATCCCACTGTCGACCAGCAGCAACAGCAAGAATGGTGCGAACAGAAGTGAGTCTCGCAACAGGAGCAAATGTCTCCTCATAATCAACCCCATGTTCCTGGGTAAATCCACGAGCCACAATACGTGCCTTGTAGCGCTCGATAGAACCATCTGCCTTAGTCTTCACCTTGTATACCCATCTAGAACCGACCACGTGTTTGTCCCGAGGCAAGGGGACCAGATCCCATGTATGAGTCTTTACCATAGCCTGTAGTTCCTCAGTCATTGCTTGCTGCCATAAGGGGGTTAGTGCAAGCCTCCTGATAGGTGTCAGGCTCATATACAGAGGACACTATGGAAGCGACACGAGATGGGAGCGTTACCTCAAAGTCCTGGAGGTGAGATGGGAGTTGCCGATGACGCTGTGGTCGAGTCGGTAGCACAAGATCTTCTAGCACGGGATCCTCTGGCGGAACGTGGTCCATGGTAGGAGGTAGAGATGTCGGAGCACCTGCAGGAGTCAGCTCAATGGGAGAACCCTCATCATCATCAGAAAATAGATCAATATCAAGATTAGCGAAGAAAGGAGTAGACTCGGGAATGTGAAAAGAAGACATGGAAGAAAACATCTTATGTTCCCAGAATGTGACATGGCGAGATATGCGGAGACGTTTGGAAACAGGGTCCCAACATTTGTACCCTTTGTGTTCGATCCCATACCCAATAAAACAACAAAGACGAGAACGAGGTTCAAGTTTAGTACGTTCATGAGGTTGGAGATGAACAAAACAGACACACCCAAGGACACGAAGAAGATCATAGACTAGAGGACGACCATATAAACACTCGTAAGGAGTTTTGTTACCTATGACCGGGGATGGAACTCTGTTGATGGTGTAAACGGCTGTGAGTGCAGCCTCCCCCTAGAAACGTTCAGGACAGGCAGCCGCAATGGTGAGAGCACGGACCGTATTTAGAATATGACGGTGTTTCCGTTCTGCCCGACCATTTTGTTGCGATGTACCAGGACAGGAGCGTTGAACGATAGTACCGGTGGAAGCAAGTTGTGCAAGGAAGGATGACTCTTTAAATTCCATGTCGTTATCCATACGCAGTGTTTTGATAACCTTTGAAAATTGTGTGCGAACCATGGCAGAAAACTCAGAATAAATTTTGTTGAAGTCAGATTTATGATGCATGAGATAAATCCAAGTAAAACGTGTATGATCATCAACAAATATAACAAACCACCGAGACCCCCCCATGGTCGGAACAGGTGATGCTCCTCACAAGTCAGAATGAACAAGATCAAAAGGTGCAGAGGAAATAGTATTATTAAGAGAAAACGGCAATTTATGATGTTTAGCAAGCTGACAAGACACACAATCACCAAAATTATGCGAAACTGACCCTAACAAACCACTAGAAATAAGACTACGCAGACGAGAGGAAGACGGATGACCTAGGCGAGAGTGCCATAGATCAGCGGAGACGACAGCGCCACAAGCAGATGAGGAGGATGATGATGGTGAGGGAACCACCAGGGAGGTGAGTTCAAACAGGAGACCAACTTTACGTCATGTCCCATGGATTTGTCCCGTCAGTGGATCCTGCACAAGAACAGAGGAAGTACGACCAGAAAAGTTAACGTCAAAACCCAAATCACACAATTGACCAACTGATACAAGGTTCAGGGATAAATTCGGAACAAGCAAGATGTTTGGTAGTGATAACTGGTCTGTGGTTGCGGTACCACAGTGTGTGGCAAGCAAAGTGGAATTATCAGCAGTGCGAATAGACGGAGACTTGTTGACCGGGGTTACAGATTTAAGTAATTCTGACTGAGGGCTCATATGATTGAAACAAGCAGAATCAAAATACCAAGTGGAAGTGCTACCTGGTAGAGTAGTGGATGAGCTACCTGACGAAGAAGTGTGAGCTGAAAGGAACGCTCGTATGTCACCCAAGAGAGCAGTCATGTCAGGAGAGTCGGCAGACACATCAGGTGTAGCAGCAACAGTGCCATTGGGCCTGTTGGAAGGCCGATGATCCCCACGGGATCCACGCCCCCCTAAAGTTTTGAGAGGGTCTGGAGTTACCCCATCGAGGGGTTTCTGAGGCAAGGAGGTGCCGAGCATGAGTTCTGCATTCAGTTAAGACATGTCCAGATCTGTTGCAGAACGTACAGTGGGGTTTGGCACTAGGTCCACCAATGGCGGTAGAGAGAACAACATCAGGAGATGGAGACGAAGGTGTTCCTGTACCCTCGAACCTTGTTTCTTCAAAGAGAAGCTCAGCCACCACGGTGTGGAGATCAGGGAATGTTGGCTGATGAAAGAGAGCGCTCCGAACTGCTTCAAACTCAGGACGAAGAGCTGTGAGGAACTGAAATACCTTGAGTTTATCCCAGTAGGTTTGAAAACTCGTCTCCGTTGGTTGAGCGACACTCATTTGGTCCCAAACATGTTGCATCTGGGAGAGAAAATCTTTGACAGATTGACCTGGAGCTTGCTTCATGCAGTGAAGACGGGTGTAGAGCTGGTAGTGATGCGAGATGTCAGCAGTGGAGAACAGTTGGGCCAGAAAATCCCAAACCTCTTTCGCAGTATGGAAGCGAGCAAAGTGCACTTTAATCGAGGGAGCGCAGGTATTACGAATCCAGGTAATGATCTGGTGATTCTTGCTGTCCCATTGATCAAAGCGGTCATTGAATGCGTCCTTGGTTTCGTCTTTTGCCTGGACTGGTGCAGTGATATCGCCAGTAACATAACGCCAGAGAAGTTTGCCTCGCAGAAAGCTAGACATCTCTGCAGCCCACAACACATAATTGTTGCCATCAAAGTAAACGCTAATAGGTTTAACGATATCGAATTTCTCCATTAGTAATACCTGAAAAGACAACACTGAAATAAAAGATTAGTTTTTTTTTGACAGGTCAACGCGCGTGTGATGCACGCGGTCAGCGAGCGGCGCGCGTGGCGCATGTAGGCGACGCGCGAGTGGGGGCGCGTGTGGAACGGGCGCGTGTGACGCACGCGTCGTCTTCGACCGAACTCTGCGCGAGTTCTGCGATGCCGGCGTCTGCGTTGTTTCTCCGGCGTGGATCTTGACTCAGGGAGCAGTAGAGTGGCAGGTGCGAGGAGTGGTGGCGATCGGGGTCGTCCGAGATCTCCTCGCCGGCGTCTGCGGTGAGGACGGGCCGGATCTCCTCGCTGGTGCTTGCTGGGCTCGTCGGCGGTGGCGACTGGAGCAGGGACAGCAGCTGAACGGAGAAGGAATGCCGGCAGAAATAGCGGGCAACTTCAACGGTGCACGATGGCGGCGCGACGGTGGCGCGATGGTGGCGCGACGGTGGCGGCGGAAGCGGAAGCTAGGTTAGAGCGATAGAGGCTCTGATACCATGATAACAATAGCGTAATTGTTTTGAATTGAATGAATAATACATACAGTATACATGTGTATATATAGCACTAGGGTTTCCTAAACTCGATGCTAACCCTAACGAGCCATAACGAGCCACATGGGCTGGGCCTATACACCATATTCTAACACATAGAATTTAAATTATTGAAAATGTTTGGAATGAAAATTATAGGTATCTTTAACTACTAGTTATAGGTTATATATTGACAATGCTCTAGGGGTTTGGATTGGAGGCTTGATTTTGATGATGCTTGTAATTGAATCGGCTTTGGAGGCTTCTTATAATACAAGGTAAGTTTAATTAGGTTTCTTCAACTATTGTAATGTTCGTAATGTAAGGTTTAATTTAATATTATTGGAGAATGAATTTGACAATACTTGGAATGAAAATGGTAGGATTTTTCAACTATTGATTTTAAGTTATATATTAACAATGCTTTGGATGATTTTGGATTTTAGGTTATACATTGATAATGTTGTTATAATTAGGATTTTTAGAATTCTATAAAATAAGATTGTTTGAAAATACGACTTTTCAACTATTTTAGGTTTCGACTTCTATAAAATAATCTTTAACTACTAGTTATAGGTTATATATTGACGATGCTCTAGGGGTTTGGATTGGAGGCTTGATTTTGATGATGCTTGTAATGGAATCGGCTTTGGAGGCTTCTTATAATACAAGGTAAGTTTAATTAGGTTTCTTCAACTATTGTAATGTTCGTAATGTAAGGTTTAATTTAATACTATTGGAGAATGAATTTGACAATACTTGGAATGAAAATGGTAGGATTTTTCAACTATTGATTTTAAGTTATATATTAACAATGCTTTGGATGATTTTGGATTTTAGGTTATACATTGATAATGTTGTTATAATTAGGATTTTTAGAATTCTATAAAATAAGATTGTTTGAAAATACGACTTTTCAACTATTTTAGGTTTTAAATTGACAATGTTACTGTTAATCTTTGATTTGAAATTAACCTTGAATTTGACAATGCTTGGAATGAAAATGTGGTTCTTTATTATGAAATATAAGTTTAATTAGGATTTTTCAACTACTTATAATGTTCATAATGAAGGGTTTAATTTATAAATTTTAGAGCTTGAATTTCGAAAATCCTTAGAATAAAAATCAATGAGAATGCTTAGAATGGACATTATAAGATTCTTCAACTATTATTCTAGTTTATGTATGGACAATGCTTTTGGAGTCTTAGTTTGGAAATTAGGCTTGAATTTGATGATGCTTAGAAAGAAAATTGTAGGATATATATTGGCAATGCTTTTGGGGTTTGGGGTGGAAATTAAGCTTGACTTTAATGATGGTAGGAATAGAAACTCAGCTTTTGTGTCTTTGATAATGCAAGGGAACTTTGATGAGCTTTTTTCGACTACTAATAATACGCATAATGTAGGGTTAAATTTAAGAATTCTTGCATGAATTCGATAATGCTTGGGATGGAAGTTGTAGGATTTTTCACCTATTGAATTCAGGTTACATATTGACAATGCTTTTAGAGATTTCAGATTTTTAGGATATATACTAATAATGTTGTTATGATTAGGATTGTTATAATTCTATAAAATAGGAGATTTAGAATTTGATAAAATAGGATTGTTTGAAACATATGACATATGTACATGTATTTATGAAATTTATAAATTGTTAGAATCAATACTTTCATTGTTTGTTTGGTTTTTAAGAATTAAGAGATTAGTGTTGATGTTCTTGTTGTTTGTTACTTGTGGTGTTTTCATTAAGATTTCTTGAATTTATGTCTCAATTTAAACAGTGTAGGGCTACATTATTTTCATTTGCTTTCATGAAATTTTTTTTGTATATATATAATTTTATCAGATGATATTTATGGGGGGGGGGGGGATAAGAAATTAAGATACGATCACGGGAACACGGAAAAGAAGACACACCTCGTATAGGTATGACGAACCGGTGAGAGAGTGATACATATGCGTGCACCCACAAGACCTATTCGTACAAGTGAATACCAATTACTTTGAACCAAATGGTCGATCATAGATAAAGGCGTCACCTTGACAAATCCGGTCACGGAAAAGAAGACACACCTCGTATAGGTATGACGAACCGGTGAGAGAGTGATACATATGCGTGCACCCACAAGACCTATTCGTACAAGTGAATACCAATTAATTTGAACCAAATGATCGATCGTAGATAAAGGCGTCACCTTGACAAATCCGGTGAGGATGATGACACACATATAATTATTCCCCTACCAAGACCAACCTACATGTTGAATTTGGGCTTGAATTTGATAATGCTTAGAATGTAAGTTAGGGTCTTGATAATGCAAGGTAAGTTTAATTAGGCTTTTTCAACTACTAATAATCTTCATAACGTGGTATTTAATTCAAGAATTTTAGAGTTTCACTTTCAAAATGTTTAGAATGGGCATTAGTTAGAGTGCTTGGAATAGAAATTAGTAGGATTTTTGAACTACTTATTTTAGGTTTTATATTGACAATGTTATTGGGGTCTTGAATTTGAAATTAGGCTTGAATTTGATAATGCTTGAAATGGAAATTAGGCTTTTGATGATTCAACGTAAGCTCAATTAGGCATTTTCAACTATTGATAGTGTACATGATGTATGGTTTGATTTAGGAATTTTAAAGCTTAAATTTGAAAATGCTTAGAATGGAAATTAGTACGAATGCTTAGAATGGATGATTCGATAATGCTCAATATTGAAATCGTAGGCTTTCTGACTATTGATGTTAGGTATATCTAAAAATGTTTTTGGAGATTTTGGATTGGGGTTTTGAATTTTAGGTTATATATTGACAATGTGTTTGTTTTGATAAGCTCAAGTTTTTATTAATATGACCTATTCCAAAAAAGGAACGAGATTCGGAATGACCTAGTTCGAGAAAAACCAAGTCGCAAAACCAACGATTACAAGGGAGCTCTTAGAATGAGCTAAAGGGACAAAGCCCGAACAATAGGACGACTAAAAGTAAAAACAAACACGTTTTTGATTTTGAAATCGCATCATGTCCCTGGAGCGATAATCGAAATGACACAATTACATCGTCGGTTGTCGCCGGAGAAAAAACCATCTTCATGGAAGCACCACTAGTCTTCTCAACCCGAGCTGAATTAGGTACAATGGCGACATCAAGTACATCTCCCAAACTTGGATTTAAGAACCAACACTAGTGCCGAATGTACCGAAGATATTCTGATCTGAAACTTCTGAAAATTCAAATGGCAAGTTTGAAATGAACAACTTTGTTGCAGACGTTGAACGTTCAACTTCTTCGCCTGTGGATGTTGCAGTTGCATGTCTTTGATAGTAACAGATGAACCTCCCAACGCCCCAGAGATTTGCGCATTCCGAGCATCTCTGTTAACCTCAGGGATAGCCTTATCCATGGAACCCTTCAATGCTCCCTTATTCTGAGTCTTCGCTAAAGCTCCTGTATTTTGAGGCTTCGGCGAACTACTCTTTGATTGATGTTGGACAAGTCTAGAATTAGAACTATATCTTATGATCCAAGGCCTTTTAATACCATATACTAAGCAAAACTTAGATGCTTTACGCAAGTATTGTGCTGTACATGCATCACAAAACCTTGCAAGACTGATTTGCATTGTATCCCTCTAGATTGAATGAACAATGAAGAGAGCGAAGAACATCATGCTACAGAGACCATCTTTAATATTTAATGTGCCAAGTCTATATTGACGATGGTGTGATAACTAGGATTGTTAGAATTTGATAAAATAGAAGTGTTAGAATTCGGTAAAAGAGGTTTGTTTGAAACATATGATTTATCCACATGTGTTGATGAAATTTACAATTAGAATTGATAAATTGTTAGAATCATAATTTCCTTTCTTTGTTTGGTTTGTAAGAATTAATAAAATAGTATTAATGTTCTTGTTGTGGAAAAATATATATATTATTTTATCATATGGTATTTATAATTAGTGATACTTTCATCTCACTACCCTAACTATGTGGTTTTTTTCATCTCAATACCCTAACTATTTTTTGTGGCACCTCACTACCCTAGAATGCCTTTTTTTCACTTTCATACCCTAACTATTTTTTGTGGCACCTCACTACCCTAGAATGCATTTTTTGTGGCACCTCACTGCCTTAGAATGCATTTTTGTGACATTAAAAAATGATTTTTTAAAGAAATTTTGAAAACCAATTGCATGATTTTGAAATTTTGATTGTTAGTGAGGGGTATTATGGACTTTTTAAGTATATTCATCCAAAAATGAATGGCAAATTGACGGCGGGTATGCAAGTGAAAAAAATGCATTATAGAATAGTGAGGTGCCACACAAAATAGTTAGGGTAGTGAGATGAAAAAAACCCACATAATTATGATAGTGAGATAAAAATAACCCTTATTATTATTAATTTTTTGTTTTAAGATTATTAGATTGCTCGTAGCATGAATGGCCTAGAACATTTCTTCGAGCGTAAGAAATTGAGATGCACCCACGGGTACACGGTTAGGAAGACACCACGTATATGTGTGACGAACCGGTAGGAGAGTGACACATATGCGTGCACCCCAACCCCTAGTTGTACAAGTGGATACCAATTACCTTGAACAAATCAAATGATTGATCCTTGATAGAAGTGACATCTTGGCGAAGCGAGTGAAGGTGATGACACATATATCGAAGTATTCCCTTACAAATATCAGTCCACATGTCGAATCTCGACTTGTATTTGATAATGCTTGGAATGGAAATTTGGCTCTTTATGTTTAATTAGGTTTTTCAGCTACTGATAATGTTTATAATGCAGGGTTTAATTTAGCATTTTTAGAGCTTCCATTGAAATTCTGATAATGGAATTTAGTGAGAATACTTGGAAGGGAAATTATATGTTTTTTTACCAACTAATTTTAGGTTATATATTGACAATGCTTTTGGAGGTCTTAAATTAGAAATTAGGTTTGAATTCGATAATACTTTGAACGGAAATTAGGCTTTTGATAATGTAAGGTAAGTTCAATTAGGCTTTTTCAACTACTGAAAATGTTCATAATGTATGCTTTAATTTAGGAGTTTTAGATCTTAAATTTGAAAATGCTTAGAAAGGAAGTTTTATGATTTCTGAACTATTGATTTTAGGTCATATATTGACAATGCATTATGGGGCCTTGGATTGGAAATTAGGCTTGAACTTGACAATGTATGGAATGGAATTTCTTTTAATAATGTTTAGAATGGTAATAGTTGGATTTCTTAACTACTAATTTTATTAAACATATTGATACTACTTTTGAGGGTTTGATTGGAAATTAGGTTTTTAGGGATTGTGATAATCCAAAGTTAGTTTAATTTGGTTTTTTTCAACTATTGATAATGCTCATAATGTAGGAATTACTTTAGAATTTTAGAGGTTGAATTTGACAATGCTCTAAATATAAATTGTAGGATTTTTTAACTATTGATTTTAGGTTATATATTGACAATGTTTTAGGCGGTTGTATTGTGGTTTTAAATTTTAGGTCATATATCGAAAAAGTTGTTTTAAGTAGTATTGTTAGAATTTGGTAAAATAGGATTATTTAAAATATATGATTTATGTACACGTATTGATGAAATTAACAATAAGAATTGATAAATTGTTAGGGTAATGATGTAGTGGGTGAAGGGAGGGAAGCACCCTCGCATGTCTAAATGAGGACCTCTAAGGTGGTAGTTAGATTGGTACTCTCCAACTACTGCGCCCAAGGTGGTGGTGACACCACTAGGTATTAGTTCATCTCCTGTTATGTCAGACGATTATCAACATACTATATATACATAGAGCCCTCACATCTATTCGAGGGAAGACACTAGAGGTTAATAACCAAGACAATGGAAAAGTCCATTTATGCCAAACCATCTCATCAATGACGGGCAAGCCAAGCCTCCTACTCTGTCTTTCATCGAATACTCCTAGAGTAGTCGTCATTCACCTGACAATGTTCATCAAGCGAAAGATTCCTAGCTTTTTTTGCACTTGGCCCGTTAGGGGTTTTCATTTCAGTTCCTTATGTTCTATGTTATGTTTTTCCGGATTTTCTAGGTAGCCTCTATTTCCTATTTCTTGTAGCCTTTGGGAAACTTTATCTTAATGAACAATATTTTTACTTTCAAATGAAACAAATTGCTAGAATTTGGCTTTCCATTGTTTGTTTGGTGCATGAGAATTAATAAAATTAGATTTGATGGTCTTATAGTTGGTTTCCACTTCCCACAACATATAGATATCGTTATATTTTGTTTTCCCATTTGACTTGTTATGATTTTATCAACATTTCTAGAATTGGTGTCTCAATTTAAATAGGTATACAAATTTTGAGGTTAATTTTTTTTTTTTTGATAATAAGGATGTAATTGTATTAAATCAGATCACCCGATAGGGTATGCGCCAATACATCAGGAATGGGGGTATCACCCAAATTAATTGAGTGCCAAACATAGGCATTTCGAGCTAAAGTATGAGCTACCTTATTCGCTGAACGCCTAATAAACTGAAGTTTAAAACCTGGCAAGGAGTCAAGGATAACTCTACAGTCTTGTATCAGTAGACCAAAGGGGGGTAATGAAATGGCTTCGCGTGAACTATGCTTTGGCAATCTGTCTCAATGCTTCCTGCTTGCCATTCAGCTTCCCCGCCCATAATAAAGCCTCTCTGAGCGTCTGGATCTCCGTCATCTCCGGGTTTGTGCAGTTGGGATGCACCACACATTTCGCTGCCCAGATAGCACCCGACTCGTCTCTACAAACCATGCCGCCTCCTGCCAACGTGGGATTCAGAATCTCCTCGTCCACATTAATTTTCAATTCCCCCAACACCAGTTTGGTCCACTTAACCTGACGGGCCTCAGGTACATTTCCTCCTGCCTCCTGTCTATGCGCCTCTTTCCAATCTCGGAGGAGAGTGTGAGCCCCATGCCATGCTTCCGCCGGTACCCTCTCCTTATTACTCCAGACCCTCAGGTTCCGAGAGTACCATAGTTCCCACCATAAAAGCATAGTTAATTCCCCTAGATTCTCCTGTGGACTGGTCATTGCCCCCATTAACCAGTCTTGGAGAGTCAAGCTATCAGATGGAGGGGCCAAATTTAACCGGATCCAGCAAATATCACTACCCCCGCACCCGAAAAAAACATGCTCCTCTGTCTCTACGACTCCACATTTAGTACATTCAGAACTAACAGGGACGTACCTCACACGCAGATTAACATTCGTAGGAAGCAAACCAGTAAAGGCCCTCCAGGTCATGTGTTTGGCTTTAGGAGGAACATCCAATTTCCAGAATCGTTTCCAAAACTCCGCGTCATTCTAATCGGCCCAACGTCCATTGTCTTTCTGAATCTGCCTATACACGGTCCGAACACGAAATTCCCTGTCCTTCGATCCCCACCAATACCATCCATCCTCCCCATTGAAACGCGAGAGGGGTATGGCCGTAATCATCGCCACTGTATCCGGGTCGAAAAGAGAAGAAATAAGCTTTGTGTTTCAACTTCGTAACCCCGACCTCAACAAATTGTCGACCCTCATTTCAGTCGATATTCCCGAAACCGGATCAACATAGCCTCTATCACACGACAGCCAGGGATGACCAGTCACAAGTGTGGTTCTCCCGTTCCCTATCTTGCGTCTGATTCCTTCTTTGACGATCTGTTTCCCTTCCAAAATGTCGGTCCATATATAACTTCCCCATGGCTCTTCTTTGCATCTACGAAGTCACAGTGAGGAAAGTATTTTGCCTTCATAGTTCTAGCGACCAGACTGTTTGGGCTCTGAATCAAACGCCAACCCTGCTTTGCTAAGAGAGCAGTGTTGAAATCCTGCAAAAACTTGAAACCCGAACCGCCTGCATGTCTATGTTGGCACAATTTACTCCAGCTCTTCCATTTCAGGATGAAAGCAAAACTAGCATATCTACTACGTTGGATACAAAGTGGTGTCCTCCACTTCCCTCATACCCAGAATCTGCATGATCTCCTCCCTGCCCGCTTGACCCGTGTTAGGACTAAACATGACAGAGGATTTTTCCAGGTTAATCTTCTGCCCTGACGCCATCTCGTAATTTCGCAGCATATTGACTCAGGCCTCTGCTTCGATAGACGATGCCTGGAGGATAGAAAACTGTCATATGCGAAAAATAAATGGGAAACTACTGGCGCCGTTCTCGCCACCCTGCAACCTCAGATTCGCCCTCACGTTCTCCTTGTTCAATCAGTCTCGACAGACCCTGAGCACATATAATAAACAAATAGGGAGAAAGCGGGTCTCCCTGGCGAATCCCACGCTCCATCTTTAACCGTCCCAATCGTCTACCCTCAGTGTCGACCCATAACTCATCCGTACGAACACATTCCATTACAAGGGTGATGAACAAAATGGGGTTCCACTCGCATTGAACAACTTTTAATACAATATCATGTAATTATTTGATTAAAAACATATTCCGTAAAATTAAGAGAACTAACGAACTTGGAAACTAAGTGACGTTTGACCATTGCACAGGCTTGTCACGTCGGCCTCATTATCTAACATAATAAAAGAAATTAATAGCAAACTAGCAGAAAAATAATTTCAGTATCTTCACAAAATATAGTCTAATTAATTTTCCATCGTAGATGCTCTATACTTTGCTAATATATTAGAAGAAGAAGAAGAAGAAGAAGAAGAAGAAGAAGAAGAAGAAGAAGAAGAAGAAGAAGAAGAAGAAGAAGAAGAAGAAGAAGAAGAAGAAGAAGAAGAAGAAGGGTCATCCAAGCTCCATTTCTCCATCGAAATTCCATTTTTCTTCCATATTCCTTCTCCCCCTCTTCATTCCCTATGGTGAGAACTCTTTTATTTTCGTTTTTGAGCAACTAAAATCCGTGGGTCTTGGAAGAATCAACTTGTTTTGGAGTGGGTATGGTTGGAAACAAGAAAACAAGGTTGGATTTGTAAGGAGATGTAAAGAAAACGTTGGATTTGAAGATTGGAGTTGAAACCCTAACTTGGAGAATTGGGGAAAATGTAAAATTGGGACTATTATTAAGGGGCTTTTGATGAAACTTGTTGGATTAAGGACCTAAAGCACATTTGGAACGAAATTGGAGAAAAAGGGAAATTTTTCGGCGACCGGAGGCTCGCCGGAGCGTCGGCCGGCCACAGGTGCCGGAGTTTGGGAACACGGGTTGGGCACCTCGGACCCATGTTTCGGGACCCGTGCATGGGGACCCGTGCCTCGAGGGCCGTGCAGCGGGAACCGTGCACTCGGGGCTCGGGTGTTCGAAGCCCGGTTGTTCGTGAATTCCGTGCTTAAAACCGTTTAAATTGAAAAAGGTCAAATTGTTGGTTTAATTTCGGTTTTCGTCACTTTAAATCAATGTTGGACTCGTTATTAATTTATTGTGTTCCATGTTAATTTAGAGCCCGGCTTCGTCCATAGAAGAGGTGATTAGCCAAGGTCATCAGCGCAAGTTTGGATAGCTTTCGAGGTAGGGAAGAGTAGTAAACTCCACTTTTAATTTAAATAATGTTAATAATATGCCTATAAGATAATAATAACCAAAAAAGTCCTAGTTTGCATATAGGATGTGATTCACTAGATTAACCGCTTTTAATTACAATAATAACCGGACGAGTCTTAGTTTGCATGTAGGATGTGATTCACTAGATTAATCGCTTTCAATTATGGAAAATTGTTGTGCTGGTAGAATGGACATGTCGAACCTTAGGTTGATTGTGGTTGTGTTGGATTGTGACCTTTAGTCTTCAAATGTCGATGCATGTTCCATGTTTTGATTAACAACATAAGAGTCTTATTAAATTAGGTGAATTATGATAAGCATGATATGAATGGTTACTTGGTGACATGATTGGTTGAGTGATTGTGTGAAATGATTATATGATTGTGCCTTGTGATATGATCGGGTGAGTGATAGACCGATGAGACGTGGTTGGTAAGTCATGCCGATAAGCTTGGTTTGACAACGTGTGTGGTTGTATTGTGTTTGATATGCTATTGTGTGGTTTTGTTGTGTGCCCCGAGGTGTGTTTCCGAGAAGATACCTAGGCCGAGGTGCGTTTCCGGTATGGTATATGATTGTGTACCCCGAGGGGGTAACTCCGGGAAGACATCTATGCCGAGGTGAGTTTCCGGTATGATGTACGTTGTTTACCCCGATGTGCGTTTCCGGGAAGACGTCTAGGCCGATGTGCGTTTCCAGTATGACGTGTGGTTGTTTACCCCGAGGGGGTAGCTCCGGGAAGATATCTAGACCGATGTGCGTTTCCGGTATGATATATTACTTGCTTCACCCCGATGATATGTGTTCCTTTGGGGACATTTCCGGGAGCCCCGATGATATGTGTTCCTTTGGGGACATTTTCGGGAGCCCCGATGATAAGTGTCTCCTCTGGACCGAGGGGCATTCCGGTGTGATGTGCTGGTTGTGTGTGGAGCGGAGTCTTGTGGTTTTGATTATCTATATTTCGGTACTTGGGTGTTTCCTTAGTTGATTCTATTGGTGAATAAGTTGTCTCCCCGTTGCTCTCCTTTGAGTACAATTTTATTAAGTGTTGCAATTCTTGTTGATTTCTAATTATGGTGTCTTTTGGATAATCGTACTAATCGGGTTTTTTGTTGTCAAAGCGGGGGTTCTTTTTACTTTACTACTTTTTTCTACTGAGCGTAAGCTCATCCCCTTCGTGTTTACTTTTTTTACAGGTTTCTTTGGTGAGTAGACCTAGAGGTTGTCTCGGGGCTCGGGAGCTTTGAGGATCCGGGTGGTTTATGTAGTAGAGACGTATCGTCTACTTTCTCTTTTCGTATTTGACTTGTCTGACGTTGTTATATTTGAGCTTTTGACTCATAGCATCGGATTTGAATTATGTTTTACTCAGAGTTTTACATTATTAAAGTTTTATTTTATAATTAATTATTACTTTGGTAATTCACGTCTCGAGTCTGGCCAAACCCGGATTTGGGGCGTGACACTTCAGCCAAAGCCTAGTTCACTATTGTCTCTCAATGCAAACGAGGATGGCACGGCTGATATAAACTCTTCTCCCCTCTCCGACCCAACCAAACCTACCATCGAGACAACCTTTCCTTCATCCAATCACACCTCATCACTCCTTGTTGTTGTCCCGATCATTCGCTCTACTGATGACGCTAGTGAGATCACTTTCTGGGAGGTACCATTCCTTTATGAGGTGGTTCAAAAATGGAGTAGGAAGATGCATGTCGTCGGCCTCAAATCGAGAAAGCCGGGATGAATCTCGCGACAATCGTGCCCACGGAGGCGGTAATAGCGAATGTTAAACCCTTGGATAGGAAGTACTTGGGTATGATGATCACAAAAAAGCGCACGTGTTTAGACCCAGAGGAGAGGATGTAATAACCACTCCCGGTCAACGCCAGTCAAATCTGCGAAAAACAGGAAAATTTAAAAAATTTAAGCAGACACTTAAATGAACCCAAATTTGACCCCGAGGGTCATACCGGACTTAAGTTGACCCCGATATCGTCCAAAGTGAGTTCCGAGGGACTCAGGGCAACTTTCTGATCAATTTGGGAAATGTTGACTTTTCGCTGGAAAAGTCAACCGAGCGACGTTTTGGTCCATTCGAGGACCGTTTGGATCCAAAAAGCTTAGCCTTCGTCGCAGCGGTCTTAGTTGAGCCGTTTCCTTGTAGCCCGTGAAGTTTCGTAATTTCTTGGAAAAAGTGTCCGTTCGGGGCCCGAAACGTCCGATTTTCGCGAATCTGATTGGAAAATATCTAGTAGATATTTTCCAAAGAGGTGTGGGACCCACCTTGCCACTTGTCAAAAAAGTTTTGGTGTTAGGTTTTGGGGGAAAACAAGAAGATGAGGACAAGGGGAGGGTTCGGCCATATGTGAGGAAAAGGGGGTTTTTGCAAAGTTAGTGTTTTTTTTAGAAAGAGAGGCGGAATCAAAGCTCATCAAAGGCAAGAGCTTACACCTTTTCCAAGATGATTCTTCTTGGATGATTCTTCACCAAATGATAAATAAATCATGAGGTAAGTGGCGGCATCTATTGGTCAGAGAGAGAATTTATTTTTCATGTGTGTTTGGTCATTGATGAATCAATAAACCATCATGGGTGAAGGTCGGCAGCAAGAGGAGGCAAAAAAGGAGAATTGATTCTGAGTGTATTCTTGGCTCATCATCCTTGTTATTGAATACACACGTGAGCTGGTTCTTAGGCAACAAAATTGAGCATTAAAAGCTCCATATTGTTTGGCTTAATTTGAGCTACGGGAAGGAAACAAAGGAGAAATTGTGGGTGTGGTGATTCTGAAGAGGCAATCAAGAAATGAGCGCTTGGTCGGTTGATTAGTGGGTGATTTTAGTACCAATTAAGAACATTGCAAAACTCAAGGTAAATTTCTCGATTCTATTATCGGTAACAAAAGATTAGATATTTTCCTTTTGTAGATTACCGTCTTGTATTGAGAAATAGGGAGTTAGGGTTTGTTATTCGTGAGAATTCGGAAACCGTGGTTAGAAACTTTAATTGCGGAATTAGAACGCTCGGGCATCGGAAATTGAATCCGCCAAGTGCGTTGGAACACGTGAATTTAATTAGGAATGATAGAAACGAAAATGGAAATTTTCGGAGCCCCGGGGGACGTTTTCCCGATCCCGGGTAGATTCGCCAAGCCGGGCGAAACGGGCCATTCCGGGCCCATTTCGACAAGGTCGAGTAATTGGGGGGTTTGGGAGTGATCGACATTGTCGGGGTTACTTTTGGGCGTCAGGTTTATTAAAATTCAGCATTATGCCTGCAAGCTTAAAAGCGTTTAAAACTTGTGTTATTATTAGATCGTGCTGCAGACCAAGGGAAAGTAAAGCTAGGCGAGTGACTGAGATCACGCCGGAGCTTATTGGTTAGCTTTTGGAGAACATATACGAGGTAGGGAAAAGTAGCCGGATCTCGGCCCTGACTATGGAAAGTTAACAGTAGAAATGCATCTGACACTGGGGTGTCGTGGGTTAAGTGGGTTATCGAATATTAGAAAGGCATGATACGGGAACGTAGCGAATATCGGAAATGCATGTGACACTTAGTAGTGTCGTAGGAGTAGAGAACTTAGCGTTATTAGAATTACTGTAGGCATATGACCATGCCCGGAGGTTGATTGTGAAACTGTTGCTATTAGGATTGTTGGAGGCATTGGTTATGCCGGAGGTTGATTGTGTATTTTTGTGTCTTGGGTGGCCATGAGAGCCCGTACTTTACTGTTGTGTCTTGGGTGGCCATGAGTGCCCGTACTTTACTGTTGTGTCTTGGGTGGCCATGAGAGCCCGTACTTTACTGTTGTGTCTTGGGTGGCCATGAGAGCCCGTGCTTTACTGTTGTGTCTTGGGTGGCCATGAGAGCCCGTACTTTACTGTTGTGTCTTGGGTGGCCATGAGAGCCCGTGCTTTACTGTTGTGTCTTGGGTGGCCATGAGAGCCCGTACTTTACTGTTGTGTCTTGGGTGGCCATGAGAGCCCGTACTTTACTGTTGTGTCTTGGGTGGCCATGAGAGCCCGTACTTTACTGTTGTGTCTGGGTGGCCATGAGTGCATGTGGGGTTGTTGAGCCCGTGAGTTACTGCTGGTATGTCTTAGGAGGCCATGAGTGCCTGTGGAGTTGTTGAGCCCGTGAGTTATTGCCAGTATGTCTTACGAGGCCGTGAGTGCCCGTGGGGTTGTTGAGCCCGTGAGTTACTGCTGGTATGTATTAGGAGGCCGTGAGTGCCCGTGGGGTTTTTGAGCCCGTGAGTTACTGTTGGTATGTCTTGGGAGGCTGTGAGTGCACGTGGGGTTGTTGAACCTGTGTCTTTATTGTTTGTGTGTCTCGAGAGGCCGTGAGTGCCTGTGGGGTTGTTGAGCCCGTGAGTTATGGTTGGTGTGTCTTGGGAGGCCGTGAGTGCCCGTGGGGTTGTTGAGCCCGTGAGTTATGGTTGGTGTGTCTTGGGAGGCCGTGAGTGCCTGTGGGGTTGTTGAGCCCGTGAGTTATGGTTGGTGTGTCTTGGGAGGCCGTGAGTGTCCGTGGGGTTGTTGAGCCCGTGAGTTATGGTTGGTGTGTCTTGGGAGGCCGTGAGTGCCCGTGGGGTTGTTTAGCCCGTGAGTTATGATTGGTGTGTCTTGGGAGGCCGTGAGTGCCTGTGGGGTTGTTGAGTCCGTGTTTTACTGTTGGTGTCTTGGGTGGCCATGAGTGCCTGTGGAGTGTTGAACCTGTGTTGTTGTTGTTTGTTGAACTTTGCTTGTGATTGTGATTGTGTTTGCCCGAGGTTAGTGACCCAACTGTGTGTCGGGAAGTGGTGTGGAATTTAGTTGGCCTGACCGAGTTCGAGTCTCGGGAGGTTGCGAGCATCCTTTGGCTGGCCTGACCGAGTTTGAGTCTCGGGAGGTTGCGAGCGTTCTTTGGCTAGCCTAACCGAGTTCGAGTCTCGGAAGGTTGTGAGCATTTGTAGGCGATGAGAGGGCAGCTCCCCTTCCGACTAGCTATCGGAAAAGCAGCGCTGTATATATCGCCAACAGGTCGACCGCCTGGAGCCTGACAGGGATCGGCAAAGCGCGTGGGGCAGGCTTGAGCCCAGCCGGTTAGCAACCGGCACTGAGCAGCTGACAGGAGTGTGATCCTTTGCGATCTTGTTTGGTGTGCGATCCTTTGTGATCTTGGGTGTTGCGTTATGGTCTATCGTGTCTTTGGAGGAGGTCGTCAATCGTTGTTTCGGGTCTACTTTACGTGTCCGGTGTTGAGTCGGCTGAGGGAAGTATCAGTGTGTGGGTGTCGGTCGGGTTACTTGAGTTTGGGGATAGTGATCCCCGGTGTTGAGTTGGTTGTTGGTGTTACCGGCATTGTCTGCTAATTATGTCGTAGTCAGTCTGTTATCCGTGGTGGTGAGCGAACGCTCACCCCTAGCTGCTTTTCCTACAGGTACCGGTCGCAGGTTGGACCAGGTGAGCTTCCGAATCTTGAAGAGCTAGGAGTGGGATTCTGGGTTTATTTTGAGTCTAGCGACGGATACCATGCTTCGTCCACTTGTTGGGACGTATTTTTGAGTTGTAAATATTATTATTTTTGTTGAACAAATGGTGGTTTTTAAGTGATTTATGAAAAAGGTTTCAAAGTGTTTTACTATTTTAAATGTTCGCGTCCCGAGTTCGGTTTACTGAAATTGGGGCGTGACAGAGGCGGAAACCAAGGTTCAAGCCTTCAGAGTTTGTGCGCCTAACAACCGGCTTTCCATCTGTTATAGCCTTGTAGGTATGTGGCCACACAATGAATCCACCAGTTGTTGTTCCCAGATCGTCACTCATTACTTTTTGGCGACTCTCAATATGGTGTAGAACAAGATACGAGAAGCGCAAAGGTTAAAACCCAAAGAAGAGCATCATCGTTTCGAGAAAATGTGGCGAATTAATTTCCTCAATTATATATATTAAATTATTTACAACAATGGTTAATCTTCCATATTTTAAGACTAGTTATTGATAACAAGACTTCTATTTATATTTATACTTCTTTAATTTAAATAGTATGGTAGCATATTCAAAATGGGTAAATCGGATGGGCGAATTTAAAAAATAAGAGCTATTTCCTATGGAATATCGTGTTTAAATATTAAATTATTTACAACGGTGTCTCAGGTACCAGATTTTAAGATTAATTCTTGAAAATAACCTTCCGCTTGTATTTATGGTTCCCTAATTTGAATAATACGACATCATCTTCAATATGGTTAATATAAGGGGAGAATATGGAAAATGAGAGATTTTGTCTTGAGCATCTTATATGCATATATGAAGATATTTTTCATTGGTTCACATATATTTAATTTTAAGATTGACTTTAAAAAATAAAGAATCTATTCACATTTATGGTTCTTTAATTTGAATCATAGTAGATCATCTTCAACATGGGTAAATTAGGTGGTATAATACGAAAAATGAGTGTTTTTTTCTTGGGCGAATCATCAGTGTTTGAGTGAAGGATTCGGCATCCGGACAATTTTCCTAGTTCTAATGAAGCTCTTAAAAATAAAGCTCAACGATTACTTCCATCCAGCGAATCCCCAGTTATTATGTGTCAACTTTATTTAATAGGGTAAATTTCATCTCACTACCCTAAAAATAGTTAAGTTGCATCTCACTACCCTAAAAATAGTTTGTGGCATCTCACTCTAAAATTCTTAAATTTCATCTCACTACTTTAAAAATAGTTTGTGGCACCTCACTCTAAAATTCTTAAATTTCACCTCACTACCCTAAAAATAGTTTGTGCCACCTCACTACCCTAACTATGAGTTAATGAGGAGTTTTAGTACCCGCCATTAATTTTCCATCTATTTTGGATAGAAAATGGTCATGTGCCTTGCACATGATCCTGACTTTTAAAAAAATGACAAAAATAACCATTCACATTCTAGGGGTATAAATAATAATAATAATAATAATAATAATAAATTTAAAAAAACTATTATACCTAATCCTCTTCGCATTCTAAGGGTATATCATATATCAACGCAATAGTTTAGCCTCATCCTCTTCATCATATATTGTTTCAAAAAATGTCACGCCCCAATTTCAGTAAACCGAACTCGGGACGCGAACATTTAAAATAATAAAACATTTAGTTGCCTTTTTCATAAATCACCGTTTGTTCAACAAAAAATAATATTATTTACAACTTAAAATACGTCCAACAAGTGGATAAAAGTATGGTATCCGTCGCTAGACTCAAAATAAACTCAGAATCCCGCTCCTAGCTCTTCAAGCTTCAGAAGCTCCCCTAGTCCAACCTGCGACCGGTACCTGTAGGAAAAGAAGCTAGGGGTGAGCGTTCGCTCACCACCACGGATAACAGACTGACTACGGCATAATCAGCAGACAAAACAGGTAACACCAACAACCAACTCAACACCGGGGATCACCATCCCCAAACTCAAGTAACCCGACCGACACCCACACACTGATACTTTCCTCAGCCGACTCAACACTCGGACACGTAAAATAGACCCGACACAACGATCACGACCTCTTCCAAGGACTCAAAAGACCACAACGCACACCCAAGATCACAAAGGATCGCACACCAAACAAGATCACAAAGGATCGCACACCAAAACAAGATCACAACGGATCGCATACCAGCTGCTCAGAAACCTCCCTCAGTCACGCGCTTTGCCGAACCACTCAGGCCAGGCGGTCGACTTGTCACACTCACAACCCGTTACCTTCCTCAAAGAACTCAACCTCAAACTCATAAAGTAAACCCGACACAACTATTGACGACCTCCTCCAACGACACAAACACGGATCAGGCTAGCCAAAGAATGCTCACAACCTGCCGAGACTCGAACTTGGTTAGGCCAGCCAAAGAATGCTCGTAACCTACCGGGACTCGAACTTGGTTAGGCCAGCCAAAGAATGCTCGTAACCTACCGGGACTCGAACTTGGTTAGGCCAGCCAAAGAATGCTCGTAACCTACCGGGACTCGAACTTGGTTAGGCCAGCCAAAGAATGCTCGTAACCTACCGGGACTCGCACCACTTCCCGACACACAGTCGGGTCACTAACCTCGGGCAAGCACAATCATAATCACAAGCAAAGTTCAACAAACAACAACAACACAGGTTCAACACTCCACAGGCACTCATGGCCACCCAAGACACCAACGGTAAAACACGGACTCAACAACCCACGGGCACTCACGGCCTCCCAAGACACACCAACCATAACTCACGGGCTCAACAACCCCACGGGCACTCACGGCCTCCCAAGACACACCAACCATAACTCACGGGCTCAACAACCCCACGGGCACTCACGGCTTCCCAAGACACACCAACCATAACTCACGGGCTCAACAACCCCACGGGCACTCACGGCCTCTCGAGACACACCAACAATAAAGACACGGGTTCAACAACCCCACGGGCACTCACGGCCTCCCAAGACACACCAACAATAAAGACACGGGTTCAACAACCCCACGGGCACTCATGGCCACCCAGGATACCAACAGTAAAACACGGGCTCTCATGGCCACTCAAGACACAAAAACACAATCAACCTCTGGCATAACCAATGCCTCCAACAATCCTAATATCAACAGTTTCACAATCAACCTCCGGGCATGGTCATATGCCTCCAGTACTCCTAATATCGATAAGTTCACAATCAACCTCCGGGCATGGTCATATGCCTCCAGTAATTCTAACATCGATAAGTTCTCTGCTCCTACGACACTACTAAGTGTCACATGCTTTTCTAATATTCGCTACGTTCCCGTATCATGCCTTTCTAATATTCGATAAACCTACTTAACCCACTACACCTCGGTGTCACATGCAATTCTACTGTTAACTTTCCCTAGTCAAGGCCGAGATCCGGCTACTTTTCCCTACCTCGTGCGTGTTCTCCAAAAGTGCCCAAATAAGCCCCAACGTGATCTCCGTCACTCGCCTAGCTTTCCTTTGCCTCGGTCCGCAGCACGATCTAAATGAATACAATTTTAAACGCTTTTAAGCTTGCAGGCATAATGCTGAATTTTAATAAACCTGACGCCCAAAAGTAACCCCGACAATGTCGATCACTCCCAAACTCCCCGATTACTCGACATTGTCGATATTGGACCCGGAAATTACGAAACTTCACGGGCTAAAAGGAAACGGCTCAACTAAGACCGCTGCGATGACGGATAAGCTTTTTGGATCCAAAACGGTCCTCGAATGGACCAAAACGTCGCTCGGTTGACTTTTCCAGCGAAAAGTCAACATTTCCCAAATTGGTCAGAAAGTTGCCCTGCTCCCCCGGAACTCACTTTGGTCGATATCGGGGTCAATTTACGTCCGGTATGACCCTCGGAGTCAATTTTAGGTTTAATTACGTGCTTGACCAAAAATTTTAAATTTTCCTGTTTTTCGCAGGTTTGACTGGCGTTGACCGGGAGTGGTTATTACACTCTACCCCCTTAAAGGAATTTCATCCGCGAAATTTAAAACAACGCACCCCAGGAGTCGAACAGATCGGGGGACTTCGCGCGAACCTCGTCCTCGCGTTCCCAAGTCGACTCATTCTCGTGGTGCCACCACTGCACCCGTTCTAAGCGGATGACCTTTTCGCGCAGGACCTGCTCTCGTGGATCCATTCCCCAAATTGGTTTCTCCTCATACGAGACATCACCCGTTACCTCGGCATCTGCCCACTCAAAGACGTACTCAAGAGCTCGAAAGGCCCGATACACCGCGGGGCTAACCCGCCTCCGCCGCGGTTGAAACACATTAGTCCACCTTTCGGACTCACCTCTAGGAATACCTGGTCACCGACTGCAGACTCGAGAGGTCGGCGCCGTCAGTCAGCATAGCTCCTACCGACTCTGCTGTCTCTCGATCCAGTTCTAGACCTAGTAACCCTCATTTCTCACTTCTGCCCAGCACACGGGCGATCGACACGGCCTACTACACAACGCTTCGAACGGTGTCATCTTGATACTGGCCTAAAAGCTGTTGTTGTAGGCGAACTCGGCTAACCGTTCACGAAACCCATCGTGACGTGCCCCCATTTCCACTGTGCAAGCCGCAGTGGCTGCAATAATCCAGCGGGACGCTGTTGTTCGGCTCTCACCTTCCGACGAGTGAGGCATCGCGATACTAACTCCGCGACCGCTCTCCGCATCTCGTTCCACTAGACATGCCACCTGATGTCGCGCTCCTCTTAGTGCTACCCACGTGCACTGTCAGACGCGAAAGCTGCGACTCTCGCAGCTCGTCGCCAGTAACATTCGGTATTGGCTCGGCACTTCGCCAGCCAATCCATTCCCAAGATTACGTTTAAAGGTTGTCATTTCGTAAGTATCCTTCCCGCGGATACAAGCACAAGCTCAGTCGCTGCCGATCCTCACGGATCCTCGCAGTCTCTCTAAGACCTCGCTCCACTACCGTCGTCGTGCCTACCAACTCCGAACATACCTGATCCTCGGGGTAAGGACTCGATCCAGCATCAGGGCTCATGAGCCCTCTCTCGAACCTCCTGTAGCAGCTCGCTTCTCTAACTTTGCAGGCACGACAGACCTTAGTCAACACCACACCACCACCAACCGGCGTGCCCAGACGCAGGGGTGGACTCAACGGCTCTAAACTCAGCCTCGACCTCTCCGCACAACTCGATGACACAAACAAGTGTGACGTCCCGGCATCCAACAGAAATGACGCTCAAAGCAGAGACCGAAAACCACTCCATTAGTTACTCTGGCAAGGTCTAGCGCAACCCTCACACGGTCCTCTAGGCATTTACTTATAACTTTCCGCAACCAAACCAGTGTTTGCTACTCGTCCCTTGCGGGAAAAGTAGTAAAGGGGATGAGCGTTATGCTCACCTCCACGGACACCCGTTCGATTATGGCATACTAGTAACGCACTGAAGACTTACCGATCCTACCAGGGCAAACCACTACCTCAAAACCTGATGCCAAACGTCATACTGCTCACGCTATCAACACCTCAAGTACTCGCTCAAGTAAGACAAACCTCGACACGAGAAACACGTCCTCAATTCAGTAAATCACTATTGTTCACAACCTCAATACCCCACTTACCCGATCACATAAGGAACCCTCAAATAACCCACTCACGTGAAGGAAACCTCAACCCACCCGTTCACGCGAGGGAAAACTTCGAACACCCGTTCACAAAGAGAAACCTAGTTCGTATGGCACCGCGGCGCACCAACCCTAACCTCTTTCCGCGGTGAGACTCTCACACCGAGGCGCGGTATCACTGCCGCAGGTTATTGATGAGTCTCGAACCCAAGACCTCATCCCTCAACACTGAACTTACGACCTCTACAACCAACACAACCGTGAACACCGCCACGCCACTAATACTGTAATTATAATAACACGTAAAGAGACCTCAAATAGACCGCACAAACGTGCACCAAGCCACGCAACAACCAACCTAACCGCACAACGAACACAGAGAGACATAGTTTTTTGAAAGTAGCTGACTGGATCAGGCCGATAAGTGGGCCGGGCCGTGCCACCTACTGGGCCGGCACGCCAGATGGGCCGTGCCCCCTTTCGGGCCGGCAGGCCATATGGCCCGTGCCCCATTCCGGGCCAAAACAGAGGCCCCGACCGGTTTCCTATCGGGCCGGTTCAAGGTCCGTCCCGTAGCTGCGACGACTTCGCACTTAACTGTCCGTCATGGCTACCATAGGGTACTCGTATCCTACCCGTCTCTTGGCGACCCGCACACTTGTGCGTCGCAGACATTTAACCACCAAATTGACCAAACACGTACCACAATTTCTGACCAAACCACAAGTCACTAAATTTCAAACACCAGCCGACAAGGCCAACCAAACCGAAACACGCCCACCGGGCCAACCAAAACCAAAACGCACCCACCGGACCAACCAAAATCAAAACGCACCCACCGGGCCAACCAACCTACACACACGCCCACAGGGCCAACCAAAGTCGAAACACGCCCACCGGGCCAACCAACAATCAAAACACGCCCATAGGGCCAATCAACAATCACAACACGCCCACAGGGCCAATCAAAATCAAAACAATCAAATTTTAAAACTTTCTCCACTTCATTAAAAATCTCATTTCTTGACATCAGGTAGTTACAACCCGGTCCAGGCGTCCCTGAACTACATTGTACCCACTTGATATCAACACCGTCACGCTCGACTACAGGAGCTCCTGCGTCGAGTCGCGACAACTAAAAAAAACGTTTCACGCAGCAACAAACAATCAGCACACCAGCAATCAACCACTGCACACACGCACAATCACAAACAGGACTCAAACCACTACGGGTCTACACACGGTTCCGACTTGCGTATCCAACGCACGACGGGACTTAACTGACTCGACTCTCCCCACCTAATTGACGTACAGTCTGAGGTGTGAAACCTCGAGCTCTAATACCAAGCTGTCACGCCCCAATTTCAGTAAACCGAACTCGGGACGCGAACATTTAAAATAATAAAACATTTAGTTGCCTTTTTCATAAATCACCGTTTGTTCAACAAAAAATAATATTATTTACAACTTAAAATACGTCCAACAAGTGGACAAAAGTATGGTATCCGTCGCTAGACTCAAAATAAACTCAGAATCCCGCTCCTAGCTCTTCAACCTTCAGAAGCTCCCCTAGTCCAACCTGCGACCGGTACCTGTAGGAAAAGCAGCTAGGGTGAGCGTTCGCTCACCACCACGGATAACAGACTGACTACGGCATAATCAGCAGACAAAGCCGCTAACACCAACAACCAACTCAACACCGGGGATCACCATCCCCAAACTCAAGTAACCCGACCGACACCCACACACTGATACTTTCCTCAGCCGACTCAACACTCGGACACGTAAAATAGACCCGACACAACGATCACGACCTCTTCCAAGGACTCAAAAGACCACAACGCACACCCAAGATCACAAAGGATCGCACACCAAACAAGATCACAAAGGATCGCACACCAAAACAAGATCACAACGGATCGCATACCAGCTGCTCAGAAACCTCCCTCAGTCACGCGCTTTGCCGAACCACTCAGGCCAGGCGGTCGACTTGTCACACTCACAACCCGTTACCTTCCTCAAAGAACTCAACCTCAAACTCATAAAGTAAACCCGACACAACTCGAACTTGGTTAGGCCAGCCAAAGAATGCTCGTAACCTATCGGGACTCGAACTTGGTTAGGCCAGCCAAAGAATGCTCGTAACCTACCGGGACTCGAACTTGGTTAGGCCAGCCAAAGAATGCTCGTAACCTACCGGGACTCGAACTTGGTTAGGCCAGCCAAAGAATGCTCGTAACCTACCGGGACTCGCACCACTTCCCGACACACAGTCGGGTCACTAACCTCGGGCAAGCACAATCACAATCACAAGCAAAGTTCAACAAACAACAACAACACAAGTTCAACACTCCACAGGCACTCATGGCCACCCAAGACACCAACGGTAAAACACGGACTCAACAACCCACGGGCACTCACGGCCTCCCAAGACACATTAACCATAACTCACGGGCTCAACAACCCCACAGGCACTCACGGCCTCCCAAGACACACCAACCATAACTCACGGGCTCAACAACCCCACGGGCACTCACGGCCTCCCAAGACACATCAACCATAACTCACGGGCTCAACAACCGCACGGGCACTCACGGCCTCCCAAGACACACCAACCATAACTCACGGGCTCAACAACCCCACGGGCGCTCACGGCCTCCCAAGACACACCAACCATAACTCACGGGCTCAACAACCCCACGGGCACTCACGGCCTCTTGAGACACACCAACAATAAAGACACGGGTTCAACAACCCCACGGGCGCTCACGGTCTCCCAAGACACACCAACAATAAAGACACGAGTTCAACAACCCCACGGGCACTCATGGCCACCCAAGATATCAATAGTAAAACACGGGCTCTCATGGCCACTCAAGACAAAAAAACACAATCAACCTCCGGCATAACCAATGCCTCCAACAGTCCTAATATCAACAGTTTCACAATCAACCTCCGGGAATGGTCATATGCCTCCAGTACTCCTAATATCGATAAGTTCACAATCAACCTCCGGGCATGGTCATATGCCTCCAATAATTCTAACATCGATAAGTTCTTTGCTCCTACGACACTACTAAGTGTCACATGCTTTTCTAATATTCGCTACGTTCCCGTATCATGCCTTTCTAATATTCGATAAACCTACTTAACCCACGACACCTTAGTGTCACATGCAATTCTACTGTTAACTTTCCCTAGTCAGGGCCGAGATCCGGCTACTTTTCCCTACCTCGTGCGTGTTCTCCAAAAGTGCCCAAATAAGCCCCGGCGTGATCTCCGTCACTCGCCTAGCTTTCCTTTGCCTCGGTCCGCAGCACGATCTAAAAGAATACAATTTTGAACGCTTTTAAGCTTGCAGGCATAATGCTGAATTTTAATTAACCTGACGCCCAAAAGTAACCCCAACAATGTCGATCACTCCCAAACTCCCCGATTACTCGACATTGTCGATATTGGACCCGGAAAGGCCCGATTCGCCCGACATGGCGAATCTGCCCAGGTTTTGGAAACGCCCTTCCGGGGCTCCGAAAATTCCCGTTTTCATTTCTACGGTCTTAGAATAATTCAAGGGTTCCAACGCAATCGACGGAATCAATTTCCGACTTCCGAGCGATTTAATTCTCGTTTAAAGTTTCTAAACCCAAAATTCCAACTTTCACAATTTAATTCCAAATTTCGATCCGGGTGTGGATTAACGACTTGGAGAACGTCCTAAACCACCCGAACACGAAAACCCGATACCTGTGCATGTGGGCCCCACACGGACACAATGACAAAATTCCCTTTTTGCCCCAAAACGTTCCTAACGAACCCCAAACCTCAACCATTCATCTTTAAAACAATTCTAACCAAAACCCAACCATATTTGAATCGTTTAAAATCAAACCCTAAAATTCGAACTTAACAAAACGAAAATCGGTTAGGTGCTCACCGTAGAGAATGACGGTGTGAACTCGAATATTCTATCGTTGAGACGATCCACCGGTCGGATGATCCAGAAATGACAAAACCCCCAAACTTTCTTCTCTTTTTCTCCTTTTTCTCCTTCTCTTTCCTCTCTCCACTTTCTCTCTCTAAAACTCTCATTTTCATCTAACTTTGCCGAGACATCTCATTTGGCATCCTTTTGTTTTGTTTTAAAAAATCAAATATAATACTTAAATTGCAAAACTAACCATCAATAGTCTTGTCTTGTTTTGTCCAATAAACCTAACACCACCACTTATTTGACAAGTGTCAAGTGGGTCCCACACCTTTTTGAGAAAATATCTTCGCGAAATTCGGACGTTTCGGGCCCCGAACGGGCACTTTTTCCAAGAAATTATGAAACTTCACGGGCTAAAAGGAAACGGCTCAACTAAGACCGCTGCGACGACGGCTAAGCTTTTTGGATCCAAAACGGTCCTCGAATGGACCAAAACGTCGCTCGGTTGACTTTTCCAGCGAAAAGTTAACATTTCCCAAATTGGTCAGAAAGTTGCCCTGAGTCCCCCGAAACTCACTTTGGTCGATATCGAGGTCAACTTACGTCCGGTATGACCCTCGGAGTCAATTTTAGGTTTAATTATGTGCTTGACCAAAAATTTTAAATTTTCCAGTTTTTCGCAGGTTTGACTGGCGTTGATTGGGAGTGGTTATTACAAAAAAAATCTTCAGCATATATATAAAAAAACTATATGTTCTTGTCACGAAGCTCGGCCTCATCCTCGCCGCCGCCCGACCAAATGTAAGCTCATCCTCGCTGTCGTCGCTCATCCTCGCCGATGTGGGTTCCTAGGTCCGAGCTCGCCGCCGAGTAAGTCAGATCTGGTCGGGAGGGGAAATTGTTGGGCTTCTAGCTTGATTTTCCTTTTCTATGAGCTCGAACAACATGAATTGAAGCTGATTTGTGGGTTGGAGTTGAATTAGGATTAGGGTTTTTTGTTCAATCTCAAACCCAAAAGAGAACTCTCTAAGCACCATTCAGATCTGAGGGACGATGGGACTAACCACGAGCTCGCCGGAAGACTGTCACCACCATCAGTTTTTTTTTTTATGATTTGTTCCGACATCAGTATTTATCTATTTGTTCTTAGTGTATTGCAAAAGTAATTTCAGATTTGGATTTGTTGGTTCTTGTTCTAATAAAGCATGAACATATTTGAGTTGTTGCTACTGAATGGATTATTATCTCAAATTTTGTTTTGGTATTTGATTATGATATTGAGTTCTGTGTTTGGTTATGTGTTTAGCCAATCTTACGATTCTGGTATTTGGTTCTATGTTTTAAAAATCAGATTGAGAAATGCCCTTTAAATCTACGTTTGATTTCTGGTGCTTGAAATCTGGTTATGATCTTGATGGGTATGAAGATGATGAACTTGATGGGTATGAAATTGGGGGAGAAATGAAAACATGGTGAATTTGATGGGTATAAACATGAACATGATAAACTGATTTTTTTCTAATAAAATTTGATTTTTTAAAATAAAAATTGATTTTCTAAAAATAAAATCCTATTTCTTAAAATAAAAATTGATTTTTTAAAAATAAAATCTAATTTTTTAAAATAAAAATTGATTTTTTAAAAATAAAACTGATTTTTTTAAATAAAAACTAAATTTTTTTAAATAAAAATCGATTTTTTAAAATAAAAAACTGATTTTTACAAAAGAAATAAATGAAAATAGTTTTTGAAAATCAATGGCATGGGTTTGAAAATTTGACTATTAGTGAAGGGTATTATGGACTTTTTAAGTGTTTGGATGGAAAATGGATGGAATCCAACTGTATGTACTAAAACTACTCTTTAACTCATAGTTAGAGTAGTGAGGTGCCACAAACTGTTTTTAGGGTAATGAGATGAAATTTAAGAATTTGTAGGGTAGTGAGGTGCCACAAACTATTTTTAAGGTAGTGAGATGCAACTTCACTATTTTTAGGGTATTGAGATAAAATTTGCCTTATTTAACCCATCACACAACTCTAAATTTTCTATCAAAATTTTCCATATCCAACAGCTCTATTAAGCTAAGAAGAATTAAATAATACACCCTAAATACATGTTGAGTTACTAAGAAGTGTCATAAATCCCATTACGGGTTAGGATGAGTTGATTGAGAGAGTTGTTCGAGGGAAATGTTCGTCATGCAGGCGTAACCCGAAAATCCAAACACATAAAAAAAAGGTCTCAAGGAAAGAGATGCACACCTCATGACCGGCTACTTCTCAATCTCGGCGGAATACATAAAAAAAGGTCATTTCCAATTCAGGTATTATTTTACCCCGACTATCATGCTCGAAGTCGTTTCATCACAAGGGACTTGGATATGACACACATTTTTTGATGTCGCGGGCTCGAAGAGCAACATCAATGTACTCAATCAATCAAGTTATTCACGAAAGCTATATAAGGTCATCAACCACGAGTGCGCTACACGGTAACGATTCCATTGCTTCTTATTTTTTAAATTGATGGTATTTACCTACCTTATGATTAATTTGTGAAAACAATCCCACTACCGCTTACTTCTTAAGCACAAGTTATATGTTACACATTAAGAGACGACAGAGAAAGACATTGAACGAGCGTTTGGAGTTTTACAAACTCGTTTTCACATTCTACTCACTTAAGCCAATTACATGATAGACAATCACTAGCGATAATTAATTGTGTGTGCTTCACCCGACACAACATAATTGAAATGACTGAAAATCATACATATAAATGGTTTTGTGAATCGTTGGATGACGAGGGGACAGCAACACAACTAATATGTTAAGGGTCACCTCCAAAGTATAACATAACATTTGAGAAAAATAAAAAAGATTCACGATTGATAGACCTATCAACGCCTCAAATAGCACCTCATCTAGTACATTTGGAGTAATTTGGATATGAAGATTTTTTGTTGTTTCCATTTTGTATTTCAGTTATGTAATTTCCCGTCCATAATGAAATTTTCATTTCAATTTCAATCATTTAGTTACTGCAGCGTACACACTTTATAATTTCGATTTTGATTAAATTTCAATGAAGTGTTTTAATATAATTTTGAGTAAGTTTTAAAATTTTATGTAATTTTATTTTAGTTTTATCACTTAATGTAATTTTGTTAAGTCATTTAATTTAGGGTTATTTTCATCTCACTATTCAATCTATATGGGTTTTTTCATCTCACTACCTTAACTATATGGTTTTTATCTCTTCGATTTTCTCCAAGCCATTGATAGATTTATGAACACTCATTCAGACGATTTTTCTCTCTCCTCTCTCCTCTCTTCTCCACTCTCTTGCTCGGTTGCTCCTCTCTCCAACCTCTCTCCTTTGTACACCTAGTGATTTTGTACGGAATTGACCGGTAGAATCCGACCATCAATGTGAGACAACCATGAATCAACCTCCTATTCGACCGGAAGAATCCGATCACCATTTGTGAATGCTCTTGCATGAATAAACTTCTATTATTATGTCAGCACATACAGTTGTTGCTATACTGATGTGCTAATCTTTTAACTGCAAAGATTCACAATTAGAGTTCTCTTTTTATAGACGTCAATTTAGCGAAATGTTTAGAAATGCCAATCACGCTCTCATCCTCATGGACAGCATAGTGAACTAGGGGACACGGAAATTAAAGGAATAAAGCCATTTTCATTTAATTACTTGTTTTCACAGGAACGCACCCATTTGGGTCAATAAGAAAAATAATTTGTATATAAATAGTGTGATTGTGTTGTCCATGATTGTTCTAACAACAGAGGTGTTGTGTGCTATCGCTAAAGTGATAGAACAGACCTTAATCAACTCAGTTGGAGCTTGTATCTTGTCAAGCACAGCTCGTTACTCTTCTAAGCTCAATCTTGGTTCCTTGAACATGCTTTTTCGATTCTTTTCTTTCAATTGAGAACTGGGTTTTGTCAAAAATTTGATCTTTCTATCGTTCGGTTTACAGAAAGATTAGCACAACTGTTTTGTGCTTGAAAAATCTGATGGGTTCTGGTTTTGGTGCCAGATTGGGGTTTCTGAGATTAGTTCTGTGTGCTATGGTTTACTTTCTTTCCGTAGCTTCACCTTCTGTTTCTGCACAAGAAACCTCTTCAGCTAATGGTCCGAACGGAGCCATTAAAGAGGTTCACTCCAATACAACGTCTCATTCGAGTTACAAGCATGTTTGGCCTGTAAGTCCATTCAGCTTTTGTTGTATTTAAGGTTTGCATGAGCTCTTTTTTCTCTTCTTTTTTTTGGGTTTTGAGTTTCATAAGTTTTTGGACTGATTGATTCACAGGAACTGAGGTTTGGATGGAAAATCGTGGTGGGCACCATGGTTGGGTTCCTAGGAGCTGCGTTTGGGAGTGTTGGAGGTGTTGGTGGGGGTGGCGTTTTCGTGCCTATGTTGACTCTCATCTTAGGATTCGACACCAAATCCTCAGCAGCTGTGTCTAAATGTAAGAACTAGCTTAGCTAATTTTCATGTTTCCTGTAGTTGACTCACTTGTTTTTCTTTGTCTGTTTTTGTTCAGGTATGATTACTGGTACATCTGCAGCAACTGTGTACTACAATCTGTGGGTGAGACATCCAACTCGCGCCCTGCCACTCGTGGACTATGACTTGGCTGTGCTGTTTCAACCAATGTTGGTGCTTGGAATCAGTATCGGAGTTGCTTTCAATGTGATCTTTGCCGAATGGATGATCACAGTCTTGCTGATCATTCTCTTCCTAGGTAAGATACCTTAACCTCCCAGGTTTGAAGCTTGAATCTTGAGCTGAACTTGGTCGTCATGTCCTGCAGTCACGTCTATCAGAGCGTTCATGAAGGGCATCAAGACATGGAAAAAAGAAAATATTATGAAAAGGGTTGGTTTCAATTTTAATCATAATAGCCTATACATGTTACTCACATTCCTTTTGTCTCATTTGATTTCTGGGGTTTTCAGGAAGCTGCTCTGCACTTGGAATCAAATGGTGAGAGTTTTAACATTGTTGTCTGTATCAGTACAATTGGATTGGAAAAAAAATATGATTGGCTCTTTTGATCATCATCAGGTGCTCATAACGAAGAAATTGCTTCAAAACCTCAACCTGGAGCCACAAGCAATGGAGCCCCAACAGAAACCAAGAAACCGAAGAAGAAGAGGGTAGGTAACATTAGTTTGCATCTCTGTTCATGGTCTCTGCTCTGGGGCTGACCTCGTTGAGCTTTTCAGGTTTCAGTCATTGAGAATGTGCGGTGGAAGAAACTTGGACTTATTGTTGCTGTGTGGGTCGCAATCCTCGCGTTGCAGATAGCCAAGGTTCAATTCAATCCCTCAACTTGTTTGGCTTTCTTGAATATAATAACCAAAACTAAGAGAGACACTTTGATGTTTTGTTGAGCACAGAACTACACCAGTGTTGTACTGGACTCTGAACGTGTTACAGGTACGGGTACCTTAACTATATGATGCAGTGACATGTATTCAGGATTGAAAATTGAGAGGTTCTTATGTGATTTAAGATCCCAGTGGCTGTGGGAGCATCAGGATATGAGGCGGTGAATCTGTACAAAGGGAAGAGTGTGATCTCATCCAAGGGAGAGTCAGGCGGAAACTGGAGAGCTGGGAAGCTGATCTTGTGTTGCTTTGTTGGCGTTGTGGCTGGTATTGTTGGTGGCTTGCTAGGTCTCGGTGGAGGTTTCATTTTGGGCCCTCTATTCCTGGAAATGGGAATTCCCCCTCAGGTCCATTTCCATTTCTCTATCTGCCAAAAACAATGTTATGCTATGTTATGTGACATGCCACGACATGTTCTTATTCCACAGGTAGCAGCAGCCACTGCAACGTTTGCTATGCTCTTCTCATCGTCCATGTCAGTTGTCGAATATTACCTTCTGAAACGCTTCCCCGTTCCCTATGGTAAGTTCATCTTCTTACGCATTCATGTGACAAGACTTGAGCTTCCGGATCTCTTTCTTTGGTGAAATTGATGATGATGACGATGATGCAGCTTTGTACCTTGTTGGGGTATCTACCATTGCTGCACTGTCGGGGCAGCTTGTGATAAAGAGGATGATCAAGTTGTTGGGAAGAGCTTCTATCATCATCTTTGTTTTGGCATCCTTGATCTTTGTCAGTGCATTCTTTCTAGGTACATACATGTAATTGATTTGATTGTAAACATTTTGTTTATACTACTCTTTTTTTATGTTTGATTGTGTTATTACTACAAGGATAATTTGGGTTGCATGTTTTGAAACAGGTGGAGTTGGAATAGCTGATATGGTTGATACGATCAAAAATAAGGACTACATGGGATTTGCTGACATTTGTGCGTTTCAGTCTTGATACCAACTTCAGCTTTCACTTGTCATTCAAATTACTACTCTAATCTTCAGCTAGATATAGTCTAGTCTAAAGGGATGATACTCTTTCTTTCTTCAATTCATAGATTCTGATTTCAGCTGTATTTTGTTTTTCCAAAACCCCAAGTTATTCGTTGTCAAGATTCTACCTCTTCGTTTTATTGTTTAGTTTCCCGATAAGCTTTCAGCTTAAGTTGTAATATCGTATATCATGTCATCAATCTATTATATCACGTTTTCTAGGGTTAATTGTCAAAAAGTGCATTAAAGTTTTGTCCGTAAACGAAAGCATGCATAAACTTTTGTCCACGTTGTATGGGTGCACATAGTGTTGTCCACGTTTTGTGGGTGCACTGAACTTTTGTCCACCGATTTTTTTAGAAAAATGTATTGTCCACACAAATTTAGAATGCATCATGAATTGCCCACACAACTATACAATGCATTATGAATTGCACCACCAAATTGAGAGAATGATTACAATTGACAATTTGACAATAATCTGGAGATCATTATTACAATTGAGAGAATGAATGAACTAAATGTAACTTAAGATTGATGGGTTCGGGTTTCGGACCCAAATGGTGGATTTTAAGCTTGATAAGGTGTCTTATGAATTCCTTATCAGTAGCTTCTGCTTTTGGTTCTGCACAAGAAATCTCTTCAAGTAATAGGTCCTTTTGGTTACGCACAAGAAATCTGTTGAAAATGGAACCATTATATAGGTTCATTCTAATTGTACTACTGGTTCAAATGCATATTTTTTCTATGTTTAACTAGTACACTATGATCGGTACATAAGGTTTCATGACTAGTTGGTTTCCTTATTTCAGTTTTAAGTTTCTAATTTATTTTATTTAAATTTTGGGTTCCTAGGAGCTGCATTTGAAACAATGGTGGGGGTGGCATTATGTTGACTCCTCTGCAGCTGTCTCCAAATGTACATTATGTTCTTAAAACAGTTGAGTAACTTTTTAATTAATATATTTCATACATATGACTGGTAAAATTACAAAACTTAATGGCACAATTTATAAAATCTTTCTTAAATGGAAACTACTATACTTCTAAGCCACACAACTAGATTACAAGGAAACCAACAATTTTTTTTCCCTCGCTACTGTATGTAACCTCTGATATTTTTTTCTTGGATTCTTCCTATGAAGTTAACTCAACATTTCTCTTAAACGCACTTCTAAGCTCTTAGATACTAATATCAGTATAAATTATAGTTCATCTTTGACGGTTTGGTCTGTTGCTTTAAAATGCTTTTTGATAGATCCCGCCAAGTCCTTCAAGCTGGATTTTGAGGGAAGTTTAATCTGTTCACAAGGAAATGGAAATCAACCATCAATATGGATAGTATTAAAGTAGTATAGAAACAAACTCAACTACATACACAATATAAATTAATTACCGGATTTGCTTTATCACCCGCCGGGTAAAATAGGAGTGTTGGGTAGTCATCAACCTGCAATTAAAAGAGAGTAATAAGTAACCAGCGCTGTTTGTAAGCATTTCTTTGCATTATAAAATATAAAGAATCTCACAAATTAAAAAACTGCTTTGGATATTTTTTACTGCCAATTCCTTGTCTAATCCCTAATCTAATTTCCATGTACAAAGATTCAAACACAGGACCTCATGTAAGACCCGCTCCCGGTCGAACCGGCGACTTTTCAAGCAAGTTTGACTTGCTACCGGAAAGTCAACCGATAACTCAAGAAGTCACTCGGGACTTTTCCGGAACCCAAACGACTTAGCCATCATCACGGTTGGCTTAAGGGGAGAAATCCCTTTCGTTTGAGTATAATGTTGGAGAAAGTCAATTTTGGTCAAAACGAGACTTTTAATCGACTAAAAGCATTATTTTATTGTGCTGGAAATTATTTTGGAAAAATAAATGACCTACTTGGACACTTGTCCTTTTTTGGTTGGAAGGGAGAGAGGGGAGTGGTCTTGGACCATTATACCCTCCCAAAAGCTTCTTCAAGGGATTCTAGCTCAAGGGCTTTTAGTCATTTGATACATCTAGGTATTATTTGAGTTTGGAAGAGCAAAATCAACTCATTCTTTTGGTGTAGCCGAAATTTGGAGGAGGAGCAAGGGAGAAGAGCTCCCATGGAGCTTTGAAGAAGAATCAAGGAAGAAGAGGCCACTTGAAGCCTTCCTTTAGCCATCCCTTCTCAAAATCATTACCATCTTCTTCATCTCAAGCTTCTAGAGGTAATGGAACTCTCTCATCCTCATTTCCCTTCATCTCTTTTCATGGGATTTGGGTGAAATTGCTAGATGTTGTTGGGTTTGAGTAGAAATGGTGGGAGATGTTGTTGATGAGAAGCTTTGTTGGGTTTTTGGTGAGAAATCCTTAGTTTGTTGGAGCTTTTGAGTTGGGTTTGATTTGATGAATCATTAGAAACTTGGTTGTGTGTTGATTCCTACCATGGGTAGTATTGAAGGATTTGGACTGTTTTGGGAGTTGGAAGGGGTAAAATTTGGGGTTTGAAGGTGGTTTTTCGGAGAAAAGGAGCTGGAGGTTGAAGAAGGGCGAAACTGCCCTGGTGCACCACGGATCCGTGACGGATCCCGTGACGGGCGACGTCACGGCTCCGTGAGGGAGTCTGTGACGACACTCGTCACGACTCCGTGACGATAACCGTGATGGTTGGCGTCACGGATCCGTGACCAGGTCCGTGACAGACCAGGGTGAGGGTTTCTTTGAGGGTTTTTCATCTTGGTTGATCTTGGCTTTGAGCTGAACTTTGGAGGGGCTTTGGGGGTCTTGCTTGCTGTTTAAGTGAAGCCTAATTAACGTTTCTTTGTGTCCAAGACTTTGGGGATCGAGCTAGAGGAGCAAAGATCACGCCGGGACCCGAGTGAAGAACGGAGTGGTGACCACCGGGCTTTCATCAAAGTGTTGAGAGGAAGACCTCGAGGTAGGGAAAGCCTTAACTCCTCGTTTATGATGCGTAGTATGCATGTTAGGCTAATAAAATTGGAAAGGTCCTAGAAACGCTTATAGGATGCGAATAACTAGAATAATCGTCTTTCAATTTCTAATAACCGGAAATGTCTAGTGGTGAATGAGTAGGATGTCAATCACTAGTGTAACTCGCTTTCAATACTTGGGAATTGTTTGACTGGTAGAGTGGCATTGGCAAAACCCTCGGATTAGTTGCGTGTTAGGATCACATGTTTGGTTGTTTGGTTGCTTAGTGGATAGGCTAAAGAGTCTAATGGAACTAGTTGAATTGCATATGTGAATGCTCGATTGAAGGTTTTTATGATTGGTTGATTAAACTCCCGCCTGACTGTTGATTGTATTTGAATGATTACTTGATTTACTAAATGGTTGCTTGGAGCATCGAGTATGACTGGTTGTACCGAGCGGTGCAATCAGGTGATCGATGCCCCGATGGGTCGAGACTGGTAAGTGAACGGTAAGTTGTGATTGGGTGATTCGTGTGATGTGTGTTGTGGTGAATTGGTGATGTGTGAACTATGTGGGACAATGAATTGGGGGTTGCTGGGATTGGATTGTTTCGTGTTTCGGTTTGAGTGTGTTACTCAGTTATTAACTGACTATTATTGAATTGTCCAAGTGTATGCTTCCTAAGGGAGTAATACCTTGGTTCCCGAGGACATAAATCCTTTGGAGACGTTTCTGAGAATCCCGAAGATAAGCGCCCCGAAGGGTTGTTTCCGGTCGCCTCAATGCTATGCGTCTCCTCTGGATTTAAGGGAAAATCCGAGAGGACACATCATGTGTGGATCGGAGGGTGGAGACTTCATGTGCCACGGCATTGACTGGTTTACATATTACTCGTGTTTGATAAGAGCTATATTGTTATTTTGTTGTTGTTGACTGTATTGAGTTTAAGGCCCACTTTGTTATGTGTTTTCCCTACTGAGCGCAAGCTCACCCCTATGAGTTTATTGTTGTGTTTACAGGCTTGATTGAGGAGTAGAGGCTCGGGAGCTTCTTGGTGTGAGTGTCAGTAGAGACTTCGCTTTTATTTTATGTCAGTTTGGAACAAACCTTGTGGAGGATTATTATTACAACCCTTAGGATTATTATTACACCCCTGGAGGGTTATTTATGTTTTAAACCGAATCGTTGTGGATTTGAGTTTCATATTGGAGTTTTCAGGAACTTATTGTTGAGTTGTTACCTTTTAAATCATTTATTACTCGTCATGCCTCGAGTCCGGACAAGAACCGGATTTGGGGTGTGACACCTCACGTGTGTAGAAGTAGCTCCTTACCACTTGACCCAATTCTGGTTTGAATTTGATTGTGCAAATAAAATAAGCCCACAACTTCTCCTATATCTAATGTCCAAAATAAGTGTCCAGGAAAAGTTAATTAGTGGTGTACAAACTAAAGAGAGTTAATTTTATCTCAGGGATCTCAGTGAAACTTCATGCACAGAGTTGTAAAAGTCTCCGCCTGGAGGCTCCTAGGCCCCCCCGCCTAGGCGCTGAAAAGGGTTTTGCCGATCCGATTTATTCTCCTCGGGCGCTCCAGGCCGTTTGGACAGAATATGAGCGATTAATCCCCGATTCGGCCGATTAATCACCGCATAGCGGATTAATTGGGCGGGTCTGTTAGGTGTGGGGTCGGATTCGTAATTAAAAGAAAACAGTTTCTAATCTTCTACAAACTAAATGAGAGTATAAAATTATGCTAGTGATACTTTTAGTTTAGCAGAATGTTTATATTTTTTAATATATTTAATGTTTGATATTATTAATATTTTTTATATAGTATAATAAAAAATTGATATTATATATAATAAAAAATAATAAAATAATAATCCGATTAATCCCCGTCTAGCGCCTAAGACCCCTTTCCGCCCGACTAGCTCCTAACGTTTTTTACAACCTTGTTCATGCATAACTAACTTACCAGAAGGGAAAGCGGGCACGCATTTTAGAACAATTTTTTTAAAGAAAGTGGACACTTATTTGGGAACAGTATGAGTAGCAGTTTTCAAACTATAAAGCCAATTCGTAAATCAGCATCTAAAAAGGGTGGGGGCAGTGCACGGGGCTCCAACCAACAGTTGGCAACCATGTAGGATTTGGGACTATATGTATATCAGCCTCTACGAGCCAAAAATTATGCAATGCAATCGATAGCCATTTACATTTCCAGAATTTGGAAAAACTGGTGATAGGTTTCTATTCTCAGATGCTAATAAAAACTGAACTTTTTGCTTGGCATTGTACGTTAATGCACTCCCTTATATATGCATCATCATCATAAGAACTGATAAGTTCACATCATGCATACTTAGTAGGGCAACAATAGTGTGATTATCCCTTACCTGCAGTTTTGGGTGTTCATTTGCAGAGGCATCAATCCTTGCAAATACTAGATTATCAAGACCTTTGAAGTGCTTAGCCAACTTCTCAACTTGTTTGCTTGTCGTTTCACAGTTCACACACCAAGGTGTGTGCACCTGTTGATGTAACAAAAAAAAAACATAAGTTTCTTTTAGGTAGAAAATTGAAACATTTTTACCACAGCAAATTCTTAATCCTGAAGGCCATTAAAAGCATTCCAGAAAACCGCATTAAGGTAGTAGCATTCAAAAACTTGAAGACAACCTACATGTTCGCTAGAATATCAGTTCAATATTTATATATGTACGAGAATGTTTCAAGAGAAGTATGCAAACCTCTAGAAGAACATTCTGGGGGCTATTCAAAACCAAGTCGTCAAATGTCTTCCCTACAATGACAAGGACATTTGCATCTGCCTGCAATATTCAAAAACATAGATGGTTTGAAGATTGAAATGCATGAAAAATTAGATGGTGAAAATTATATCACATACCATAAGTTGAACTCGAAACCAGCCCAACAAATAATGAAACTTTCCATGTTAGCAAGTTAAACAAGAACTATCATGAGTATTGCATAATGTTACGCAAGATTTCTCACAGCTGTTCACAATAAGGATACTACTGAGTTAAATCACCAAGAGACCAATCTATCTATGATCTTAGTCACTATTTTGACTTGTCAAAGCCACATATGGAATAAGTTACATGGGATATGGTTTTGTTTTACGGTAGATACTGAAGTTTCAAGGACATGGTAATGAAGCCAATGGAAACCCAACTGCATCTCCCATGCATACAAGCATACGCGATTTGTGTGAGAATGAAGGGGAAGCTCATTTCATCCCCAAGTGCAAAACCTTGGGGAACTGATAAATTTTGGCCAAGTTTGCACTGTTAAACAGCAAAACTAAAATCTATGCAACATTGAATGAATTTTCCTGATACATCCCCCCCCCCCCCCCCCCCCCAAAAAAAAGAAATTGAACCACATATGATCCCAAAAATAAAAAGATTTAGAGGGGAAAAGCACACTTACATTATCTGGTATTGGCTTTGATTTGAAGTAAGGCATTTCAGTACCATGCAGAAGCCTAGAGCCAAACTCCTAGAAAAGTCAATATAGAACACAATTAAGCCATGTTATGTGTCTAATAGGAAAACATCCAAAAAAGAAAGATTGTTACCTCGATGTTCCTTGGTGTTGTATCAGACTCTAGTAAAAACTTTGAACTTTTTTTGTTATCAAAAGCTACCACCTGTCAGGTAGACACACACACAATAAAAAAAAACGGCATCAGCTCAAGGTCTCAGTTACTAATTATTTGGAGACATGAAAATTACTAATTAAAAAGCACTAATAGAAAACTGACCACCGTTTTCTTCGATTCCTCGAGCCCAAATATAGTTAAGAAGGGCTTTGCGAGGTTGTCATCTGTAATGTCTACATATATAAACATTATCTGCATCCAGAAGATAGCAGTATGAGAATACTAAATAAGTGACTGATACTTCAAATCTCGAGTAGCTTGACAAGTTTTGTTAAATATGTACCTTACACTTGAACTTTCTTGCAACATCTTGAAGAGGTTCAAGAAGACTCTTCAAGTCATCTGCATGTGCAAACACAATGACCTGTAGACACACAAGTCAGCTGTTTCTCGTAAGCAGGATGTGGACTCATTTTAATTTATGTTACCGTCAGCAAAGTTTCAACTTTAGATGAATAAGAAAAAGGATCTAACACTTGCTGCCGTTTTTCAATGAAAATCAATACAAAGCAGAACTTATGCATGCAAAATGTACAAAATTTCAAGTATACCAGTTTTGACACAAATATTTGCAATGGTCACAAGCCAATTGACTATAAACCAAAGAAAGGGGGGCAATGTGATCGCAGTGGCACCCACCTGAAGTTTTGTTGGGCTGGAGTAAACTCTGATAGAATTAATTTCTGTGAGTCTTGTAACCAAAGGGTACTTGTTATAGTCCAAGAAGTCCAACATTTTGTCCATTTCAAATGCTCCATCTGCAAAATTAAACAAATTAAGAGCTCACCAAGACAGTTGATTCTAGTGCTCCAGATATGTGACAACACTGAACTAAAATACAAACTTAAATACTGCACTAATTCAGGTAAACCTGTATAGATGATTTAGAAGATCAGTAACTCACCATACACAGTGTATCTTTCTGGCTCGCTTTTCACAATTCCAAAGAAAAGCCTAGTAGGTTTAATATCTGGGAAGAGAACTTTAGCAACTTCCTTATTGCTTGTTTCAACAAACTGGATTTCATTGTCTGTGGCTGCTGCTTTTATAAATTCGTCGTATACAGCTCCCTAAGAAAGTTCCATAGCAAGTGAGTGAATAAAACATCATTACATCAGAATTATATGGACATTGATTTTCTACAGACAGCAATCTTGATATGTTACTTTTCAGTGTTGATAACTATCGGACTGAATACATATAGGAATACAAGAAAAAGTAATGGAGATATGTAATATGAAATTATTTAACATCAACAGGCAATGTGATGACCAAAATTTTACATGTAACACAATAAGAATCCCAAGATGTTTAATTTACATTTGTAACATTACAATAATATTACTTTTGTACAGAGATAATGTGATGTATGGCATACAACATGCAAAGAGCATGAATATTGAACCTTCATATACAAAATTAAACGAAGTGTTCTATGAAATGACTGAGTGCATGAGTGAGACAAGTTGCTCATGCCATGCTCAGTATCATAGAGGAGGATCTGTTGACTTCCTACATATATATTCCAGCATATTGTTGGCAACTACTGTTGCTAGTATGAGTATGCTGATACTGTTCCAATTTTGGATTTGGTGCCTACGCCTTGAAATTGTTTGTGCCAAACCAACAGAAACCGAGTGAACAAAGTTTAGAGCCAGCATAGAGTATGAAGAAACAGCGTTTAACCCCCCTAACAACGGGCTGGCAGTCAATAATCATATAGAACTGTTTCAGCTGGTTCTACTCAGGATCGGGCAGTACTATACTTAGTTACATTAAAAGAGTCCGATCCACATACCTCAAATTTTTCAAGAAGACCAATAGCAAATATATCGTATTTCTTGAGGAAATCTTCTGCTTCAGCCACGGAGCTAATTCTAATAACAGGCTCACCAGTCTTCTTCCTGGTCCATGTCACTATGTCTTGCCTGGATGAAATTAACCCATATAATATTCAACCAAAATAATGAGTATTGACATTGCACAATCAACTCTGAAAAAAACTCATCATTATAAACAAACATCACCTACATGACACATTGTCAAATGAGATCAAAAGAAAATGTTCAATTCAGCTGCAATATTACAAACATATAATTTCTCCTAAAAAAATCAGATTTTGAGAAAGCTAAACTCCACTTACGCTGTAAATCCACCCGTGTAAGACTGAGGAGTCCCATTGACAAACAGGAGTAGAGTTGGGAAGCCTTTGATGTTTAATGCAGAAGCAGCCCTCGTGAACCTATCGGCATCGACCTTAGCCAACAAAACCGGACTCCCGAGCTCCTTAAGCGAAGTGGCAGCCTCAGCAAACTGAGGCATGAGCTCAGCACTTCTCGAACACCAAGGAGCATAACCCAGAAGCAGAACAAACTCGTTCTGCTCAATGACCCTCTTGGGGTTATCATTGTTGAGCTCGAGAACAATCCTCTGAGCTTTGGACAGCAGCTCCGCCTCCGACGATTTCACTTGACTCGCTTCTCGGTTCTGCCCATGTTCCTCTTCCTCGTCCACAGCGTACAGTTCCTCGATCCCCTCCAAGTCATCGGCATCAGTGAGCTCGGAAGCCGAGACAGAGACAAACAAACCGAGTAAGAGGAGTAGGGTGAGAGTGAAGAAGACGAATTGGGAAGTGGGTTTTGCTACGAACATGGTAGAGGCAAGTGGGTATGGAGAATTTGCAGCAAAAAGTGAAGTTCGATCCAAATGTTTGAAGCGAGATCTGGTTAAGGACAAGAAGGTGATGAGTGGATCGGAGAGGGAGGATTTAGGTTGGAATGGACATTAATGTAGGCAGCTAGAGGGAAGATTGTGTTGGTAGAAGCGATCTGATTGAAGATTTGAGATCACCCGTGAAATGTGAATGGAACCGTCGAACGTGCAGTGAATTACGGTTCAGGCTAGTCAAACTAAAGTGTGGTAGTCACTTCCACACTCTTTTTTCTTTTAACTCTTTTTTGCATGATTACTCACATTTTATAAAATAGTTCTGAGATAATTTTAAAAATATAATGATCTTAACACTTTATTTATAACCGATGATTTCTTTAATTTATTATTTTTGCAATTATTGAAACAATAATTAATTGATTGAAGAATCAACAAATCTTCAAAAAAAACACAAGAATGAATTCTGTTAGGGTTTCAAAACCTCTAGCCTATGCGGCGATTTTTTTCCAGAATCGATGACCCTTCTCCCGACCTTAATCTGGTACTGCTGCTCCGTCAATATGACATCCATCTTCTTCATCCTCCCCTGCTCGTATGTTGTCCACGAGGGTCATCACTGTCCAATTCTCATCTTTCCCGATTTCTCCGATCTCACCCTCAACTCCCATCACCACGATCACGGCGCCGACGACATCGCCTATCCCTTTCCATTTTTTTTTGGAGGGGGGGGGGGGGGGGGGGGGGGGGTCTCGTCTTTTACTGCCTCTTCCCCGATTGATCTCGACGACAATTCTTTGAAGCTTCCATCGTCGTCTCTAAAGTCGCATCAGTCGTCATCTTTAAAGTCGTCGTCGTTGGCACGTCCTTCTCCCTGGCCTCCACCACCGCACCCTCCTCGAACCCTCTCTCGATTATGGATCTGTCTAATCGAGTGAGTCTTTTTTTTATCTGATTTCATTTTTGCAAGGTCAAAAACTAGTACGCAGAGATTCATGGACTTTTGCTCTAAAGAATGGCCCTGGGAGGGATCCCTTGGAAGAGCTCTGCCTCCCGAAGAAGTGGATGATAGCAGGTTCGATCGTACTCTACTGTGCATGCAGCGTTTAGGCAAGACCTTGAGCAGCCGTAGTCAACTTCGTCTAGTTTTAGTGTGTCGCCTTTATGGCATCCCATCCAAAAATAACATGTTGTATGAGGGGGCGAAGTCCGTTTGCCAAAACGTTAGACAAGATGCAGAAAATAACATTGCATAGAGCAATTGGGCGCAAGTCTCTAACCACATCTGGGTCTGGTTTCTTAGGGATGTGAACAATGGATGTATCGTTTAAAGTCGGTCGAAGGCCCGGGTCTCGAGAACGTTCTGAATGAAAACAATCACTTCCTCAAACACCAACGGCCAGTAGTGCTGATAGAACCTTGGGTTGAGACCGTCTTGTCTTGGAGACTTGTCCAGCCCCATCTGGAACACCGCGGTCCTTGTCACGCCCCAAATCTGGTTTTTCCCAGACTCGAGACGTGACCAAAGATTTACAGTGAAACAAAAATAATGACATAAAATAAGGTTTTTGAATGATATAAATCCTTTAAATTTTAAAGAGTCACAGCTCAACGGTAAAACACCATATCCAGCTTAAAAGGGTACACGTCTCTAAAACTAGCTAAACCCTCAAGCTCCCAAGCTCCGAGAGTCCGGCTAATACTACTCCTGCTCAACACCTGAAACACCACAAAGACAGGAGGGGTGAGCTTACGCTCAGTAGGGAAAATGCATAACCAGGTCGCCCCTTTTAGTTTAATAAACAGGAGTTCACTAGTTCATTCAAATCTTAATAAAACGAGAAACCAAACCGATGATGAAATACGGAGGCCAACCGAAAGTTTAACAATTTCAAAGAGTCAATAATGATCGTAGGAAAATAAGAGAATCAATGCATTTCTTAAATACTCAATAGAAGATAGAATGTTCAAGTAATGTCGTGGGACATGAAGTCGCCACCCTCCGATCCACAATACCCGTTGTGTCATGTCGGATTTCCCCTCGGTCCAGAGGAGACGCATGACATCACAAAGACGTTTAACATCGGGAATACCGGTAACAACCCCTGAGGGCGCTTATCATCGGGATTCCCGGAAACGTCTCCAAAGGACCATATGTCATAGGGAACCAAGGTAATGCTCCCGCAGGACGCATACGCTTGGGTGAATCAACAAGTAACCAAACCCGCAAAGTAAATCATCCAAATGCCCCGCAGGGACCAATAATACCCACACCGGACTCCTCAACGGTGTAGGTCCAACTACCAATGCCCCGCAGGGTAAACCATTCTCTGCACCGGAATCCTCCACGGTGTATGTCCAATAACCAATGCCCCGCAGGGTAAACCATTCTCTGCACCGGAATCCTCCACGGTGTATATCCAATAACCAATGCCCCGCAGGGTCCATAACCATTATATCACCCTACACCGGAATCCTCAACGGTGTAGGTACCATGTCATATCAACAGTAACCGTTATACCACCCTACACCGGAATCCTCAACGGTGTAGGTACCATTCCCCGCAGGGTAAACCATTCCCCCACACCGGAATCCTCAACGGTGTGGGTACCATACCAATTCACCATTAATCATTCCCGTAAACCATCCCCACACCGGAATCCTCAACGATGTGGGCACCCTAACCAGTATCCCGCAGAATCTATCAAACAATGCCCTGTAGGGTCCATAACCATTATCCCGCAGGATCACTCAAACAATGCTCCGAAATTCACCGATTCATCAATAAACACCACACGGGATTCATACCCACAATTACACTTACCATTTACTTACCACCTGCTCTCCACCGGTCAAACGATCACCTGATCGTGCCTCCTTGGCACAACCAGTCATACTCGATCAACCATTCAATCATTTAAGCATTCAATCAATCAACCAATGATTCAAGCATTCAAGTTCAACATTCAAACATTCAAGCATGCATTCGATCTAGTTTCATTAGACTCTTGCTTATCCTAGGACTAGCAAACAAAGCATGAGGAGTTAACACAACTAATCCGAGGGCTCATCACGGCCTCTCTACCAGTAAATCAATTCCCAAGTATTGAAAGTGAGTTACAATAGTGATTCACGTCCTAAGCATGCTTACTAGACACATCCGGTTATTAGTAATTGAAAGACATTTATTCTAGTTATTCGCATCATATATGCAATTCTAGGACCTTTCCGATTTTATTAACCTAATAGGCATACTAAACGTTATTTAAACGAGAAGTTAAGACTTTCCCTACCTTATGGTCTTCCTCTAATGACACTCTGCTGTAAAGTCGATTAGCCTCTCCTCCGTTCTTCACACGGGTTTCGGAGTGGTCTTCGTTTTCTCGGGCGAAGTCCAAGCTCTCGGGCGGAGTCCAAGTCTGAGTTTTTAACAGTTCAAACTTACGATCAGATAAGGCCAAAGTAAAATCAATACGATGCCTCTTAAACTTGAACGGTCAAAAGCGGGATTAAACGACGAATCGGGTTCGAGCACCCGAGCCCTGAGCATAAAACCCGGTGCACGTTTCCCGAGGCACGGTTTCCAATGCACGGATCCCGATGCACTGGTTCGATGCACGATTCCCGAGGTCCGGTTCACCGTTCCACTTTTAGTCCATTCCAAGTCCGATCAAGGTCCAAAATCCGATTTAATTCTAAATTGTCCCTCTTTTCAATTAAACCAGATTTTTGTTTTAAAAACGTTTCCTTTTGACTTTAGTTAATTTGTTTCTATACCCTGTCCAGATCCAGAATGGAAGCTCGCAAGGAACAACGCTAAAAGGGAGGAGGAAGGGTTTCGGGGAGGTCTCCGACCACCGGCGAACACATCGCCGGCGACCAAACCCGGGGTTAGATTCTCACCGTAGGGAAACGGTTGACGGACGGCGGTCGCAACCGTGGGAGTGGCGGAGCACGGCGGCTCATTTCTCGCCCCAGATCCGGACGAGACCGGCGAGACTCCCAGCGGTTTTGGCTCGGCTAAGCTCTCCGTGGCGGGGCGGGGCCGGCGCGTTGGAATGAGAGAAAGGGGCGGGTTGAGATGGTCGGGATCGAAGCAGGGTCGGACGTGGACGGCGGCGAGAGGGTCTGAGAGAGAGAGCTCGAGAGAGAGTGTCGGAGTTGGAGAGAGAGACGGTGGCTGGCGACGGGATCTGAGAGAGGTGGAGGGAAGGTCGGGACTTGTGCTGGACGGAGGGGGTGCCAGGATCGGGATGAGGGAGAAGGAGAGTCAGAGTAGGAGTGGTGGTCGGCCGTGTCTGAGGGTTTGTGAGGCTCGACGAGGAAGAAGGGGAAGTCGGGAGGTCGGCGAGGTTGAGCTGGGGAGATAAAGGGAATCGGCAATGGGGAGAGGAGACGAAGTTGCGCTAAAATGGAGAAGAAGCACTGCTGAAACCCTAAAAAAGGGGGATTTATATCATTCGAAAACCTTATTTTATGTCATTATTTTTGTTTCACTGTAAATCTTTGGTCACGTCTCGAGTATGGGCAAAACCGAATTTGGGGCATGACAGTCCTTATCTCCAACTCTGTCTCCAAGAGTAAAAGACTATGGTTGTGAGGTGCTGAAATTCGAGCTCATCTGCTACTGCCTCTTCCCCGATTGATCTTGACGTCAATTCTTTGAAGCTTCCACTGTCGTCTCTAAAGTCGCATCAGTCGTCGTCGTTAAAGCCGCCGTCGTTGGCACGTCCTTCTCCCTGGCCTCCACCACCGCACCCTCCTCGAACCCTCTCTCGATTATGCATCTGTCCAATCGAGTGAGTCTTTTTTTTATCTGATTTCGTTTTTGCAAGGTCAAAAACTAGTACGCAAAGATTCATTGACTTTTGCTCTAGGGAATGGCCCTAGGAGGGATCCCTTGGAAGAGCTCTGCCTCCCGAAGAAGTGGATGATAGCAGGTTCGATCGTACTCTACTATGCATGCAGCGTTTAGGCAAAACCTTGAGCATTTGTAGTCAACTTAGTCTAGTTTTAGTGTGTCTCCTTTATGGCATCCCATCCAAAAATAACATGTTGTATGAGGGGGCGAAGTCCGTTTGCCAAAACGTTAGACAAGATGCAGAAAATAACATTGCATAGAGCAATTGGGCACAAGTCTGTAACCACATCTGGGTCTGGTTTCTTAGGGATGTGAACAATGGAGGTATCGTTTAAAGTCGGGTCGAAGGCTCGGGTCTCGAGAACGTTCTGAATGAAAACAATCACTTCCTCAAACACCAACGGCCAGTAGTGCTGATAGAACCTTGGGTTGAGACCGTCTTGTCTTGGAGACTTGTCCAGCCCCATCTGGAACACCGCGGTCCTTATCTCCAACTCCGTCCCCAAGAGTAAAAGACTATGGTTGTGAGGTGCTGAAATTCGAGCTGGCAGGTGGACGATAAAGGTGGTCAATTCCGACTGGCTACTGATGAAGAGTCGACCAAAGTAATCCATAATTAATTTCCGCATACCTATATCCCATGTTACTAGATCGCTGGTCGCATTTTTTAGAGCAGCCACTACATTAACTCGACGACGATAGGAGCACGCAGCTTGTAAGAATTTAACGTTACGATCTCCATTCATTAACTAGTGTTGTTTCTCTTGTTGTCTCCAGAAAGCCTCATGTTCTCTTAGTGTACATTCATATTGGATTGTATCGCTCACGCTTATGCACTCCAGCCTATCTGTTCTGTCATTCAACTCATCAATACGGTGCTAGCCCATTTGATATGATTGATAGTCTTTTGAAAATGATTCTGACCCCAATTGTTCAAGGAAACTCAAATTTACGAATCATGTTAGCTATAGGGCACGCAGACATCTTATCATAGTTTTCCTGTATCACCTGACCACAACTGGGATCTCGCACCCATTGGGGTTGAAAACGGAACTTAAAGGGGCCCCGATGGGCCATTTTCTAAGCCAACAAAAGGAGAACCGTCCAATGGTCCGAAGTCGTAGTCCCCGTATTGCAAAAATCCAGGACCGGAAGGGAGTAATAATAGGATAGGGACATCAATGTCCTATCTAAACGAGATTGGATGCGTCGATCATGGGTCGTCCTCGGAATAGGTATACCGGTGTCTTGGCATCGGGACATCCATAAGGCCGAGCTCGTCAACAACCAAACAAAAATCATCAAAGAGAGTCGGAGGATAGGTTCCCCCTCCAATCGTTTTATCCTGACCCAAACTCCGTTAAAATCCCCAATAATAATCCACTGTGGGCGGGTTGATGTGTGTAGCTGACGCAACAAATCTCAGGTCCTATATCGATTCTCCCGCCAAGCTTCCCCGTATATAGATGTCGGCCTTATGTCCTCATGACCCGGAGCTGAAACTTCAATATCAATGTAGTGGGTTCTGATGCCCGATGTAAGAACCGCCCCCAGTCGACGCCGGTCGAACCAGTGAAATTTAGCAAAAGTTGACTTTCCATCGGAAAAGTCAACCGATGACTCCGGGAGTCATTCGGGACCTTTCCGGGACCCAAAAATCTTAGCTGTCGTTACGGTTAGCTTAGTTGGGTCGTTTCCTTTCTAATGACTACTTTTGTGGAAAAGTCAAACCCGGGTCAAACTAGGTCAAATTAGGGGTCTTAACGCATTAATTTAATTTGAACTGAGATATTTTGGGTAGAGGTGGACCACATATGGACACATGTCCATGGTGTTCTGGAGGGGAAGAAAGGAGTGGAAAAGGACCATTTTGCCCTCATTTGTGGGCATAGGAGAAAAAGAGACTAAAGGGACAAAGTGGGTATTTCTATTTTAGGTTAAAGGACATTTTGGAGCAACAAATCAGCTCATTTGTAAGTGTTGGCCGAAATCCCCTAGAGAGAGAGAGATAGAGAGTGAAGCTCCTTAGCTTGAAGAAGAAGAAAGGGAGAAAAGAGAGAGCTTTGATTGATTTCTTCACCAAAAAGCTTCAATTCTTCTAGTTTTCTCATCTTTTCTTCATTCCCCAAGGTAATCCCTTAATCTAAACTCATTTTGATGAATTTTGGAGTTATGGGTTTGATAGAAAAAACATGAGCTAGGTTGGGTTTCTAGGGATTTGAGATTTTGTTGTTTAGATGATTGATTTATGAAGAGAAAGTGGAAGATTTGGATATAAATCATTTGTGTTTTTGTTGTTTTGATGAAACCCACTATGGGTCTTAGAGTATTGAGGTTTTTAGGACTGTTTTTGGAGGTTTTGGAGGTTAAAAATAGAGTTTTGAGGGGTTGAATTCGTGGAGAAAAAGCTGGAGGAAGAAGAAGGACAAAACTGTCAGACCCGTCACGGATCCGTGACGGGAACCGTGACGGATCATGTCACGGCTCCGTGACGGATGCCGTGACGTCACCCGTGACGGGGAACATCACGGTTCCGTGACCCGAACCGTCACGGAGTCCGTCAAGGCTCCGTGACCCGAACCGTGATGGATCAGAATTGGGTCTTTTGGGCCCATTTTAGTCGTTTTCGGGTAATTAGGAAGGTTATCTATAACCGAGCCTATTGGGGGTTAATTTGGGATGTTTTCTCTTTAAACCGCACTTGAATTAGTATTAATTCTCGTATTACCTTGTGATCTTAGACGTTGGTCCCGAGCACGGCGGAGGAGGCTACTAGGCGACTCGTTGATTTCTTGCGTTTGGATAGCGGTTGAGGTAGGGAAAAGTAGTGAATACTGTTTTAATTGCGGAAAGTTACTAGTATGCATATAGGTTATGAATTCTCGATATAATATAGAATCGTATGTAGGATGCGAACAACTAGCGTAGTCATATCAAGATGGAACCACTTGCAAGCCAGGTCGTGCTCGTAAGTGTGGGAATTGTTGTGTTGTAGTATCACATGTGGGTCCCTGGTTGGACTCGTAGGATTGCGTGTTGGTTGTGTTTGTTGTGACTAGTAGCATGTACTGTTTGATATGTGGTATGTCTGTTGTTGAATCAAGGATCATGATATGTTATGAGAACGTGGTACATGAATTGTGTGAATTATCGCCTTGTGATATGATCGGGTGATTGATAGACCGATGTGATGTGTTCGGTAAGATTGTTCGGTATGGTATGCCGGTGTGATATGTTTGGCGTGATATGCTTGAGGATGTTGTTCCGGTCCGATATCGTGACTGATGTTGTGCCAGTTCTGGCACGATATGTTCCGAGGCGGTGTGTTCCGGTCCGATATCTATATCGGTGGATGGTTCCGATATAAATATCTGACCTGAGGCTTCCGGTATGATATCTATACCGTGGAGGATTCTAGTATAGGATATCCAGGCCGAGGATTAGTTACAGTGCGATACCTGTGATGCATGTGCGATTACGATACAGGGGATCTAGAGCCGAGGAGGGTATTCTAGAGCAATGTTTATACCGTACCCCGGGATGGTATGTGTGATGTGATTTGTACCCCGTACTACGGGAAGATATACCCGACCGGCGGAGGATTCCGGTCCGCTATATTATGAGTTGTACCCCGATGTTGTGTTCGGGGAAGATGTCCAGGCCGATGTCGAGTTCGGACGACGTGATAAGTCGGGCTTTAGAGTTCGGCGCATTGCTCTGGAATACCATAGGTGGCAGTGATTGCTAATGATATTACTTCGTGTGTTGATATGTGTTGACTGCTGTGATTGCTTATGCATGCTATGTGATCTTCTGTGAATTTGAAATAAAGTTATACCTGAGTTCTGTGTATTGCCGTGTGAGTTCGCACATGTGGTCGGTTGTGAGATAACCATGGGCGTTGTCCATTGAGAATTGTTAGGTGACGGGTGCTAAGAGCATAGTTGAGAAGAAATGTATGAGTTCGGTTTAGTGTCGAGGTTGATTTACGGGTTGCACCCGAGCGAGGGTCAAGCGTTATCTTGGGTTACTTGTTTAATTGATTCGCAGTTATTGTTGTCACGCCGCAAATCCGGTTTTGACCGGATTCGAGACGTGAACGAGGAATAATAAATAAATAAATAAATAATAAACATGAATTTTAAACGAAAACCAACTCCAAATCCTTAAGTTCCAAAATAACAATTGAGATAAGTATGAGTCAAACGCTCAAGCTAAAACAGGTAAGGAAAACATAGTTTAATATAGAAGTGAGAAGTACGTCTTGACTACAATAAACCACCTGAATCCTCAAAGAACTCCCGAGCCCTGAGGCAACCTCTAGTCCTACTCATCAATGAAATCTATAACAACAGTAAACAAGAAAAGGGTGAGCTTATGCTCAGTGGGAAAAAGTAGTAAAGTAAAAAAGAACTCCCGCTTTGACAACAAAAGTTCCGATTAGTACGATTATCCAAAAGACACCATAATTAGAGTTCAACAAGAATTACAACACTTATTAAAATAGTAACTCAAAGGAGATTAATGGGGAAACAATTTATTCACCACTAGAACCAACTAAGGAAACGCACGAGTACTGAAATATAGATAGTTTAAACCATCAGACTCCGATCCACACACAAACCAACACATCGTACCGGAATGCCCCTCGCTCCAGAGGGACACATATTATTGGGGCTCCCGGAAACGTTCCCACAAGGAACACGTCATCGGGGCTCCCAGAAATGTCTCCAAAGGAACATAGATCATCGGGTGAAGCAAGATATCCTCCCGGAAACATCCTCGAAGGGACACATATCATCGGGGTGAAACAAGTCTCTCCGGAACACGTAGCATCAGAATGAGACAACAATATACCATGCCGGAATATCCCTCGGCCTAGGTCTTCCCGGAACACCAAGCATCGGGGTGAAACAACAATACAATATACCGGAATGCACCGTCGGTCTTCCCGGAAATCCCTCGAGGCATAAACACGACACCTAGTGTCAAATCACAAACCGTCGGCCTAGGTACTACCCTACACCGGCATACCCCCTTGGTGTAGGTACCATACCGGAATACCACTCCTCTTGGAACCCACATAAAGAGACTAACACGCCTCACAATGCCACAGCCTCCCGGAAATACACCTCGGGCAAGTAGACCACCATTCACACAATACCAAACAAGCACACTACACCGAACTCATACTATCAACCAAGCTTACCAACATAACCTACCAAACATGTCCCATCGGTCTATCATTCATCCGATCATATCATTAGGCACAATCATATCACATTCAAACATTCATTCAATCAATCATAACACGGATCAATCATTCACATTACAATCATCACAATTCATCTAGTTTAGTATGACTCTTGTTTTATCCAAAGAATGAAACATGCATCGGCATTTGATACCATTGGTCACAATTCAATACAAACACAATCAATCCTAAGGCTCGTCATGGCCATTCTACCAGCACGACAATTTCCCAATAATTGAAAGTGGTTAAACTAGTGAATCACATCCTATATGCATACTAACACTCTTCCGGTCATTAACATAATTGAAAGCGGTTATTCTAGTGAATCACATCCTATAAGCAAACTAGGACCTTTCCGGTTATTATTATCCTACAGGCATACTATTAGCAGTTCTTAAATTAAGAGTGGAGTTGACTACTCTTCCTTACCTCGAAAGCAAACCGATCCTAGCAGTGGACGACCTGGCTAGCTTCCTCCTCGTCCTCTCTCGCGGTTCAAAGGCCTCCTCCTCCACCGCGCTCGGGTCCAAAGTCTAAGATTACAAGCAATACAAGAATTAATGCTAAAGAGGGAATTACCCAAACTAATCTCAATTGCTCAACTTGGCGAAATGGGTCCGGAAGGTCCATTTTGCACAAAATCGGGAAAACGTCCCTCGGGACTCCGAAAGTTTCCCTTTTCGTTTCTAACAATCCTAATTAGGTTTACTTGTTCCATCGCACTTGACGGAATCCAATTTCGGGGTCCGAGCCTTCCCAATTTCGCAATTAAAGTTTATAATCGCTTTTTCCGAAATTTCATGAATCACATCCAAAATCGACCTAGTTTGACCCGGGTTTGACTTTTTCACAAAAGGTGTCATTTGAAAGGAAGTGACCCAACTAAGCTAACCGTAACGACGACTAAGCTTTTTGGGTCCCGGAAAGGCCCCGAATGACTCCGGAGTCATCGGTTGACTTTTCCGGTAAGAAGTCAACTTTCGCCAAAACCTCCGGTTCGACCGGGGGCGTTTCTTACAATTGTGCTTACTAGTATGCCCTAATTGGACGGTTACCCGTGGTGGTGAGCGGATAGCTCATCCCCTTAACTACTTTTTCCTACTGAGCGAAAGCTCATCCCTCTTTTCTATTGTTGTACAAGTTTTGATCGTGAGTCGGTTTAGAGGACGTCTCATAGTTGGGAAGCCTGGCGAGAGTCCTTATTTTTGGGTTGTTTAGTGACGTACCTTCTTTTGTATTAAACTTCGTTTTACTGTGGTACTCGAGCATTTAACTCTTATTATCAGGATTTTTGAGTTTGAACCATTGTTGGAACTTGTTTCATTTAAACTTACTTTATTTACGATTATATTTTAGTTCACGTCTCGAGTCCGGTCAAAACCGGATTTGAGGCGTGACACCCGAGACACTACATTGATCCCCATGACCCAAAACATGCCCAAGCCCTTTTGGGTATACGAGGTTGGAACACACAGATATCCATGAAAACTCATTGAACGAGATAGTAGAGCGCACCTTTAGGTGGATAGCAATGTTCCAAATAGGAACACAATATGAGGCGCTTATCTTGAAGGAGGTGTCAAAGATGCTGCTTGTGTAGTCGAGAGCTCATACCTTGACAATTCCAAGCCAATATGCAAAAATCTGGTTTCTCCAATAGACGAGACGAGGGGGGGGGGGGGGGGGGGGGGTTGAACTCCCGATTCCGGGTCTACCCGTCGCTGGCATTGAGGAATGTGGGTAACCTGGGTAAGGGAAATCGGGGACGAGGTTATCTTAATTCGAGGTTCCGCTGAAAAATTCACCGGTGGGATAGATGTCGGGTGCTGGGACCTCGACGGAGAGGTCGGTGCAGAGGGGATGCTGTCATCGAAGATCGATAGTTCGACACGAAACCTTGGCGGGGGGCGTCACCAGGTTGAGGAGGACGTCATGATGACAAAGTAGACGAACCAAAACGACGTCGGAAGGACCGTGAACGACTAGACGAGGATATCTCGCGAGACGACAACGACACCAAAACCCTAACAAAGCTTCCCATTATCTATAACTGTCTCGTTCATTTTTAACTAAAACTTTCCCTAATATAATTGCATCGTGTAAGAAAATATTTTTTCAATTACAACAATTAAAATCATATATCTTTATAAAAGGAACGTTAGGCTTGGGCTTACGTGTAGCCTACTTGGCACTGTTCATTGTTCTGCATCGCGTCTTCTCTGCGTTCTCGCTCAATCGACTTTTTTTCCTGCTTAGGTTACGATTCCGAAATCAATCAAGAGCCCCTTTTTCCTCTGTCCGTTACGAAACTGATTTGCTGTGCGTCCATCACTGCAGGCATCACCTTCTTCTTTAATTGCAGTGATCGTGGCTTCAAATGGACGGTTTCAACCGTTTGCTATTTCCTCTTTTCTTCTTGCCTCCAACCCTTTTCCCTTTGTCCGTTTTGTTGTTGCGAGTTGGTGAATTGAAGATCGGAATAACGGATGCAAACTGCTCAATAAATCCGTGGTAACGGCAGACCCAGTTCAATGGTAGTAATGGCAGTGGGCGACATCTGAATATAAAACGGGAGTCGCATGTGCTGTAGACTACCGCATTATTCTGATATCGCGATTCCTATTTGCTCTTCTGAATCATCGCTAGAAATACCGATTGATAATCTCCAATCAATTCTTCCTCCGGCAACGGATTCAGCCTTGGTAAGTTCGTCTTCACATTAAACTCGCTGTAATTGCTATTGATGTTCTTCATATGCGCACTGGAAATCATATATAATGCTATCGTTGAGGAAACTTATTAAGAGATGGAAGTTGCATATAATTCTATAGGGTTTCGACTAGCTATTTTGAGCTTGGCACTCCTTGCAGGGTTTCACAGGGTTAACTTTTTTATTCTACTAACTGTGATGGATATATACGTATATAGTTTGTGATGCCTTGTACGCTGTGATACTTGACAGATTTTCCCAACAATATCCCAGTGACCGTCGGCCAGTTTGTATATCGTGGCTTGCACTGACGGGAAGGGAATTCTATGTTTTAGTTTGTAAGGGATATTACAGATATGACAGGGTGTGAGTAAAAATATGAATTTTATAAGGTTCATTTCATATGGCTATAATTCAGATCAGTTTTTAGAAATGTAGTCAAATTCCAAGGTTAAGAATGTTGTTTAAAAATATGCGGGGATCACATTCCATTAGAATTAGCATCGCAGATTTTATGGATCAAAGGGGGCATTAAGAATTGTAAATTACTGGGGTTAATTAAATACTGTTCCGCTGAATTGGAATTTTAAAACTGGGATTTAGAGAGGACGTAGCAAGAAAATTGATTTTCTGTGGGTGTCTCTCATTAACGGCCTCTTTTTATTTCCTTCACTGTCACATTATTGTCATGACAAGTTTCATAAAGGGGTTGTTATATCTGGAAAGGAGCTTTCTTGGATATAAACGGCATGTGTGGTCTGTTCGCTTCGTATTTACTACTCTTTAAGCTTTATTTGGTTGTTATTACTAAATGGGATGATTTATGTCATTGATACTAAGTGTCTGACAGTTAGAATTGTTTTTGGAGTATTGATATGGACTATAGGCTATACATACTATATGAATTTTCCTGTAACAATGTCATTTATTATTCTTATTAAGAGAATATTATTTGAGTTAAAAAAGCCTGATTGTGTCTACTTAGGCATTGTGTTTTTGTGACGATGAGCACATATACTTCACTTTCGAATACATCAGCTCATTTTCTATTGAAATAACATACAACAACCATGGATGGATAAAGTAATTAATGAAAATCTAGGCATATATACTTTCTTATGAAAAATAATTAATGGCTATAATTAATGAAGAATTTAATGTGCATATGTAAAGTCACAGGAAACCCAGGTTGCCCAACAAGCCCGGTAATAGTTCGATCTCCATGTATCGAGTTCATATAATTTTTGAATTTGATATGATTTTAATTTTTTCTTCTATGCTTTTCATTGATTACTAAGGAACCAATTTATTTTTAGGACTATCCATGTGGAAGTTTGTGTTCTTTTTGTGCATATTTGAGTTGCTGATTTGTCTGAATATGCCCAGGGTGCACTTACATTTATAAGCAATTATAGTTATAGATTTTCTTCTCTCCTTTTTAGACTATTAATATATGATCTCAATTCAACTGTATGAACATATGGCCTTTGTGGCCTTAGAAAGAAAGAGTTCTCAACTTATACATTTCATAAGCAATCTCTGTATTCCCTTTCACCATCTTTTGCTGTGAATGCTTCTGTATATGATGTCCACATAAATTGCACTTGGTAAATGTGATTAGTTTTATATTTTTAATGAAACTTTTATATATGGTTGCTCGCATTTTTGTCATTGTACATCATGGATTTTTTACATTTTCAATTGAATCTAAGCCCATATAGATACATGTTCATGAGTTTGTTTACTGGGTGCAATTGTTCCACTTATTTTCCTTTGCTTTGTCATTTGTTGACGGCTTCATTCATCGTGTTTGTTGTGTGTTTGCTTTTCAGGCTTCCGTGTGTGGTGCTGGCATTTGGCTTCATACAGATTGGATCACACCAGGTTTTGAGGTTAAGAAGAATGCAATTGCATTTGGTGAACATGGTTAATTCTAAAATTTTAATGGTGCCTGATTTTGATGAGCTCTGAAATGTATGTTATGGATATAGTTAAGCATCTAATTGACACTATACATGATTAATTTTGGGGTTTTGTTAATTCAAAAATGATCTGGGTTGAATAATCAAATTGTGATGTCTACATGCTATAAAGGTTGTTTATGTACATAATTGGGCATGGAATTGGTACTGCATGTTATTGTAATGTTGTTCAGTAATTTGGTCTGCTTAATTCAGGTGTAATATTTAGATGGAGTAGCTTAGCTCTTGTGTATTGGGTATATAGTACTCATATTTGCTTGAAAATCTACAAATTCTAGAGTGATCTAAATCTAAGTGGGTTGAGATCACTATCGTTAAGTTTCCATTAACTATATTGTAAATCTCAGGTACTCATTATAATGAAACGTCATGTGTAATATTGTATATTTCAATGATGAAATTTACTGAGTTGTGGTTTCGTTTATCTTTTGTTGTTTTTATAGTGAAATGTAGATTTTTTAAACTTTCAATTGATTCTGAGCTCATAGAGAAGTTGATGAATTTTTTTTACTGTGTGCAATTGGTCCATTTCTTTTTCCTTGCTTTGCTTTTTGCTAGCGGCTTGATTCGCCATTTTTATTGTGTTTGCTTTTCAGGCTTTATTTTGTGGTGCTGGCCATTTGGCTTCTTAAAGGTTAGCTCACACAAGGTTTGATTTACGAACACGATTGCATTTGGTGAAGATGGTTGATTTTAAACTTTTCATGGTGTTTTAATTTTTTTTTAATGGTGCTTGGTTTTGATTGAACTTAGAAATATAATTTAATTAGGGTCAGGGAGTTTTTTTGCATAGAATTCACTTAAATGAGTGTTGTGGCCTTACTCTGTTAGGGTCAGTTTTATATCTATTTTATTTGTGAATTTTTTGGCTAGCTGAGGCCATCTCAATAAACATATTGTGGATTCTGTCAATTTCATTTGTTGTTACAAATGGTTGATACAAAAAAAAGATACTATGATACTCGAATAATCAAACATCAGTGAGAGACCAAAATAAAGGCGACCAGATACCAAGTGGAAGTAAACCATTAGCAAATTTAAAGAACGAGAATCATCATCTAATGATTCCAATATGAGAGAACCAGATGCCGTGTTAACTTTATATTTAAAGAACGAGAAACATTATGTAATGATTCCAATATGTGAGAACTTAATATTTAATGGTGATGACAGTGTGAACTTAATATTTAATGGTGAATATTATTTCAGTATAACATGATTGATATGGTATGTTAGGAAGGTAAATAATGAAAGGCTTGGTGATTTTTATGACATACACGGTTCGGGTCATATTGTTTATATTCAACCATTCATTTGATCAATAGTACATAAGTTATTTAGGGTCATCTGGACTTATTCAAGGCTGGTTTTGGTTCTAAGAAATGGTTTGGGCAGGCCACAGTAGATACAAATCTAAAATGTTCGAGTAGAACTATTTGATACAAAAGAAGTTTTGTTTTGTTTTTATCGTTGTTTCATATCCTCTTTGACTTGAATGCGACTTTTTTTATTGTTTCGAAGAACCCTCGGTTAGTCTATTTGATCATGGTATATAGAAAAAGAATTTCTAAAGATGGTCTAAGATGTAGTAGAAACAATTCTGAGATATGGGTCTTGGGTACTCAGATAGATAACGAGGATCTGAATCAACAAAGCCAGCACTTTACTCTGCTTCAGATCTGGCTCTTTCTTTTTTTTAAGCTGCTATGCCCACTTTTAAGACCAAAAAACAACTATAAGGATACCAAAGACAGAGGGAGAAGAAAGAGTCTCTGGCAACATCTGATTTATTCCATCGTTTTCTTATTGCAAGTATGAAGGGGAGGATTCAAGGACGGTACTGACAGGTAAAGTAATTCAAAGTTCCATGAATTTTAAATTAAATATTTATCATCAAATTATAAACAAGACATTATATTGGTTGAATAAAATATACAATGGACTTATCTCATGTTTCATTGATTATTTTTAGTATGCTTGATACAGTCAATTGTCGTCACTTTTAATTTTAATTAACACAATAAGGGAGTCCAGGTATGTTTCTCCATATGAGTTTGCATTGCAGACATCCTTCACATTCATGTTATTGTTGAGGAGTGTGAGATCGTTGAACTGCTACATAAAATTGACCCAAGACAAAGAAACCCGTAAAAAGAAAATTCTCTATATGAAGAATGGTGTTGTTGTTGTGTTTAACTTTAAACTTACAGGTTTATGGGATTAGTACTGCTTATGCTCACATTAGATATTTTTTGTTGTCTTTTAAATTCTTATTGATAATGTCCTTTTTAGTTGAATAATATGATTTGTGTTGAGAATTTCCACGATTTTCCACAACTTGGAAGGTATACTATCAATAAATAATGACTTCAATTGGCGAATTGCATTTTGGGGAATTCTTATTATTGTATTGTTAATGTTTCTCAACACTAATGAATCTAGGTGATTTTACAAGCTGACAGTTTGATACTGCGGGTTTATTTTGTGTGATGCTTTTTTTAAGAAGAATCAATGTGTAATGAGATATATGCTGGTAAATGAAGCATTGAACCATTCAGCAAATCACACGCAAGTAGAGTGATCTTGATGGTTTTCACTTTTGCATACCACATATATCCATGGTTTTCAACATGTCGTTCTAAACCCCAAAACTATTTTATATGTTCTGAACATTGATAGGAATACAATGAAATAAGTTTTTTTTTGTGAGCCCAAAAGTACATGCGTTTTATGTACAGAACTTTGGTTTCATATCATATATTTAATGAACATCAAGAAAGATAGGGCTCTGTAGTCAAAACTTCAATAGAGGGAACATGAGTTGTTTTTGTATTTATTTTTGTTTCAAACAGCTAATATTCACACTGCCCATGTGCTTTTTCTTTACTTCTGTTTGCCTATTATTCAAATAGGAAGTTATAACGTATAAACTTCCAACTTCCAGAATTTGTTTAGGAGAAACATCTACAATTCTGAACTGGTTGCCTGATTGTGTGAATTTTATGCCATAGCAACTAATAGACTCTTTTGATAATCCAGGTATCTTTATTGCATTTAGTTGACATTACTGAAGAGAAAGAGAAAGAGAAAAGAGGAATTAGCTTACATTTTCATGCAAACCTGAAAAAGTAGTTGAAAAAAAAGAGAGGGGAAAAGAGTTTCGTCACTAAGCTTTTTGCGAATCAAGCAAAAGAAGTACTAGACATTGCTATTTCTCTCCTTCTACCGTAAGAAACTTGACTCACATTATCAATTCAATATGAATGGCGACTATCTTTTTCTTGACTGTTTGTTTTGTTAGATCGGTCTTTCTTTCAGATGTATACAGGCGACCGTGATTCGATCGGGTCTACTGGGTTGTTGGTTTTGACGTTTTCCTGTAAAAAAAACGATTCTCTGCTAATTTTTATTAGTCGTCCAATTTAGCATCATGAGTTGTTTTTCCATGCTATTGTGACGAGATGGCATCAGTTGAGCATGTTGTTTATTACTTATTGCAGGTCAAAGTTGAGAAAATTACGGGAAGAATGAAGATGGTGATATTACTTGAACGTTGGAACGAACATGGGAAACATATAGTTTATATCATGAGACATTTAGTATTTTAGTTTGTTTATTATGTATGACTTATTAAGTTTTTTTGCTATGGACATTTAGACTTTATCTTCATTCTGATATGTTTTTTTATGCTTCATTTACTTCTTCAAAGGAACTTATAATAGGAAGTAATAATGTTTATGAAAGAGAAGTTACAGAGTGTAACCATTGTAGTGCTTCAAATAATGAGAAACTTATTTTTTGGGCACATTTATTTTAGAAAAAATATAAGGAGAAAAAGTCTATTCAAATGAAAATTAATTATCTACCAACTTATGAATACTTTTTAGTAACAGTGTGTGCAGTTTACTCATACAACTTTGGATATGAACATTTAATCTAATTAAAGAAGCATAATTGCGTGTGCTTCTAAAACATGTAAGAATAAGAATTTAGCGACAAGTGACAATATTAGCATGTGTACTTCTAAAACGCCTGGAAACAATAGTTTTATCGATATTTACTATTCACGAACGTATAAATAACAATATTTCGTTCTTTCAAATTACTTTTCGTATAATTAGTCAATGAACGCATATTTACAAGCATTTCGAGTTTACTGTTTATAAATATAGCGATCCTCTCAATTTACATGATTCGTTCAGTCATGCATTCAACCCGCTGATCCTTAACATTACTTTGTCGAAGTTGTTCCTGTTGTGCTTCAAACTTACGACAGGTCGTATGTTGCTTTAAATTTAAGACGAGTTCTCCTAATATATGATAAGTTTACGACAAGTTCTCACACCAAACACCGCACAACGCGCGGTGCACCCACCTAGTCCATTTATAAATATCCTGATTAATATAGCCTCACAAACCTTGTCGGTTGTTGGTTGGCGAGCCGTGAACTATAAAAGCTCGACTGCTAATTCCCCTAATTCAGGCGCTAAAACCCTAAAACCAAAACTAGCACAGTCGCTTCCACTTGGATATCCCATGGCTATTCTGGACGAAGAAACGGCAAAGAAAGTGCGGCGACAGGTTAAAATCCCTTACATTTTCTGTTTGTAGGCCTATCTAATCCATCGAAATGACTTCTTGTTCGTGTTTAGGTCGAATTTTATTTCAGTGACAGTAATCTTCCCAGAGACAATTTTCTCAGAAAATCAGTCTCTAAAAGCAGAGATGGAAGTATCCTTCATTTGAATTTGGTATCACCTATACTGAGTACGGATTATTTTGATATGAATAGATATATGTATCATGTAGGTATCTTCTGGTATAAGAATGTGGCTTTGTTTATCAATCTTGACTCTAAAGTTTAGTGGTTGATTTGGCTCTTATATGCTCTTTCTCTCGTATGAGGACTTATCTCGGTTTGGGTAATTCAAAACGAGAGGATGTTCCTGATGGAATAGTGAAGGCTGTGGCTGAAATTCTACAAGAATCCCAGTTTCTCAAACTTTCTGAAGATGGTGGGTCCCCTAAATTTGATATCATGTTTTGTTGATGATCATTTAATTTATGCATGTGAGCATATTTGATTGTGTTTTATCTATTTCAGGGCAAAGGGTTGGTAGGATCAGTGAGCTTGCAAAACCAGAAGAGATTATAGAGCAAGTAGATGTACGAACTGTTGCGGCCTCGCCCCTAGAATATGACGTAAAGCTTGAAGATGTGGAGTCTTTCTTTGCTCAGAATGCCAAGGTATTAGCCATTTGCATATTGTCATAGGTGTTGTAAAGTGTAGTTAAGAAACTTATAATATTGAAAATGGTGAACTAAGTGACCTTTGTCTCAAATGGTTCTAATTTTATACATAGTTTATCCAATTAAAATGAAATTATTAGATTTATTTTCTCCATAACTTGTCTGGACTGGTGATTCATCTGTGACTTCAATGGATATTGGTCATATGATTGTTTTAGCCTACAACATAGCAGTAATTGTCTATCATGCTGATTATCTACTTACAATTGTGTCATATTGTGTGCGTGATTTCTTTTTGGTACATCATGATAATATACCGTGGTTAATGTATGCGGCATCATTTTGACAGGGACACATTTTGGGATATAGTTTTTTTTGTCAAATTTGATCTCATTATGAAATGAAGGCATATGTAAACTATTGTTGTACATCAAATTTGTAGCCACCACAAAGTGGAGTCATAGATAGTCATGGAAACATTTATTCTTTTAATATCCTATAACTATTATATTCCTAGTATGATTTCTTGTTGCTCTTTGTACACGTCAAATTGTGCTCTTATCTGTTGGTCTTATGTTTCGTTTCTCACACCTTACATCTTTAACAGATCAAGCAAATACAGTTGTATCTATACTATAGTGATTCATAATGGTCTCAGTTCTATGGCATGTCATGTGCTTCATTACGATCAAAAGTTTTTCTATTACATTTGTGTATTGCGCCTCATTACATTTAATTGGTCTGAACTTACCATGGCATTTATAGGGATTTGTTTAGTTTTATTCTTAACCAAAGATATCTCTTAGGTGAATAGTGTGAGGTTACCACGCCATGTTGCCGATAAGAAGTATTTTTGTGGGACTGCTTTGATCGAGTTCTCTACAGATGGAGATGCTGAAAAGATTTTGAGACAGAACTTGACTTTTGCTGGTACTAAGTTGAAGTTAAAGCCAAAGTAAGCAATGCTTCTTCTTCATTGGTTTATGGATGCTTGTCAACATTGTGAACTAGTTAGTTTTAAAGTGATTGGATTCAGAGATAAGACTAGGAAGAACCATGTGGATATATGATAGAGTGGGAATCAGGAATATAAGCTTCTTTTTTTGGATTGTGATGAGTTATAGATGGTATATGCTAGTTTATTACAAATAAGCTTCTGTGATGTTTGGTAGGCTTTTGAGATAAGTGATTTATATAAGTGAAACAAGCAAATTGAATTTAGTGTCTCTTCTTTTTTTTGGTAGTCTTCAGTTCGCGAGTACTGTTTTGTTTTGAAAGTAATGTAAGCACACGTTAGAAAACTGAGAAAGTACTTATAGCATCCTCTTTCATCCTTCTATTGGAACTTGTTCACAAAAAAATAATTATCCAATTATACTAGAGCTCATATTTACATAAGACTAGGAAACTAGTTTTCTTGCATTTTTTTTATTTGCATTTTTTTACTTGTTTATCTATCTTGGTTCAGAAAAGAGTTCGATTCCGAGAGAGCAAAAATGATCAAGGATCTTGATAAAGCCCCTTCTTGTACAGGTTCAAGCCAAAAGAACACTACTGGTCCAAAGTCAGTATCAGTCATTTGTATTATTCTTTTCATTTACTTAAGCTTATCCTTATATCCTTAAGTTTTTCTTACATCTGTATGGGGTGAAAATGCTGGCCTTGACAGTTACTCTAAAGGTCTAGTCCTTGCATTTTCTTTGAAGAGATCAACCAGAGAAACTGTAGGAAGCAAAAATAATTTTGGCTCATGTGATCAAAGTAGAGCTGCCCGTGAGATGGAGAAGAGCCCAAAATCCAAAGAATGTGTTGCTGATGAGACTAATCAAGCCTCTAATAATATTGTAAATGATGTTGGAAAAGTTCCAGAAAATACAGAGAAGGAAACATGTAAATATATTGAAGTAAGTGAAGAACATGAGGAGTTAGGTTGCATGGATACAGAATATAGTGCAAAGAAGAATGGAGAAGAAACCATTTCCAGAACAGGGGATAAATCTTTGAAAGGTGAAGTAAGTAATGAAAAGGCTGGTGAGGTAGAAAATGCCGAAACTGCTGTTCATGAAGAGAAGTATGATGTCTCGCCTGACGATCTCAAGGATGTATTTGAAAGATTCGGGCATGTTGAGGTATTTAATATTACTGCTAGCTCTTCAATTTTCTCCAGTATGATTAGCATCTTTATCAATCAGTTCCTTGTAAAGTCTGATAAGGTTTGCACAATGTTTATGTTATGAAACATCTAATGTGGATTAATTTGAGTTAGAAAATAGTTGATCCGGAAAATTCTTAGTTTCCAATCGTAATTGTGCACTTCCATCTCTGACAACTGTATTCATACTGTTAGCTACTTGATTCCTTTATCTTTAAGTAGACCCAGAGGTAATGTGTGCCCTGCTAATGCTACATCATCTTTGCAGTTTGTTGATTACACTGTTGGTGGGAAGTCAGGATACATTCTTTTTCAGGAACCAGAAGCAGCTATAAAAGCCCGTACAACAGTTGCTTTTGCTAAATGTGGTCTTATGGTGAACAATTTCATTGCCTCCTTAGAAGCAGTTACTGGTAGGCAGCAAAATCTTGTGAAGAATCTCCCATAAAACAAAGTTTATGAGTTTCTAGAGAAACTGTACTTTGGGTTCAGGTCCTAAATGCAAGTCAGAGTAACGGTTATTAAGAGACATTTTGACATCTAATTGTTTTTCAGGTGAGGCTGAAAAACAGTGGTGGCAATCTTATCATGATAACAAGGAAAGGAGAGGCCAAGTATATGGAGGGGGTAGAGGATGGTATGGCAATGCTTGTTGCATGTTTACTAACTCATCATTGTATATCTATTATACATCACATTGTTGAGAAATATGCGCCCTTATTGTGAATGCCTTGCAGGAAAAATCAACCTAATGGAGGTAGAAGCTCGCTTCCCACAGACAGCAATTCAGCAGGTCAGAGACCATCCAAAGCTCGCAAACTGTAAGCTGTTTAATAGCATAATGGAAGATTTGATTTTGTACTGGAATAAAATGGGGCTGGGATTAGTGGCTCAGTTTTGGCTTGGAGCTCAAGCAATCCCTTTATTTCCATGTGTAGTTTGTTGATACACCAAGTTTTATCTTCGATCTTAAAAGGTCCTTTTACCTCTAATCTCGCCTAATTAACTCTTTAAGATTAGCAACTCTCATGCTCTTTGCCACTACTAATTCTGGTTCGTAGATGATAAGATTTTCATTTTCATAAAACAGGTAAGAAAAACGATTTGGTTTTGCTGATCATTGACTTGGCAGTGAAGCTTTTGGATAAGTACTATTTGTTGGGTAACTTCGGGAGACTTGGTGTGTTGCAATCCAGCTCATGAGAAAGTACAAAAACCCAGACCCGTGCCAAACTTGTTGTCGTATGACTTGTTACCGACTCATGCTTTCGTGTCACCGAATCAGCTGCAGCAGCTTTTGCTGTGAAAATTTATTAGATATAGTACACAATGTAAATTAATTACGAATAAAATGATGATAATAAAAGGCATCAATTAATTGTGAATATGAAGTTAGAGATACAATATTGACTTCATTTTCAGCCTCTCTAGTTTTATCCTCGTGTCTTCATGAACAATGACCGTGACTGTTGAGAAAATGAGTCCTCATCTGCCATATAATAAGGCTAAAAGTTCCTTGAATCGAGAAGAAAATGACAGAAATAGTTGGCCTTTGTGCCTACCTCCACTTTTGGCATTCTGAACCCCGTTTTTACTTGATTCTCGTCTTCAATGTCCCATCCATCACGAAATTTTATTTTGCATAATCATGTCAATAATTTCAACTCGTTTATCAAATTAATATAAAAGATAGCATTTATATCAAGATAGCATTTATATCACGACAACTAGATTTAATGCAGATTACATAACACTCATCTTAACATCTCCAAAACTCCATTGACTAAATATTTTTTTTTTGAAACGATGTAACTTATATTATATCAAATCGTCTGAAAGGGCATTCATAAGTATATCTGAATGGGGTAAAGAGCCCAAACCAACTGATTCCCGGTCTGAGGCATTGCGTGCTAAAATATGAGCTACTGTATTAGCTAAACGTCTCTTAAACTGTAATGAAAAATTCAGGGTCTCGAGCAAAACTCGGCACTCCTGAACTATCGCACCGAAAGGGGACAACAGCGGAGCTTCGCCATTGATTGCTAAAGCAATGCTCAGACAGTCCGTCTCTATGATACCCGTCCGCCAGCCTTCCTCCTTAATCCAAATCATGGCCTCTCGAACAGTAAGCACCTCTACGAGTTCTAGATCCTTACTGTTCTCATAAACAACGCACTTGATTTCCTGTAAGGATCCCTGATCATCCCGGCAAACCAGGCCGCCTCCCGCCCGAGTCGACCCCAAAATGGCCCCGTCCACATTCACCTTCACCTCCCCCTGTCTTGGCTTCTCCCATTTTTCCTGACGGACCTCTGCACCATGTTCATGCTCATCCATGCGACGACTGTCTTTCCATTCCTAAAGCATAGTGGTCGCCCCAAACCAGGCTTCCTCCGGGGATCGATCTTCATTATTCCACACCCGGAGGTTCCTGCGTTGCCACAACTCCCACCAATATAACAAAACCGTCTCGACCAGTCCTTCCCTTTTCAGAGCCATAACTGTGCCCAACCAATCCTGCAAAGTTTCCTCCTCCGCCGGCATCGCCACATTCAACTGTGCCCAAAACTGAGCACTCGGCCCACACTGGTAAAATACGTGCTTCTCATCCTCAGGTACTCCACATTTATCACAGACTCTAGTTATTGGGACATATCTTGCCCTTAAATTCACTCCAGTTGGTAACGAACCTGTCAAAACTCTCCATGCCATGAGCTTGACCTTTGGATGAATGCTCAGCTTCCAAAAGCTTTTCCAGAAACCTGTAAAGGGTTGATCTGTCCAATCCCTTTTCTGTCTTTGAATCATTCTATACACATCTCTAACCCGGAACTCGCCATTCTTCGCTCCCCACCAGTACCAACCATCTTCACCCTCCAACCTAGGTATCGGCATGGAAGTAATAGCCTCCACCACAGTGGGTTCAAACATCCGGGTCACGAGCTCCACATTCCACCTTCGTGTCCCCGGCACCATTAACTGAGCAACGGTCATGTCCACGACCACACCCACAACCGGATTGACCGTTCCTCTCTCCATTGGTAACCACGGGTGCCCTGTGACAAGTGTTGTCTCCCCATTACAGACCCTGCGGCGAATTCCTTCTCTCACAATGTGTTGTCCATCCAATATACTGTACCAAATATAGCTCCCACCCTGTCTTTTCGAGGCATCCACAAAATCACAGTGGGGGAAATATTTCGCCTTCAAAATTCTGGCCACAAGACTATGTGGATTATGAACTAACCTCCATCCCTGCTTCGCCAGTAGCGCAAAGGTTAAAATCATGGAGGAACTTAAAACTCATGCCATCAGCGTGTTTATGTTCACAGAGCTTGTCCTAACTCTTCCATCTTAGTCCCGCCCCTATTCTCGTGTTATGGCTCCACCAGAATCTATTCATAATGATCTCTATTTCCCGAATCAAATTCAAAGGAATTTTATACACCTCCATGGTATATGTCGGCAGTGCCTGAATGACTGCTTTTAATAACACTTCCTTCCCAGCTTTGCTCAATAGCAGCTCATCCCAACCCTGTAAACGTCTGATTATTCTTTCTTTGACAAAAGCAAAACTATGGTACTTACTTCTCTTAATAATGGATGGAAGGCCCAAGTAGAGTCCCGTGTCCTCTACCTCACGCATGCCAAGAGTACTCCCGATCTCCTCCCTGCAACCTGGGTTCGTGTTTGGATTAAACATCACTGATGATTTATCCAAATTGATCTTTTGCCACGATGCTACTTCATATTCGTGCAGAATATTCAGCCATGCCTCCGCTTCCGCCTTCGTTGCTCTTGCAAATAAGAAACTGTCATCTGCAAAGAACAAGTGAGATACCATCGGCGCTGATCTCACCACCCTGCATCCATGTACACGCCCATCCCTTTCTCCCTTCTCAATCAGTTTAGATAATCCTTCTGCACACATAATAAATAAATAGGGTGAAAGTGGATCACCCTGACGGATACCCCGCTTCATCTCTAGGGGTCCCAACCTTCTCCCCTCGGAATCGACCCATAGTTGTGTTGTACATACACACTTCATCACAAGATTAATCCACTGTGGATCGAAGCCTATTCTCTCCATGACCCTCTCCAAGTACTTCCATTCAATGCGGTCATACGCTTTGCTCATGTCCAACTTCATTTCCATGAGCCCGTTCCTTTCTTGCTTCCTGCTCCGGATATAGTGAAGTGACTCCCCAGATATAATTACATTATCTGTTATAAGTCTACCTGCCAGGAAAACACTCTGAGTCTCAGATATCACCTTGTGAAGGACACGCTTCATCCGGTTGACCATAACTTTGGTAACGACCTTATATAGAACATTACACAGAGCTATCAGTCTATATTCACCAATTGTTTCCGGCTGGCTCACCTTGGGAATTAGGACCAAATTTGTCTCGTTGAGGCGGGCCGGTAGCTTTCTACACCGAAACACCTCTTGGACCATCTCCACAACCCCGTTTCCCAACAAGCCCCAGTATCGCTGGTAGTACCCCGGATTAAATCCATCCGGACCCGGCAACTTCAAAGGTTCCATGCTGAAGGCGGCCTTTCGAACCTCACTTCTCGATACCGGTCTTAGTAACTCAACATTGTCCTCTTCCGAGATGCCTGCTGGAATCAATTGACTGACAATGTCGATCCCTTCTTGTTCCGCTGTAAATAAAGAATTAAAATGGGATATAATTTCCTCCTCCAACCCCGTCCCCCACGACACCCACTCTCCAGTACTCTTTTTCAGTTTTCGAAGTGCTTTTCTTCTTTTTCGAGCCGACGCTTTGGCATGAAAGTATCTTGAATTCAGATCTCCTTCTTTCAACCAGAACTGTTTTGCCCTTTGCTTCCATATCAGATTCTTTCTGGTTAAAAGTTCATTCAGCTTACTTCTTAATTCCTGAATTCGTGCCCATTCCTCACATTCCATGGTCCAAGCCTTCGACTTCACTGATCCTGCACCTCCCTTATTTCCCACCCCAGCTCCCTATGCTTGTTTTTTGCCCACCGAGAGAGCGCCTCTGCCATCCTGGCATTTCTCTCCGCAATCGGCAAATACGTACTTCCTTCCCAAACCTCCTGTATGATTTTCCCACATTCCTCATCCCGAGCCCATACCTGCTCAAACCTGAAACTACTAGGTCTCCTTTCTTCAACCTCCCCTCCTCCATGAAGCACAATTGGAGCATGATCAGATGTGGACAAACCTCCGTACAACAACCTAGTGTCAGGAAACATGTTATGCCACTCCCGGTTGACCAGAGCCCTATCCAACTGTGCTTCCATACCGTCCTGCCTGTGTCTTCCTTTCTCCCAAGTATACATGTACCCCTCTATTGGGATATCAACCAGTCCACAATCCTCCACTGCCTCCCTGAATCCCGTCACCAAGTTTCTCGGGTAAGGTAAGCCCCCTCTCGAATCTTCCGGTCCCAAAACATTATTTAAATCACCAAATACCAGCCACGGTTTCCGATTAGTCTGCTGCGAAATAAGCCTAAGTAACGCCCATGTCTCATGTCGATACCCTCTACGTGGCTCCCCATACATTCCCGTGACTCTCACCACGTGTCCATCCTTTGTAGTAAAGTTAATGTCCACATGGTTTTTATCATACTTCCTCAACTCCCCATCCTCTTTATTTCGCCATAACATCGCAATGCCACCACTAGCACCTCTTGCTTCCACCACAAAAGCTCCTTCAAATCTCACATTACGGCGAATGCGTTGAATCACCCACTCCTCCACCTTCGTTTCACTCAGGAAAATTATGTCGGGCTTCTTTTGAGTAATGTACTCAATTAGGAACTGTTCCGCCCCAGGGTTCTCAAGCCCTCGGCAGTTCCATGCTATGGCATTTATTGGGACTGGCGGGGTTGCTTCGCAACCCTCGCCAAATCATTTGTTTCACCTTCCTGTGAAGCAGATATATTATAACCAGGCTCCATGTTCAGATCAACAACATTATCCTCCATCTTTCTTTTCCCCAACACCTGTACCAAACCATCGTCAGTCCCACCCAGCTCTCTCTCTACTCCTTCTGCCACATTGCGTAAGATTTTACATGCTTTCAGTTTAGGCTTCTTTTTAGGTTCCACCTCCCCCTCATCATGTTGTGGCATATTGTGGTGAGGCTGCACCTCTTTCTCTAGCGAGTCCTTTAGAAAACTCAATGCTTTACCAACCGGAACTTCACTAGTGACCATCCCCACCCCTACCTTCCTCACTTTCCTTTGGTCCCCAACGTTTACTCCCTGAGTTCCCCCCTCTCCCATCTGTATCACAGTGCCTGGTAGCTTCAATTGTGAGCTCAGCGTCAAAACGGGTACTGGAGGACCACTTTCTCTTCCTCCTCTAGACACGATCCTATCTATCTTCATAGGCGTGCAATCGATCTCATCTCCATGCTTTCTTATTTCTCCTTCCCCACGAGCTCTAACCTCCGCTCCAATTCGCACACCACCCATTGGGTTAGGAACGTCAGCTCTCATGTGCGACCCGAACCTCCCCTGGACTTTCGGCTTGTCAGGCTCCTCTTCACAGTCTTTTTCCGTATGCCCCATCCTTCCACATTTATAGCAAAACTCAGGTAGTCGCTCATATTGGAGGCGTACGACCGTTTGGTCAATATTCCTGCCCAGGGTTACCTTCACCGTGTTTCTCAACGGTTTTTTGATCACCCACCGAACCCTGATCCTAAGAAAGTCCTCCAGTGCTCTACCTTCCTCATTAGTTTCAGCCTCAATGAACGTACCCAACCTGTTCCCAATCATCTCTCCGACCGCCCCTGTCAAAGCATTAAAAGGTAGATTCGATGCTTGTACCCAGATTGTTGTGTATTCAAAACGCAACCCGGCCACTTTGACGTCCGAAGAAAATTTCTCCATGGCCACTAGGGCTTTATTGAAGTGCCATGGCTCCATCTCCAGAACTTTCCTCCTCTCTCTCTCAGTTTTGAAGAAAAAACATGTTGTGTCAGGAGCTAGAGTTTGTGTCAAGGCGTCCCTTGTATTCCACGCATTCTTCATTACTGTTCGAAAGATCTCATCTCTGTATTTTTTCCCCGTAAAAACCTTAACAACCAGCCCAATCTTATACTTCTCATCTTGCATATTCAGAATCTCTTCCGGCCCTACTACATCGTCCTCATCATCGCTGTCGATGACCACTCCTTTCAAACGTTCCTGCAATTCCTCCATCATCAGGCAAATAACCACGCAGCAACAGAGCCCTCAATATTGCACGATCTGTCACTGCACAATCCCGTACCCCAAACTACACCGCAGCAGAACACCAAACAAGCAGCCAATACCTGCAACCCCACAGCGGCAGATCTCTCTTGTCCCTGCAGAGCCCCTCAACCACACCTTCGCCGGACCAAAAACCAGAGATCGGATTCGCCGTTACTCCTCACGACCCTCCGTGACGACGAAGACAAAACCCTTGTGACCCAAAGTATCGGTTTGTCGTTGCACAATCCCGCAACCCGGACTGCACCGCACCAAAACACCACACAAGCAGCCAAAAGCGTCAACCTCAGCGGCAAGATCTCTCTTGTCCCTGCACAGCCCCTCAACCCCAACTTCGCCGGACCAAAACACCAGAAATCGGACTCGCCGATACCTTACTCCTCACGGCACTTTGTGACGGCGGAGACAAAACCCTTGAGACCTAGCGGACCAAAAGGACTCCATTGACTAAATATTGAACGCCATACAAAAACGTATGCCAAAATACATGCTTATTATTAATGAATAAAAGTGAGGTGTTAAGTATTTTTTTCGGGGGGAAACTACCAAAACATACCTCCTAATGACCTTTCGTCTCAAAAACATACCCGCTATAAACTTTTTTACCATGTACATGCTCGGTAGAAGGTCAATATCCCACATAATGTATGTTTCGGTTAAAAACACAAACAACATCCCTATAACAACTTATAAAAGACCAGATTACCCTTATCTTCCTCCCCAAGTCTTCATCCTTGCTCAGGAATATCTAAAGAACCACGTTAGATAATTTTTAATTAAAATATACAAGTTCAATCAATTCCTCCCTATTTGCACCTGTCATGAAACTAGAACCTAAAAAACAATTAAAAATACTTAAATTCAATACAAATCAGAGACAATATCAATATCAACGTAAGAGAAGAAGTGTATATACTTCATTTTACTGGCCCATTTCTTTCGTGTCCTAAGACCTTTAATTCTTCTTCTTTCTTCAATTTTCTAATCCGTTGGAAAATAGTTACCATGATAGTCGCAATTTTGGTGCAGAATTTGGAATCACTACCATGGAAACGAAGAATTTGGCGAATTATAACTACACATGGGGAGGGGTTTTAGGGATTTTAATGTCAACAACGATTCGATGGCGTTCAATGACTGCAACAATGATCAGTCCTGTGAGTTCCCAACGTCGTCATCGTAGAGCCGTTTGCTGCTGATTGCTTCCGCCACGGACAACTCCGATGACCTGATCCGGCGGCTGTTTTCCGGTCTCGAGTCTCGTTCGTCCGATGAGCAAAAACAGACGGGTATGGAGATTAGGCTCCTAGATAAGAACAAATTGGAGAACATAGAGCTGGCGTGGTAAGGTCGTTGATGGCGCTAATTTCATCGTCCGATCTTCAGCTCCAAGAGTACGGAGTCACGGAAATACTGAACCTCTCACTCTGCGACGAGAACAAGGATCTTATTGCTTCCTCAGGCGCGATCAAGCCGCTGGTTCGAGACCTCAGAATTGGTTACCCGACGGCGAAGGAGAACACAACCTGCTTCTTTTCTTGTTTTGATATTCTGTATTTTTAATTGTCTTTGTTCCAGTTCAATGGTATGCGTTGAATTGAAAGTATTTTTAATTGTTTTTGTTCCAGTTCAATGGTAGGTGCAGGGTCGATTGTGTGAGTATGATATTTCAAGATGATTAATGATTATCTAACCTGCATATTTGAAGATACTTGAGAGCAATTAGTAAGAAGACGAAGGGGGAGGAAGAAAAAAAGAAAGGTATGGTAGTTTGGTCTTTTCAAAATTATTAATGGATGTCATTTGTGTTTTTAACGGAAACATACATTACGTGGGATATTGATCTTCTACCGAGCATGTATGTGGTAAAAAAGTTCACAGCGGGTATGTTTTTGAGACGAAAGATCGTTAGGAAGTATGTTTTTGTAGTTTCCCCTTTTTTCGGAGTAGGTAATTTGGAATTACTCGGAGTTTAGGACGTTACTTGATTCATTAGAATACTAGTGCATGGGGATTTTTGTCTGATGTGAAATTGTGAATGAAATTTATGGGAAATTAAATAAATGGTAGATAGTTAAATATTATGACACGTCTTATGTTTAAATAAAAAATTAATTTATAATAATGAGTTAGAGAGAGAAAGGGAGGCAACTCCTTTATATTTGGAAGAAAGGAATCTCTGTTTCGTAGGGAACTCAGCTCATCACTTGGATTTGGATAAAACCAGTGAGGCTAAGAGGATCTTCAAAATTTTCTGGGATTTTGAGGGAAGCCAATTTTGCATCTGGGTTTCAATTTGTGTGTGAAGATGTTGGAGGGGAAGGCTTTGATAGAAGATACAGACATGCCAGAGAAGATGCAGCTCCTAGCCATGGCCTCTGCTTCTCAAGCTCTAGATCTCTACGATGTTTTTGACTGCAAATCAATTGCTGCCCACATCAAAAAGGTACCTTTTTTCGCCGTCTCTCTCAATCTCTCTCGCATAGATCAACCCAGAAGCTTTGGGGTTGATTGACTGAACCTGTACACTTTTGCAGGAGTTCGACACCAAATATGGATGTGGATGGCAATGTGTGGTGGGTTCCAATTTTGGGTGCTTCTTCAGTCATTCAAAGGGGACTTTCATCTACTTCACATTGGAGACTCTGAGCTTCCTCATCTTCAAAGCGGCTTCTCCGGCCTGACTGCGCCTAAGCCTGTGTTTGGCTTCCGAGAAAGGGGCTAGAAAATGAAGGGAGAGTGCAGTAGCATATTTACATCTCCATCTCCTTCCCTTTGTTCTTTGCACTTGTTAGCATAGTACTGTAGCTGATAAGGAGAAAAACAAGGAAAATCACACATTCATAACATAGCCGCATGGGGTCTATTTGGATTTTCCTATAATGAAGCTTGACTTGTAATGTATGCTAGTTGTATATGATGGTGGCATGTCTTATTGTGTTTTGCAAATCACTTTTTCCTTTCTGTTGCAATCGATTTGAGATTGTCGAGACTCGGGAGGACAGGGAGTTTTCAGAGGTCCTCGATAGATGTGAGCAATGACAGGCCTAAATCAGGGTTTGAGCGATCTAGTATTAGTTGTTTATTTTTTTTCGAAAAAAAATCGTTAATAAAAGACTAAAGATTATATACCGAACATTAGAAGTGTTGTATTCCCTGGTCGCTTTAAGGGGATTCGAGGAACAATTAACGAGATGATAGTTTTCGAAACGAACGACACGCTAATTATCAGGTTGGTTTTTAATATCGACGATATGGGAAGATCCACTAATAAAGAGACTCAATCGGACACGCCACTAAGACATCAACCACACCAATATGAGATCCAAGATTCGGTAGAGGAGACATACAAAAAAACAGACAAAAAAAAAAACAACGACGAGCAGGAACTACTCACGACCGATATGCGATCGTTGGGGCTAGGATCGAAACGAGGGAGAGGTGAACGACGTCGGCGGGTACAGATCTGATCCACTTGGGCGAGGGCACATGTCTGGCTGGGTGAGTATGGTAAGCAAGAGCACGACTGAGCGCTCGGGCTGCGGAGCTTCGACGGAAAGTGGGAGCAGATCTAACCGTTTGGCAAGAGGAGGAACGCGACGGAGAGGCTTGACTAGAGGAGATCGGGTCGTCTTCGTCGGGAAATGAGGTCGTAGGGTGGGGGGCTTACAGTCGGTCGGTCGTTGCCGTCGGTATGAGGCCGGAGGGGGGGGGGGGGGGGGGGACGTGTCGTGTGAGCACGGTAAGTAGGAGCACGGTTTAGCGCTCGGATTGCAGAGATTCGACGAAAGGTGGGAGCAGATCTGACTATCTGGCCGGAGGAGGAATGTGACGGAGAGGCTCGACTAGAGTAGATCTGGTCATCTTCGTCTGGAAATGAGGTCATAGGGGGGGCTTTCGGTTGGTCGGTTGTCGTCATCGGGATATGAGGCCGGAGGGGGGAACGTGCCATTGGAGACCGTGGTTGGGCTAGGGGTGCATGCCGTCGAAGCTCCCGTTGCTTTGAGTCGATCTTCGGTCAGTGAGGGTGGCGACGCAAAAGGTATGGTGGAATAGACAAAAGAGAGAGAAGGGAAGGAGAGGGAGGTTCGTCGACAACAATCATGACCGGAGCCATAAAAACCACTGACGGAGGCGGAAAGAAAAGAACAGAGAGGCAACGATTAAGATTTTGAGAGAAACTTGTTGTAAAAGGTGACTTACTGTAATACTAGTTGTTTATAGTTACATATATACTAATTGTTTGCATTTTAGTGATAATTATGAAGCATGTATATGTGATAGTTCTCGCTTTCGGATTCTCTCTATTCTGAGCGACTAGGGTTTATAGTATCTCTAGATCTTTTTCTCTCATTCATCTATGGACGACAGTAAGGATGTTTAAAGGTCACCTCCAAGGGCCTTGACCGTGAGTAGCAACCCAGACACACCGTTGTCTTTCTCGATTGGTGGATCTCCTCTCTCGGCGTCAGTCATATGGCCATTCAGGGTAGATACAGGGGCGTCGGAGGATATGGGTTTCTCTACCTAAGGAACGTTGGCTCCGATGACAGTAACAAGGCCGCAGATTAGAAGGACTGAGACGTCGGGGTTGGCCTAAGGCCTGATATGAGGGGTACAAGCACAAGGCCCTCGTCCCCGACGCCCTCGCGTGGTGACAACGGTGGAGGAGTATCCTTCAAATCTCTATATGCCATGAATCCACACATACATGACATACGGTGATTTCAAAGTTATAAGATTAAGATATATTTTGATATTTGAGAGATACACATGTCCTTATTATAAGGATATCCTTGAGGTAGGTCATCCAATGGTAATGCTCATTAGTTTCTGTGCTGTTAACTTATATGTCTATATGCATGATTAGTAAAAAAATGATCCTTCAATCAATCATCATACTAGTTCTAATTATCGGTTAGACTATGTTCGAACGAATAAACTCATTCCTTCTTATTTCATAAATAAGATATAAACATTAACACATACATTTGTAATTATCCATTTACTATATTCTATATTCTGATCTAATTCTTTCAAATTAATCTCTGAATCATCGGTCTTATTTCAAGTTGACACATGAATGCTATTTTGTTTTGAATTGTTTTAGCAGATAAAGGTACTTTATTGAATAAATTCGAACTACGGATATTAGGCCACCAACGACCTGAGCATTATAAAAACAGACACTGAAATGAATTAAAGTAAAAGGGAGAGACTAGAGTCATGACCCGTAGGCAACATACGCTCTATAACAATATGCCCGACTAATCATGTATAATTAACTAGGAAAGCATAAACAATGGATTTTCTACCAAGGTGTAGCATAGAGGTCTCATTATCTAATTCGACCTGAAACTGCGTGTTTCGATAGTCTTGACCCTTTTGAGGGGATAACAGACAACCAGGGAGAACCCTAGATAATGGGGGGGGGGGGGGAGGTATCGTCGTGATTAAACCGACGGTGGAAGGGCGAGTATGCATCCCCATACACGGCTAGATGCTGGTTGACCCAATCATAATTTCAAGCGAGGCTGTAGAGCAGTCCTCGCTTGAGTTATGTACAGGTAAACTACAACCCCTGTTCTCGGCCCATCCAGGTGTCTAGAGCACACACGAAGGATCTCCTGGTTAGGCAGGAGGTCATGTATTGCAGCCGCTTCTCTTGGTCCTCCATCCTCGATGAGACGATGTTGTGGTACCGAGCAAAGGCACACGTGCTGCCAGCACCCCGGATGTGCTTTTGGATTAGGCATGAGATCTTGCATCCCTATTCTAGTGCTTCAGTTCAATGAATTGGAGGGGCGTACAATGGTGCGGCCGAAGAGCATCCTCGAGCTCTACAGTCCGCTCTGGTGGATTATTGTGGACGACATCCTTTGAGAGTCTCAGCGTCATTTTGATCCTGCAGGATTCCTAGCCCCGCCAGAGATTGTTTCCCGAGCCTTCATCTGTGGTGGGATCTCTATCGCCATTTTTGGACGAGGTGTCGGTTAGGCGGGTGATGTATCGTGTACAGAGGCCAGACCAATAGTCCCACCGTGTGATCCATTGCTAGCATACCGAGGGCTAAGAAGGATGCCCCAGTACTACCACACTTTCAAAAAGGGTATCCCATTCCATGTTTCTCTATGGAGGATGAGGGGAAATAGGATCTAAGTGGGTTAGAGGGTGTGGAAATCCAAGCGGAGAGGGGGATCCCAGCGGGATCGGGAGTCTCAATCTTCATCAGGGGATGCTCAATCGCCATGGTGCTGGTATGAAGCCGAGGGAGACGATCCCGTTCGTCCGTCCATACCGCAGTTGGTGGAGGTCGCCGTATGCGAGAGATTTGGCTTCCACCGTGCAATAATGGTGGTGGTGGATCTGGGGTAGGCAAAAAGGGGTCCCAGACATGAGCCTGTAGAAGCCCGGGGATGGCCTCCGATATGCTAACCGACGGGCTAAGAAGAGATCTGATGCTAGTCTCGTGCTCTGTCACGCCTCAAATCCGATTTTGACCGGACTCGAGACGTGAACTAAAACAGTAATAATTTTAAACGAAATTAAAGCCAAAACAAGTCTCAATTAATTAATATAAAACTTTTAACAACGCCACGAGTCGACAGCTCGGTAAAAACAACAACGGTAAAACAGTTCAAAAGATAACGGTATGTCTCTAGACTACTAGCCTAGGACCCTCGCAAGCTCCCAAGCGTCGAGCATCCAGCTAGTACACAACCCGCTCAGGACTTGAAAAACAACAAGATAAGGGGGTGAGCTTTCGCTCAGTAGGAAAAATAGTTAAGGTTATAAGCAAGCGCTCACACCACGGGTAACCGTCCAATTAGGGCATACTAGTACAACACACAACTAATTTCTAACGGAACTCGTAACCACAATTCTCAACTCAAGACCAAACCACACTCACAAACATAATCAAACGAACAAGCACAAGCTGCAACCACATCACTTAACAGGTCATCAAGCATAATGTAAATAGTAAAAACACATACATGTCCCGTACCGCAGTCCCCTACTCCGCCGGCTGTCCACAACCCGACTATATCATATCGCATCGGAACACACAACATCGGCCTAGATATCTTCCCGGCAAACACACGGGGCACAATCTAAATACGTCATACTGGAATCTCGTTTGGCCTAGACATCTTCTCGGCACTCCTTTGGGGTACGAGTCAACACAAACCGTCGGCCTAGATATCCCACATCGGACTACCCCCTTGATGTAGGTATCGTACCGGAACCACTACCCGGAGTTCCGCGCATACGTGGGACCACACCGTCGGCCTAGGTACTACCCTACACCGACGTACCCCCTCGGTCGTAGGTACCATACCAGAATACAACTCCTCTTGGAACAAACATCAAGATAATATCACACGTCGCAATGCCATATTTCAAACACGGCTTACCAAGCCAACCAATCTTAACACAAATACACAGCACGTCGGTCTACCACTCACCCGACCATATCACAACCAAGGATTCACATTATAACAAGTAACGACACACTTACCCACACATAGCAACAACATGTTCACCGGATATACTAATTCTTGACTCTTAAACTTATCGACACTGAGTCACACAGCGTGCATCTCAAACAATAGCAAGCAATTCAATTAGCACACAACCTACGGCTCAACATGGCCAATCTACCAGCACGACAATTTCCCAAGTATTGAAAGCGGCCACACTAGTGAATCACATCCTACATGTTACTAAGACTCGTCCGGTTATTATCTAATATAAATGATCATTCCAGCTTTATTATTACCTAGCATGCTTACTAGTAACTTTCCGCAATTAAACCGGTATCCGCTACGTTCCCAAACTCAACAGAAGAACAACACCTACGTCTCCTAGCTGCTGACATCCTGCCTTGCTACCTCCGGTCTTCTCTTCGATCGAAGCCGGACTCTAAATTAACACGGAAATCCATAATTAATAACGGTTCCAACGTTAACTTAAAGGTTACGGTCAGTCCAATTTAAAAACAACAATTGTCTTTTAAACTCGAGCGGACTAAAGCGGGATTATATGACGAATCGGGTTCGAATACTCAAGCTTCGAGCACAGAACTCGGTGCACGTTTTTCGAGGCATGGTTCCCAATGCACGGATCCCGAGGCACGAGTTTCGAGGCATGAATCTCGAGACATGGGTTTCGAGGCACGGTTCCTTAGGTACGAATTTCGAGGCGCGAATCCCGAGGTGTACGATTCGGTGTTCCCGCTTTTAATCCCGTTCTAAGTCCGATTTAACCGTCCAGGTTATTCGTCCAATTTCCCAAATCCGTTCAATAGTCCAACGTTCTTCAGATTTGTTCACCAGTCCAATTAAAGTTCCTTTTGATTTAAATCTTATTTTGAATCCTTTTTAAATTAAATCATTTTTGGTTTTAAAAATCTTTTCTGTTAATTTCTTTAATTTTCGTTTCCAGAACGACCTGATCCAAACAAAAGCTCAAAAAAAGAACAGAAGGGAAGAGGAAAGGGTTAGGTTTGGAACTCCGGCCGACCATCGGCGGTGACAAAACCGGCCGAGGCCTCACGGTGCGACGCTCACTGTAGGGGGAAAAAGGGCGGCAGTGGGCGGAGCACGGTTGCGGTCTTGGGGTCTTCTCACCTCAGAAAAGGGCGGCGGTGGGCGGAGCACGGTTGCGGTCTTGGGGTCTTCTCGCCTCAGATCTGAACGGCGCGGTTCCGTCTCAGATCCGAAAGCGTGACGGCGCTGGTCGGAGAGCTCGGCCGGGGAGAGTGAGAGGACCAAGAGAAAGCCGGTGAGGAAGCTCGGCGATGATTTCGACCGGGTTGCCTCAAAGAGCTCGGCGATGATTTCGACCGGGTTGCCTCAAAGAGCTCGGCGATGATTCGAGGGAGAGGGAGAGGGAAAAGGAGCTCGGGAAGAAGACGTGGCCGTCGAGTTTGGCTGAACGGAGAGGAGGAGACGCGAGAGGAGAAAGAGGTTCGGCGAGGGAGTGGTCGGTGAGGGAGAGGTGCGGCCGTGTGCGAAGAAGAAGAAGGCACGAAATGAGGGTACAGAACCCTAAAACGTGCTTAAATAGCACGAGCCGAGCTTAAACGGGCCTTGGCGGAGTTGGGCCGCACGGCCCAAAGTGAGAGGAGAGGCTGGGTCGGGCCTGGTAGTCGGGTCTGGTCCACCCTGGTCCAGTCCGGTTCTTTTTTTTTCTTTTCCTTTTTTTTGCAAAAGCTCTCAAACTTCGATCCGTTTTCCCACCATGGCGTTACCACAAACCGACCCGATTTTCAACCTCGACGTTCCGATCGAACAAAATTAATTAAATTAAATCTTTTTACCGAGGCGGTCTTCACATGCTCTCCCTCGCATGGTGCATCGGGTGTAGTTACTGGCGATAATAGTTGGGATGAAGACAGTTGAACGAGTATGCTGGGTACTTGACTTGAGGTCGGAGTAAGTAGTGGTGGTCGGTGTCGCCGTTTCTTCTGACGTTATGGTTTATAAACTCCGTTGGTGGGGCTAGAGGCATCAATCTGGGCAAGGTTGCATGCGATGATAGGACGTGAGTAATAGCTCCGATGAAGCCAACAGATTCCACGTGGTTGATTGGTGTCACGAGTATAGCTTCAGGGGTCGGTATGATAGGACTGAGCACAAAGGCAGCGGATACAAGAGGTCTGACGGCTATGATAGGCGGCGGAACAAAAGAGAGATGATAGAACCCTAAAGCCAGATTGTATCAAGTGTACAAAATTTGTTTTGTATATCTATTTTGTTTTGAATTAGTTACTTAACTATTAAAATTGTTCTAATTTAGATCTCTAAGAATTCAGTAGAACATTTCATCAATTATTCTAGGTAGAAATACAATTACAAAAAAGGTTAATTATCTTTTGTATGTTTTTTTAAAATTAAACATACTTTTGATACCTTAAAGTTTTATAACGTTCAATAACAGTCTTTATGTTTTTGTAACACATATTTAGTACCCTCTATGAATTATTCACTAATCATTTAATACCCCTTATGTATTGGTAACAAAACATTTAATATCTCTTATGAATTGGTCACAAATAATTAAAATGACGTAAACTTGATCAAAATTGTGTCCAAAACGTTACTAATACATCTGGATACTAAAAATGTGTTTCCAACACATCAAGGATATTAACGATAATTAATCCTTACAAAAATGAACAATCCCGATCAAACATTCTAGTTTGGTATTCACTATTGGGACCAGTCAGGCCAATATACCATTTAACATTTTCCTTTTGTACGTTTGGTTTCTTGGATCCTAGTTAGGCTCCTATTGGTTTTGAAGATTCTCTGATCCAAACATCTTGTGAAGAATCTGAACAACATTAAATCTTTGGATATTAAATATAAACACAAAATGTTCTGAATACTATTTGAGATCAGAGAAGGTACTTCAAAAATAATTTCTGAGCATTATAAGCAAAATAACCCAGAAGCTACAAGAAACATGTGTTGGCTGAAACCAAATAAACTGACTTCAATTATCTTTGAGTGTAGAGTATGATCTGTAAAAACAATAATGTCAAATACTTGAAAGATTGTTAAAAGAACAAAGACAAGCTACCAATTGGTAATTCCTAGACATATAGAATCAAATAACAGGAGTCAAGAGGGGTTTGTTTGAGAAGTGTGCCTCCAAGTTCTGAACCACAAGATCAGCCATGGCCTTGCTAGTTTCAACAGTGTCACTTCCCACATGAGGCAAGAGGACTACATTTTCAAGCTTCAATAGCTCTTCTGGAACATTAGGCTCATCTTCAAACACATCAAGCCCCGCCCCGCCCAAGCGCCCCTCAAGCAGTGCAGACACAAGCTCAGGCTCATCAACATGTTGGCCTCGTCCTATGTTGATGAAAATTCCCTCGGGGCCTAATGCGTCAAGGACTTCTCGGTTTATGATGTGGTGGGTTTCTTCTGTGAGAGCGCATGCCACTATAAGGATCCGAGAGTTTTCAGCCATTTCGGTTATGTCTGAATAGAATTTGTAGTTCAAAGAAGCTTTCTCTGCTCTGGAGAAGTAGTTGACGGGGCAGCCGAAAGCTTCAGCTCTCTTTGCAATTGCTGTACCAATCCTGCCCAACCCAACAATTCCAACTGGTTTACCACTGAACTGGAACACACCAAAAGGCAAATGGATAAATAACTAGAGGTATATATGTGTATTCAAAACAATCAAGCAACACAACAGTATGTTTGATTCATTTTTCAATGCACCTTTTCTCTTAAAGCTTTCAGCTTTGCCATGGTGCAAAACAATTTGGCTGGTAAGCACTATCAGATTGAATAGCAAGCACACAGTATATAAATCTTTGCTTCAGTCAGAGTTGTATTTCATTTTGGTACAATACAGTAATTGAGGCTCAAACACTTTGATTGCAGAAAAAGAAAAATGTTTCCATGATTTTGTTTCATGCACCGGAATTGAGAATACAAGTTTTTCATTTCTAAAACAATTTTTCAAATGCACTTTAACATGAGAAATGTGGATGAAATAAGGATAAAACAATCCTAATCCTCAACCAAACATGACAAAATTCAAACTTTCAGGTAAAATCAATCAATACCCATAATTGAGAATCGATGTATTGAAATGAATTAAAAGGGTCAAACACACCTTGGTTGCCAATTTTTTCTCACTTTCCTTCCAATTGTTATTCCTGACAAACCCATCACAGGTGCAAATCCTCCGGAGCACCGCCAGGGCGAGCCCTATCGCGACATCAGCGACGTCGTCCGTCAGCACGTCCGGCGTGTTGGTGACGCGAATCCCTTTGGATCTGCATTTCCCCAGATCGATCTTCTCCAGCCCAACACTGTAACTCGACACGATTTCCAGTTTCGGCAGCGAGTTTATGAGCTGCGCATCGGCGCCGAGTTTGGTGTTTCCGACGACAGCCCGGACTGATTCCGACTTCTTACTCAAAAACTCGGAAGCGGAAGATTGGGTCCATGGCTTCAACAGATTGAACCGTTTCTCGAGCTCCTCTTCGAGGTATTTGGACATCGGGCACGTCATGAGACCCCAACATTCTTCATTTTCTTGGAGAATTTCGAGATTAAGGTTAGGGTTTGGCCAGTGGCTATGTTGGGGTTCGAATCTCATTCAGTTATTGCGGTTGGGATCCGCGGGAAGAAGGTGAAAACTCTGAGCATGGCCGTATTGGGTGGATGGAGTCTTGGAGAGGATGCTTCCAAACGACATCGTATCGAAGTTCTTGGGTGTATGCATAAACCTGTTGATGAAAAATGATTTTAATATGCTATATATAATTATGGACTCTGAAGAGATCTCTTTTTTCGTTTACATTGTGGGATTCATTTTATCATTGACTTAGCCTATATTGTTTTTTAATAGGTAATTACTAATTCAATTTAATTTTTAAATTTCATAATGCTACACTACCGATTCTACTAATAAAACCAGGTCATGTACATTGAGAATGAACTGAAAATGAATGTATGTTTTTTGGCTTAACGTACACAAGCCGGTCATGAGAATTTGGAGCCCCAAACAACTTGCTTCTGCTGAAAGGAAGGTCCGGCGAGGAAGGTCGGCGCAGGAGGTCCGGCGAGTAAGGTGGGCGGCGGCGCGGGAGGTCCGGCGACGACGAGAAAGGTCCGAAGGTGGGTGCGTCCGGTCCGTGACGTCAAATTTTTTGGGCTGCATTTGGGATTTTATATTTGAGCTTTTTATTATACATATAAAATTACATATAAACCAAACTTTTTTTTCTTTCTTGAGTTGAGCCCCAAGCCATGGCTTGGGCTGCTTGGCCTCAGGGCCGGCACTGAACGTACATGTGCCTATACTTCCCGAGTACACGTTGAAAACCTGGTTGACTCTTGTTATGGTCCTGGCTGATATGGGTACTAAGAGCATTTACACAATGACGGTTTGAGAAATGTGGAAGGCTCGGAATGGTCTAGTTTGGAATCAGGTATCACCCAACCCTCACCTGATAAAGGCTACTGTCCACAAGGAAGCTCACCGGGGTAGCTCGTTCACTCCGATTCCATCACAACCGAAGCAGAGAGGTTGGCATCCGCCCCCACCAAACTAGTCAACAATAAATGTGGATGGTGCGACTTTTCCTGATTCGGGTCAAGTGGGTTGGGGATGGATCTGTAAGTCCGATCAGGGTTTGGTATTGGAAGGGCGAAATGGTCTCTTTCACAGTCCACTGGGGGCTGAATATGCAGAAGCGGAAGCGATCTTCCAGGCTCTTCAATGAGTTCGGGAACAATGCCATACCAAGGTCAAGATAAGGAGCAATGCACAAACTATAGTACATCTTATTGAAGACAAGACTACCCTTGCTCCCCCTCTAGGACGCCTAATTACTAACTGTTGGTCGATCCTTAATTCTCTCGAGGATGTTCAACTCGAGTTTATACCTAGGATAGCGAACAGAGCAGTCCATTGGTTAGCTCGGGAGGCCCGTTCTGTGTCTGTTCAACTATGGTCCAGGTTCATTATCCCAGATACATTCAATTGTATTTTGATACACTACAAATAAATATATACAATCGCCGTTTCAAAAAAAAAAAATGAGCTCAAAATCATGCAACTTCATAAATCTGCTTATTTTCATGTCCATTTTAGAACAAAGATGACTTATGTAATACACTTGAACGAGATACAAAATAGAGGAAATTAAAATTGTAGAAGGTTTTTAGGTGCACTGAGGACTAGCAAGGCGAAACAGACTTCAACCAATCAAACCACTGGTGTTAACAATGGCTTGTTCTGGAAATAAGCCTCCAAGTTCCCGATGACAAGGTCAGCCATTTCCTTTCGAGTCTCCACCGTGCCACTCCCCACATGAGGCAAGAGAACCACGTTTTCGAGCCCAAACAGCTCCTCCGGCACATGGGGCTCCTTCTCAAATACATCAAGACCTGCCCCGCCCAACCGGCCTTGGACTAATGCAGAGACCAGCTCTACCTCGTCCACATGTGGTCCCCTCCCAATGTTGATTAGGACACCGTTCGGGCCTAATGTGTCCATAACCTCGCGGTTGATGATGTGGGTGGTTTCCGGGGTCAGGGGGCATGCAACCACCAGGATGTCACAGTTGGCAGCTAGCTCAACAACGCTTGGATGATATTTGTACTCTGTGTCGGCTTTCTCCTTTCTGGAGTAGTAACTGATGGGGCAGCTAAATGCTTCGGCTCTCTTAGCAATTGCCATACCTATCCTGCCCAGCCCAATTATGCCCACTCTTTTTCCACTGAACTGAGGGAGGAAAAGGACATACTATTAAGGACAACAGAGAAAAGCATAGTAATTTTCTTAAGAGAATCAATGCAAGTACTTGATCACTAAAATCTTCAGTAACTAAGAAAATTAATCAAGAAACGAGTTTTTCTTTGATGGATAAGAGATATTAATATGAGTAAAGCCAGAGGAAACAAGAAACCAGTTTTGCTTTGATGGGTAAGTTTGAAGATTTATTTTCAGTTTAATATCTATTGGATAAGAAAAGTTGCAATGAAAGATTGGGTCGCTTATGATTGAACCAGTTTATTCTTAAGTCAGCTATGAAGTATGTGCAAATGGTACACCCACGATTAATAGAAGAAAGCAAGTGAATGCAAATATTTGAATATTTCTTCACCAGGGTCACACATGTTGTTCTCGGTTAAATAAGAGAAGACAGTGATGGGAAGATTGCCTACAAAAGATCCATGTGCTTAAACATGAAATACTGAATGATTGAATGTTATTCATCAATGACAGATGAACATTTTGTTAATGATGCCCCACCTTAAAAATGAATCTCATGAACCAACATCGTGTCTATTTTCTGAGCAAAAGTTTTGCACTAATAACAGCTTGCCTGCTTATTTTTCTTTCAGCATTCAAAGCAACACAAGTAAGTTCAAACTATGCATACAAGATATTCAACTATCCAATTACAGAATGAAACTAATGCAAACAGTTAATTCTTCGACCATGCATACAGAATGTTAACAAATTGCAGCATAAGTGACACAGACTGTAAATGACAGATCCTTCAACACAGTCCAGATACAAACAATCAATTCCTAACACAAGCACACACAATTCACATGTAGCATTCTAAAGATCAAATGCCCTTTTGCAGACAAGAAACACAAATAAACAAACAATCATGACTTTGCACATGCAACCTTACAGTAACGCCTAGAATTAAGCTCCACACAGTCCATGCATAAGCAAAGAGTTGAATTCAACCCCGTCATTCATTTAAACCAACATGAAGTCCAAAAGCTCACAGTCGGTAAGTTTTCCCCTTACTCATGCACCTGCTTTGGTAGGGAAACCTAAAATAAACTTTATCTCCTATAGTAGAGCATCTAATGCTAAATCTCACTTCATTTCTAAAATTTACTTTCACATTCAGAGCCATCCTAATTTTCCAAGGAAACAATCAGAACAATCACAATTCATGTGAATCAATTTCTCTAATCAGATGCTCAATTAACGATAAGAAATCTAATTGAGGGATCCAAACCTTAGTAGTCAACTTGAAATCACCTCTCTTCCACTGCCCACTTCTGACGTAGCGATCACTCTCGCAGATCCTCCTCAGTACCGCGAGCATCAAGCCGATCGCCAGGTCGGCTACGTCCTCCGTCAGCACGTCGGGGGTGTTGGTGACCCTAATTCCCTTGTCCCTGCACTTGGCCAAGTCAATCTTGTCCAAGCCCACACTGAAACTGGAGACAATCTCAAGCTTGGGCAGAGCGTCGATAAGCTCGGCATCGGCGCCGGCATTGACGCTTCCGACGACGGCGCGGATGGAGGTGGCGTGGTCCTTGAGGAAATTCTGCTTCTGGGGGTAGGTCCAATATCGGAAGAGCTTGAAGCGCTTCTCGAGTTGTTGCTCCAGATAAGCGGACATCGGGCAGGCCATGAGGACTCCAACGGACTCCATTTCGGCTGGAGATGGGCGGGGACGATTCTAGGGTTTGCGGGTTCGTCGTATGGAGCGAGCTCCTTTCCAGTGCAGTGGAGGAGACGAGCTCTTTTTTTGCAGCGCAGGGGACGATGACTTCCCAAAACGGTTGGATCCTGTTTATTTGATTTTTTTCTGTTACACTCACATTTTCACGTCATTTTAAAATGCTCAAATTATACAATATGTAGCTGTCATAATTTGGCATGATGCACTCTCAAGTCACACGACACGCCTTACCAACAGTTTATGTTAATCGTATTTTCTGGTAATTGATTTTTTATTTATTAAAAGGTACAATTTCGTTAATTAAATTTCAATTCGACAAAAAAAATGTATAAGGGAAATCCATGACTATAGTACATGGGATCGAACTCTTAAGGTATGTCTACGTATAACTATATGACAACAGAACCGACACAAGCGGTTTGTTGGGCAGCCATAAAAGCGAACAAAAAGTACATAACAATGAAATCGGTGTCTGTTGCTCAAGATATTGTCCAACTGTTGCATATTCTGTAAAATGCGACCGAACCTGCTGACACCAGCTTCCAAGAGAGGCATAGCTCTTCCAAGGGACTCCTCATAGGGCCAGTCCATAGAGCATTGTATCCATTCATTTCTCCATACGGGCTTGCTTCCTGGCTCGGTCTTGATCTTCCCGGGGTTCCTCTGCAAAACCCCGTTTCACTCTTCCACCCCCCGCTCCACAACTAGACTCAGCTCCAGCTCCAAGTCCAGTGCTAACTCTGTGCACAGGCAGGTGTGGGGGGTCGGCTCTACTACCCCCGACAGGTTGGCCGATCACCAAGCTCTTCCAATCTGGATCAGCCAACCGGGGTTGAGAGACCCTCCGAGGGCTCACACCCTTAAGTGCAGTAGCCAAGGATACTATTGGACCCCTGCCTCAAGACAAGGGACCCTGAGGTGAAGCCAAGTACATCGGTCGGTGGGGTATTTGATTGTCCCAGTCCATCGCATACGTCTTCGGGTGGCGGTTCTTCTGATACTCCAGGACAGAGGAGTCCAACTTTGGTTTGCCCACCATTTTAAATTGTTATTAAATTTTCCCTAAGTCACGTCTTGGGTCCGATCAGTACCGGATTTGGGGCGTGACAATTTGGTATCAGAGCCTGGTTGCAATTTGAAATTATTTTTCAAACCTCGGACCGTACGTCAATTAGGTGGGTAGAGTTAGGTGGTTCAAGTCGTAGTGCTCAGTGACGCGAGTCGGAAATATCTTATGCGTATAGTCGAAACGACAAGAGCCTCGTTAGTTAAGTGTATTGTTTAAGTTTTATCGTATTTGATTTGAACCTTAATCGTTGTGTGCTGTCCACCTTAGAGGATCCATGATGCTGATCGGTTGAGATCGAGGTTGGTTAACGAGCGATGCTCGGCTTGGCTATGACGCATTGGTTGATTAATTGATATGTAGGTTGCCGCCTGGGTTGGCCGTTGTTTGATTGGTGAAACGTTCGGCCTAAGTGTCGTGGATGTTTGGGTGGACTTGTGTGGTTTATTTGTGGTTGTTGTTTGAGTTGAACTGTTTTCCAAGTTGGACTTAGCCGGGCGGGAATAGTGAGATTACCGAGACCCGAGGTGTAAGTTAAGATATTTTGCTGAGTGCTAAATTTGTGTTTGGGTGCTACGTGCAGTTGGTAATTGGTTGTCCCGCTCAAGCGGTTGGTTAATTTGTTTTACGATCGGGTCGTTAAGGGTTGTCGTGTGTTAGTTGTTGTTGGTTGACTTTGGTAAGCTGTTTAGTTGTGATTAATGTGTGATGAATTGTTCACTAAAGTGTTCGTTGTGTGCTGTTAATTGTGGACTGCTTGTCCTGCGTGCGCGGATGGTTGACCAAGTTTTCAAATGGAACATGCCAAAATTTTATGGAAAATTGGAATGTATGTCCTATTATGATTTGACTGCAGCAAATCATGATAGTGGGGATATCAGTTGGTTACAACGTAGTTCGGGGACGCCTGAACCGAGTTGTAACGAGATGATATCCACATGTATTATTTTGCTACAAGAATAAATTTTTACAACATGTGTTAATGAGTACGGTTGAGACTGTGAGTTTTCGTGTTGCTTGTGATTTTGTGGACTGTTTGGTTGCATGTGAGCCTGTTATGCTGTGTGTCGTACTGATTGACTGTGATTGAAGTGTGAGACTTGTGGTTCCTTCTGTGCGATGGTGTGGTAGTTTTTGTGTGACGCACTAGGGTGCGGTGTTTGTACTACTACTACGACTACTACTACTACTACCACTACTACGACTACTACTACTACCACTACTACGACTACCACTACTACCACTACTACGACTACCACTACTACTACCACTACTACTACCACTACTACTACCACTACTACTACCACTACTACCACTACTACTACTTTTACTACCACTACTACGACTACTACCACCACTACTACCACCATTACTACGACTACGACCACCACTACCACCACCACCACCACGACCACCACCACTACTACGACCACTACTACTACTACTACTACTACTACTACTACTACTACTACTACTACTACTACTACTACTACTACTACTACTACTACTACTACTACTACTACTACTACTACTACTACTACTACTACTACTACTACTACTACTACTACTACTACTACTACTACTACTACTACTACTACTACTACTACTACTACTACTACTACTACCACTACTACGACTACTACTACTACCACTACTACGACTACTACCACCACTACTACGACTACTACCACCACTACTACGACTACGACCACCACTACCACCACCACCACCACGACCACCACCACTACTACGACCACTACTACTACTACCACTACTACTACTACCACTACTACTACTACCACTACTACCACTACCACCACTACCACTACCACTACCACTACCACTACCACTACCACTACCACTACCACTACCACTACCACTACCACTACCACTACCACCACCACCACCACCACCACCACCACCACCACCACCACCACCACCACCACCACCACCACTGCCACTCCGACTGCCACTGCCACTCCGACTGCCACTGCCACTGCCACTGCCACTGCCACCGCCACTGCCACCACCACTGCCACCACTGCCACCACTGCCACCGCCACTACCACTGCCACGACCACTACCACCACCACTACCACCACCACCACCACCACCACCACCACCACCACCACCACCACCACCACCACCACCACCACCACCACCACCACCACCACCACCACTACCACTACCAACTACTACTACTACTACTACTACTACTACTACTACTACTACTACTACTACTACTACTACTACTACTACTACTACTACTACTACTACTACTACTACTACTACTACTACTACTACTACTACTACTACTACTGTTTTGAGTAATCTGAGGTTTTGCCGAACCGTTTAAGTTGTTGTTGTTCGTGTGTGTAAACGTTAGCGTCTGGAGTGAGTCGCCTCTAAGAGTTGTTAAGAAACTGAGCGTGTGCGTATGCCGTGCGGAGGATAGTTACGACGTGACATCTCGAGACAAGAGAGTTAAACCGTTGGGGCATGGGTGCCCGGAGTATTTCCACTGGGAAGGTTAGGAGGAGCAACACCAACAGGTCCCGGGCTGCGAAGGGACGGAACATCAGAGATGAGGTACGAGGCCAGAGTTACGGCGTGGACCGTTTGTACCAGTTTTGGTGACAGTCGAGACGAACCGATGCTATATGTTCGAGAGAGGGCCCAAGCCTAGAGTTTGGCTCGAGTTCTCACCCTGATGACTCAGTGTAGCTCGAGATAGTGGATACGACGACAATAGTGGAACGAGGTCGCAGAAAGACCGCGGGAGTTCGTAAGACTCGACAATGACCGAGCAGTGTGCGGGACCGCACGAGACTCGAGAACCGAAGGAACGAAGAACCACAGGGTTCTCCTGGCCACAGGCCTCGCCTGAGGTTTTGAAGCAGACAGGTTAAGGAACATCAGTAGTTTACGCCGCGTTCGAACAGAGGCCAGTGCGTTCACACTATCGGCGTCCGGAACATCGATACGAGTGCCAAACGACGGAGGGCCGCAACAGTACTAGTAAACCGACAGACCAGTCGGGGGAGTTGGCCGGTTGGCGATGATATTAGAGTGGCGCAGCGGAAGAGTAGTAGGCCCATAACTCACAGACATCACACTATTTCGTTTTCTTCTGCCCTTTCCAAGAAGTTGGGCTTAAGAGTAAAGCCTCGGGGCGATCCTTGTGTCGTGGCACCTCGATTACGAGTGAAGTGGTTGACAAGTACGAGCCTTACATCTGAGATTAGAATGGTTGACCGTTCTTTGTGGTCTTTTCGCGTTGAACTATAACCATGTGAATTGTTGAGACCGGTAGGATACCCACACCGAGGGGGATTCCGGTATGGGACTTTTGGGACCGAGGATTTGGGTTGTTGTGATTGTTTATGCCTGTTAAGTGATTGATGTCGTTTGAAATGCGGTCGTACATGAGTTGCGGGTGGCGCCGTGCAAGTTCGCACGTGCGGTCGGTTATAAGATAATCGTGGACTTGTCCAGTGAGAAATTGTTAGGTGACGGATACCAAGAGCATAGTTGAGAAAAGTTCTGTAAATTTGGTTCACAGTTGTGTCGATTACGGTTTGCACTCGGGTGAAGGGCAAGCGCTCTTGGGTTGTCGTGTTCGCCGTGGTGTAGTTTGTGTGGTGTGGTATGTTGTGACTCATACCCCGAGTGACGGGAAGATACCCGACCAAGGTGTATGCCGGTCCGGTATGTGTGTTTTGAGTTTTGCCCCGATGTGTGTGTCACGGGAAGACCCCTAGACCGGTGATGTTTTCGGTACAGTTTGAGCGAGTCGAGTTATGGGAAGCTGGCACTCTGTTCGGTGATACCTTAGGTGGTAGTGATTGTTATTTTGACTTAGGGTTTTTTGGATCCGCTTTGACTACAATAACTGCCTTGACACGCAAGGGCGCGGAAATTGTGTGGACTGATGAGTTTGAGCACTTCTTTTCCGAGCTGAAGGCTCGTTTGACCGCCCTGTTCTTAGCAATATTTTTGGTGTTGAACTGACGACTTTCGATGTCATCCTGGGGATGAACTGACTCTCAAGACGTGAGGTGTAAATCGATTGTGACCGGCGACCAATGGAGGTGTGATCGGGCAGCATGACCGTCACGTATGGACGAGCTGTAGGAACGAAGTTGGGTCGATGCACATCAGTTCACAACAAGTAAGGTCGAACGCCAGTGTTCCGCGAGAACTAGTACGACTCTACGAGAGCACAGTAGAAGTTGGATCGCGCGGATTGTGAACGATTAAGAACCGCGTAGAGTCGACGCGGAAGCGCAAGGATAAGGCACGCGGAAGGTCTCCAAGGCCGGTTGGCCCCTGAGGAAATGGTATTTGTAGTGTCTTCCGTTTGTGGTACTTTAGGTGGAACGACTTGTAAATTGTTTCGATCGACAGTTTGTGAGCAAGCGTCAACGGTAAGCGCGAAATCCCGGATTGGGTAAGCTTAGTTGGTTTATCATGACTGTATGTCACCACTTGTGGAGTGTCATCATAGTGAGGTCTGACGAGCTGGGTGTTTTGAGGTGCGCACGCCCTCCGACGAGCTACGGATAAAATGTACCGTCGCTCCGAACTGTGTAGCAAGCGTGAGATCCAATGCCAGGTTGGTTGAGATTGTGTGTTAGGGTCTTGTTTTACCGTGTAAGGTTAGCCGTGGCGTAACCATGTTTGGAGTCCAGCGTGGGTTGCACGAGTAACGGTCGTGGTCCCACGTACGCGCAGTTCCCCGTGTGTTATTCCGGTATGACGTCTACATCCAAGGAGTATGCCGGTGTAGGACACCTGGGTCGACAGTTATGTTTGACACCAGGAGTCGTGTTTATTCCCAACGGATTTCCGGGATGATGGTTGGACCAATGTTGTGTGTTTCTTTAGATGCGATCGGTGAACAGCCGACGGAGTCGGAGACTGCGATATGGAACGTGGCCTTACCCTTTTGTCGTTTTCGCGCGTTACTTAAATAAATGAAGTGAGTATTTGAGGAGAAATGTATGTGTGTTGGATCCGCATTAAGTACGAGGTGAGATTTGATCTGGCATGATACTTATACCGACGGACGGTTCCGGTATAGGACATCTCGACCAAGCCGCGTGTGTCAGTGCGACGTCTCTACCGACAGAGGATTCCGGTATCGACTAACTGGTTGGTGTGGTTCCGTGAATTGGGAGACATTGGACTGGTAGTTTCAATCGGACGTTCCCCGAGACCGGGTCGAGTGGAGCGCGTTCGTTTTAAATTTCGGGGACGAAATTCCTTTAAGGGGGGTAGACTGTAAAGACCTGATAAATTAATAGTTTAATTTACGGTTTTAAAGCAACGTGGTTGGAAAACAGATCGAAAAGTTGGAACGAGGGCTAAACTAAAAGGAAAATAAAAAAAGGGTAAGGGAAATGGACTGGGTCAGACCATACCCAAGTTTTAGGCCGGAGCAGACCAACCCACGCTCAGCGCGCAAGCCCAACCAGGCCCATCTCGCCCGAGCCCACGTCTCTCTTCCTAACCCTAGCGCGTCCCTTCAGCTTCAGAACCACGCACGACAACCGAGACGAGTCGTCTTCTTCGCGTCTCTCTATCTCGAAACCCATCGTCGTCGCCGCCCTCTTGAACCAGTCGTCGGCGCTCTCCTCGTCCTCGCACGACCCTTCCCTTCCATCACAACCCACCGTCATCACCCCCTTGCCAGAAAACCTCCCTTTCTACCGTCCTTCTCCTCGATTCAAAACAAATCAGCGCCGCCGCACCACCGATCTCCACCGCGCCTTCTACTAGCCAAATCCGGTACCGGTGAGCTTCTTACGACCTCAATCCGTCCTCCCCATCTCTCCTTCTATGAGTTTCGAGCAAGAACAAGCTCGTTTGGGGCCGAGCTTGGCCGGGGGAACTCGCCGGAGCTCTTCGCTCCAGATCTGAGATCTACATCACTGGTGACACTCTCACAGGCCAGATCTGGACAGGGAAGCCCGAGCTTCGCATCAACAATCTCTCCCCGCCCCTCTCTGTGCCATGACGCCACCGCCACCATCAAGAAACCCTCCCTGCTCGCTTGACACCACCGTCGCCGTCGCCGGAGACCGGGACCCCAAACCCTAACTTCGAGCTCCTGAACCTCGCGGATTTAGGCCTTAGGCCGAGACAAAACTAGGCTTGGAGACGGGCCTTGGGCCCAGGCCAGGTCTCGGGCCAGTCAGGACCGGTTCTGGACTCGGGTCCGGACCTTGGTCGGAGTCGGGTTTGGATCGGGTCTAGGGCCGGGTCAGGGTTCTGGACCGGGTTCAGACTCGGATTCGGGTCGGACTCGGGTCGGACTCGGGTCGGGCCGGGTCAGACCATACTAATTAAAATATTAATTAATTTAATTGGATTAAAATCAGATTTCTAAAGGATTTATCGGACTTCTAAAGGACGTTTGGACAACGAACTATTGGACTAAGTTTATAAATTTGAGGATCGTTACAAGTTGGACCGGGACTGATGACGGTCCCTTTTGTGTTAAAACCAAGCATGTACCCCGAGCACGGAGAAGACCGAAGTTGGCCAGGACGTCAGCAGCTAGGAGACGCAGCTCTTGGTTCTTCAAGAGGTAGGGATTACCTCGAAACCCGCTTATTTACGGATGTACTAGAATGCATATAGGGAAACCTAACAACCGGATAAGAGTTAGTATGCATATAGGATGTGAATAACTAGCGTAGACGTATTAAACTGTGAACATTTACGTTTCAGTCTTGGGAATTGCCGTGCTAGTAGAATCGGGCCATGTCGCGCCAGTAGGACTTGTGTGCTGAATGTATCTGTTGTGTGCTCTTGATGCTTGAACGATTAATAATTAACAAACATGAAAACGAGTAGAATTGAACTAGTGATACATGTTGATGACTTGAGTGGTTATTTTCTGATTATATGATTTGTTGAACTGTGGGAAGGTTGGGGATTGAATACCGGTTAAGCCGGTGGGGTTACCACGTGGGTTGTGGTGTTGGTAAGTAATGGTAAGTGCGGAACAGTTGTGAGTATAATTAAGGGACAAAGCCTATTATACTCGGTGTTGCATGTTGTGACTGTGCGTGGGCAAGTGTGCCGTGTTTTGTTGAAATGTGAATCCTTGGTTGTGAAATGGTCGGGTGAGTGATAGACCGACATGATTGTGATTGTGAATGTGGTTGTGATTGTGTTCGTGATTGTTTTGATGCGCTTCCGGTAAAGTGTGAGAGATGTACTTCCGTCAGGTGTATCGTACCTTCCGGCGCGTAATCGGTAAAGTGTTGCGTTTATGGTACTTTGGTCCCGCGAAGAGGTGTTTTCCCTACCTTCCGACTAGCAATCGGTAAAACGCTATGTTGTGCCGCGATGAGGTTGTTCCGTGATGCCGCGATGAGGTTGTTCCGCGAAGAGGTTGGGCATGTGTTCTGCGATGAGGTTGTTCCGCGAAGAGGCTGAGCCTGTGTTCTGCGATGAGGTTGTTCCGCCAAGAGGCTGGGCCTGTGTTCCGCGATGAGGTTGTACCGCGAAGAGGTTGGACCTGTGTTTCCGCGATGAGGTTGTACCGCGAAGAGGCTGGGCCTGTGTTTCGCGGATGAGGTCGACCGCCTCTCCCGACTTTGGGTTGGGGAAAGTTGCATACGGCTTTGCCGGGCCAAACGGGTTGCTCCCGAGACCGTGCATTTGTGTGAACTGCCTGTGTTAATATTATCTTGGTTTTGATTGAGCTTTGCTGTGTTTGGAGTGTTACGGTGCATGTGACTGTGATGGTTTCTTTGGTTTGTCCCTCCGGTGTTGCTTTGATTTTATGACTATTGTCGGGTTAAGGTTGGAGATTGTTGGTCCGGTGAGTGACCGGGTGAACTGAGTATTGTTTTAAAATGGTTAAGTGTCGCATCGATTTTATCAAACCTTGTATTAAGCGTTAACCTTTAAATTATGGAATTGCGTTTGGTAAATCCGAGATAAGGAGATTTTGATGGTTTTCCCTACTAAGCGTCAAGCTCACTCCCCTTATTGTGTCTTCTATAGGTGTTAGCTATGCTCTGGACTAGAGGACATCGCGGAGCTTGGGGCTAGCGAGGGTCCGGGCTTAGATCTATTCTTATGTTTGTTGAGACGTACCGTTTACTTTGGACTTATGTATTTATTGAGCGTATGACTCAAGTGTCAAACTCTCTGTTGATTTATATTATTCTCTCACTTTCATACTAAAATTATTTGTTTTAAATTGTTATTAAATTTTCTCTAAGTCACGTCTTGGGTCCGGTCAGTACCGGATTTGGGGCGTGACAATCTCCCGATCATAGTCCCCCACCATGTGACCAATCATGCCACAATTAAAGCAAAACACAAGGAATTTTGTATAGGTAAGAATGACACAAACCGGATCGGGAAATTCCTGGAATCAGAGCAGAAGCTGACGGTGAAGAGGACGCTTCACAAGGTGCCGAAAACGGACTTTCTTTGTACCGCCCCAGCAGATGCCCTATTGGTCACACGGGACCTAAACACACAAACCTAGTGTCGAGCCGATCGTCTCTCCCATGGTTTTTGTGCACACTACCGAAGGGAGACCATGGGCATGCACCCATAGTTGTAGGCGATCCAGGGACGGAGGTTCCCTAGCCATTGGGTCCAAATCATCCAGTAGGAGGGGTCGTCTGTCACGCCCCAAATCCGGTTTTGACCGGACTCGAGATATGAATTAAAATAATAATAAAAATAAGTTTAAGCATTATAAATCTCCGAATTTAGTTCCAAAATAAAAATCTGATGCCACGAGTCAACGCTCGAATCCAAATAAGAAAGATATTGTTTAGTACAGAAAAAGAAAGTACGTCTCTACTAAAAAGTAATCCCGGACTCTCGATGAGCTCCCAAGCTCCGATACATCCTCTAAACCGACTCACGAACGAAACCTGTAAAACAGTGAACATAGGGGGTGAGCTTTCGCTCAATAGGAAAAAGTAGTAAAGGGAATGGACTTCCGCTCCGTCACTGTGATTACTAAATTAATAACTCTTGCTAATAAATGACAACATAAACAGAAGCCAACAGGAACACAACTTTATCGACAATAGAACCAAGCTAAAGAAACATACAAACCACCGAACATTATACCACTAAAGCAACTACGAACGTCACTCAAACGCGACATCACACGAACATAAAATAAGTAAACCATGATACTCCGATAACCACACGCAGCTCAACATATCGTACCGGAACACGGCATCGGTCTAGATATCTTCCCGGACACACAACATCGGGGTGAAACAAATACATCGTACCGGAATACACCCTCGGTCTAGATGTCTTCCCGGACACACATCATTAGGGTGAAACAATACATCATACTGGAATACACCCTCGGTCTAGATGTCTTCCCGGACACACAATATCGGGGTGAAACAATACATCATACCGGAATACCCATCATTCTAGATGTCTTCCTGGACACACATCATCGGGGTGAAACAACACATCATACCGGAATATCCATCGGTCTAGATGTCTTCCCGGACACACAGCATCGGGGTGAAACAACATACATCATACCAGAATATACCGTCGGTCTAGATGTCTTCCCGGAAACGCAACATCGGGGTAAAGCAAACAATACATCCTACCAGAATGCACCATCGGTCTAGATGTCTTCCCGGAAACGCAGCATCAGGGTAAGTCTCAATACAAACATACCGGACCGACACACACCTCGGTCAGGTATCTTCTCGTAGCACGGGGTACAAGTCACACCACACAATACCATACCAAACATGTTACACCGAACTTATCATACCTTCCAAGCTTACCGACACAACTTACCAAGCACACCACATCGTTCTATCATTCACCCGATTATATCCCAAGACAACAATTCATATCACATTCATCACATTCATTCACCCAATCATATCACGAGACCACAGTTCATATCACATTCATCACATTCTAAGAGCATAACATGATTCTTAAATTAACCAACGAATATACTTATACGTCAACAATAAAGGACTACTAGCCACAATCAAACACAATCAACACACACAATTCTAAGGCACGACATGGCCACATGTGATTCTACAGCACGACAATTCCCATAATTTAAATACGAGTACACTAGTTAATCACATCCTATATGCAAGCTAAGACTTTACCGGTTATTAACATCCTATATGTCACGCCCCAAATCCGGTATTGACCGAACCCGAGACGCGACTTAGTGAATTTCAAATAAAAGCAATTTAAGACAAAAAAAAATATCTGATAAAGATAAATAGCATAAAACAATGGAGTTAGAGTTTCTAAGTCCTACGCTCAGTAAAATACATAAGTCCAAAATAACCGTTTCGTCACTACGAAAATATAAATAAACATAAATCCGAACCCTCGCTAGCCCCATGCTCTGCGATGTCCTCTACTCCAAGTCAAAACCACTACCTGTAGAAAACACAGTAAAACAGGGGGGGGGGGGTGAGCTTGACGCTCAGTAAGGAAAACCATCAAAACCTCCTTATCTCGAATTCACCAAAATGCAGTTCCATAATTTAAAATATAATAAAGGTTTTAACACAATACGACATTTGAAGCAAATAAAAGCCAGTACCCCTCTTTAAACTCGGATACTCAATGTCCAACTATACCAACACCGATTCCACACAACGTCTATCCTGAGGCCACACCACGGGACAACCCAAACACAATTTCTCCAACACATAGTCAACGACACTCACATGTACAATCATAAACAATCTAAGCAAGGCGTTCTTAAACACACACTCACAACCAAGGAAAACACCCACAGTCACAACACATCAATACTTATTCAATTCAGGCAATATCAAATACACAAATCGTAACCCTCGCACGGTCTAGGGTGCAACCCTCTCGGCCCGGTGTAGCCGCACGCAACTTCCCCAACACAAAGTCGGGATAGGCGGTCGACCTCATCGCGGAACACAGCGTTTTACCGATCAACGGAAGGCAGGGAAATCGCTTCATCGTGGCCTGGAACCTCGCGGTGCTCAACACAACGTTTTACCGAGTGCTAGTCGGAAGGTAGGGAAACAACCTCTTCGCGGGACACAGCGTTTTACCGACTCACGGACGGAAGGTAGGGAAACCACCTTTATCTTGTAACCACAGTACACTCAAATCTCATACTTTACCAATCGCGCGCCGGAAGGTACGACTCACCTTACGGAAGTACTTCTCTCACACTTTACCGGTCGCGCATCGGAAGGTACAACCAACCCCTTTTGGGCACATCTCAATACAATTATCACAAAACAGTCACAATCACTTTCACAACCACAATCATGTTTCAATAACAACACCGCCAACAGGCACATACCATCACTTACCGATACCACTCTCCACGTGGTTACCCCACCGGCTTAATCGGTATCCCCAAACATTCCCAATCCAACATATAAAGTAAAACAGGGCAAAGAACTCAAATCACTGATCATGCGTTCTCTAGTCAATAATACTCGTTTTCATGTTTATTGTTTATTAACCAGTTCAGATAGCACAACACAATCCAAGCAGTCAACAATCAATCCTACAGGCACGACATGACCCGATTCTACCAGCACGGCAATTTCCCAAGACAAAAACGTAAATGTTCACAGTTCGATCGACTACGCTAGTTGTTCACATCCTACATGCATACTAGTTTTTTACCGGTTATTAGGTTTCCCTATATGCATTCTAGTACGATCGAATTAAAGCGGGTTTAAGGAAATCCCTACCTCTAGACGAACCGACAGCTGCTTCTCCTAGCTGCTGACGTCCTGGCCAACACCGGTCTTCTCTGTGCTCGGGGTAGCGGCCTGGTTTAACATAAAAGGGACATATCAGTCCCGGTCCAACACGTAACGGTCCTCAAATTTGATAATTAAATCCATTAGTTCTTTTTGTCCAAATGTCCTTTAAAAGTCTGATACTTTGTTCGATGTCCAGGTATTTATCTGATTTTAAATCCCAATTCATTAAATAATTAACTAATTAATTAGTCTGGCCCGGTCCGACCCGAATCTGAGTCCGAATCCGAACCCGGTCCAGAACCCGAACTTGATCCGAGCCCGACCCATCCCCGGACCCGGCTCAGGACCCGGATTCAAACCCGTCTCAGGACCCGAACTCAGATCCGGTTCAGGCCCAAAACCCAAACCAGACCCAGGCCCGAGGCCCAAATCCGATCCAGGTCCAGGTTCTGGCCCGAACCTTGTCCAAGGCCCAACTCGAGGCCCGAGTCCATTCCTGGCCCGAGCTCAAGCTTGCTCTGGTCTGAAGGGGCGGTTAGGGTTCCGGATAAGGTTCCGGCGACGGCGGCGGCGATGGCAGGACTCGAGGGGGAGGGCGGTGGTGTTTCTTGACTGCGAGGGGTGCCAGAGCACGGGGAGAGACGAGGGAAGGGCTGCAGAGCCATTTCCGAGCTCCTCAGCTCCGGATCTGACGGCGTTGTCGCCTCGCCGGCGAGGGATAACAGATCTGGAACCTCGAGGCTCCGGTGACACCTTTCCAGCCGAGAACGACCACGTCAAGCTCGTGTGGGTACATATCTGAGGAAAAGGGAGGACGAGGGAGATGGAATGGGTCGGACAGAGACTCACCGTCTCTGGTTCGTGCGATTCCGGCGAGATGGGGTTCGAGAGGTCGACGGCGGCGCGGGTTTCGTTGAATCGAAGAAGAAAACGATGGAGAAGAGAGGGGTTTTTGCTGGTGGTGGTTTCTGTCGAGGAAAGCAGCGAGTGGAAAGGGATTAGAAGAGGAAGGAGTTGCCGGAGATGGGGATCGTGTCTGGTGAGGTTCTGTGACGCAGTGAGAGGTCGAGAGAGAGGAGGAGGCGAGGAAGGGGATGACTCGGGAACTGTGCGTAACAATGAAGCTGAAAGGTCAGAAGATTAAGGTTTTGACCGAAGCGAAGTTGGGCCGGTTCTTGTGGGCCGCACGTGAGGTTTGGGTCTTGACATGGCTCAGCCCAAGTCTGATAATTGAGCTGACCCAAAATTTACCCCTTTTTTTTTTTACGTCGATCCAAAATTAAACTCGTTCTCAAACTCGACGTTAATATTTAATAATTTAAATATTAAATTTTCTCGCTTTTTACACTATATGCATACTATTAACATTCCTTAATTAAAAACGGTAATTACTACTCTTCCCTACCTCGATTGCTATCCAAATGCTTAGTCAACGCGAGCGCCTAGTAGTCTCCTCCTTCGAGCTCGAGAATAACGTCTAGGATCACAAAGTAGTACTATCATTAACAATCATTCAAAGGCGGTTTTAATGATAAAATACCTAAATTACCCCTAACAATCAAGGCTTGGGCCATAGGGTAAATTGGGTTGGGATAAGGCCCGTTCGGGCAGCCCACAGGCCCGGCAGAGGCCCGGACCAGGCCCCTCAGAGGGCCGGTAGGGGATCCGGACCGTGCCTCTCAGAGGGTCGGCCAAAGACCCGGACCGTGCCCCTCAGAGTGCCGGCCAGGGACTCGGACCACGCCCCTCAAAGGGCCGGCTAGATGCCTTTTCCATGCCAAACTGGGCAGACTCCTTCTTCCTCCATCAACATTGGGGACGATTACCCCCTCATAGAGAGCCTCCAGCTCCTTCTGGCCCGGTTCCTCCCTCTCTGTATCAATCATATGGGCCTTACCCCGAGATGGGTCCTTAATAAGTGGAGGCGGCGGGACAGATACATGAACCTCCAAAACCCTAGCGTAACTTGTGCTTGAAGCTAGGGTTTTGGGCATGAAGGGGTGATTGCACGCCGGATCAGAGGAGCCTGGGGACAAGACTCCCTCTCGTGTAGGGGAATCAGAAGGGATGACCGACTCTAGCAGCCCCGATTCCGCCCTACCACGAAGAGGATTTCGGACCAGAGTAGATGGAGGGGCAATGTCTGCCCGGCTTTTACATTCAGTGTGGGAGACTCAACATCGGATTAGGACATGTAAGGCCTAACTCGCGGGAGTGGGTAGAGAGGAGGCCCGATTTGATGACCCCTCTAAGGCTCTGATGGACATGGATACAGAGCAACTACTACGAACACCTTGGGTAACACTTGGGAGTCAACGGTCCACGGACGCCACCTGTGGAGGATCCTTTAACCTTTCCCCTCGCTTTGGAGGCTACAGGGGATGGGAGAGAATGTCCAAGGTTCAACCCCTCGTCCGAACCAAAGACTTGTAATTTGACTAAGAAACATCCCGTAAGGGAGATTCTAGATTTCAAGTCAACGCATCCAAGATCGGATCCTGGGACCACTGAGATCACAAAGGCATGTGATCTGGCTAACGAGGCCTAGGAGGTTCCCACGTCAGAGAATGGGGGATATCACTCAGTGGTTTCTCCGAGCCCTACTCGGTCAGACCAATACGCCATAACACCCCGAGGTAGGGGAAATCTCATCCAGACGACGGGGAAGCAGAAAGAACCTCGCCCGCAAACAATGGAGTTAGGCCCCAAGAAACCCAATGGGCGGGCCATTGAAGGGGCAGGTTAAGAGAACCTATTTCTACACCCGAACAAGCAAGTTGGAAAGGGCCCTAGACCTATCGGGACTTACACCGGACCTACCAACTGTAGGGTGAAGGGGAAGACTATTTCCTCCAGGCAAGGGCTGTCAAATAACGATGAAAGAAGCCATGAATCGGCCTTAGGGTGGGGAGGTAAGTATATGGTGGCCTACCCCCAAGACCCGGGACCGGCCCCCCCGGACACTCCTGATTGGGCCTTTATTTCATGTTCAGTTGCTTTCTATTTAGTTGTTTCCTGTTTCTGATTTGGGTTGCGTCTTTTCTGTCAATAGGAAGTTGGTATCATTAGTTCTAGTCTAAGATGTAAAATAGACAAATATTACGGGCCCATGAGCGTTGGGAAACCTACGGGGGTCTCAGACATATTAGTTGACACTATTAATAAAAATCCTCCGTCACCTGTTTTAAAATAATACGATCAGACTATTATTTGTTAATTGGTTTCTTATTAGATTTTTCAATTGACATTTAATGATATTCATAATAATAATAAAAACTTCTCAATATTTATAGTTAGTCGAGATTTTAATTGACTTAAAATAAATACTTAAGTTCGAATTCAGACCGCTTTATTTTTTTAATAAAGATTTGATAAAAAAAAGTGTTTTCCATTTATTGAATAAGTTATTATTTAATTTCATATTAACCGAGATAACTCACGAAACTTGAAAGGTTCAAGTTGAATTCCATTGTAACGAATTCAAATATTTAATGAATCAAGCTCGTACCAATTCTTTTACCACCTAACTATCAACGACTTAAATATGAAAAAAAAAAACTTTTTTCATATTGACTAGAATTAGAACGTTAAACGATATGAACTATTAAACATTTTAAAATTAATCAAATTTGAGGGAAACTCATGCTCCGTCTCAAACTTAACTTTTTAATATACGTTTCAAACCCGAGCTGAGCTTAAATTTGTTAAATTTTCTTGAATCGATAACAAATATGATAATTTAATATTCGATAGGAAGAGGGTGGTGTAAGGCTCTCAAACTTTCTTTTTATTATTATTCTTTAGCATAGTGTGCAAACTTTATTACTGAAAGATGAATGATTACATGATTGATAATAACGGTAAGGGTGACGCATAGCTCCGGACAGACTCCGAGTGTTGACCCTATAAATAAATTTTCTGACAAATCCAAGTGACTTCTGAGGGGGCAGGTCCCTTTTTAAAAATGAGGCGCGTTACTAACACTATTTTCACTTTTCTTGGCTCGACTCAGATAAACCTGTTTTGTCCGACAAACACGTTGATCCTTTGGTGAGGATGACATCAGGCATCCAAAGAAGTCCTTAGGAAAAGGAGAAGGCTTGACATCGAGTTGTGCCAAATCCTGAATATGTGAGGTGTGCCTCCTTCGCATCACCCACGCGTATCACCCAGGCGCTTATTGGCTCTAGCGAGGCTGCTTGGAAGATCTCACCTCTCTCCTCTCTGGAATATTCATCTCTGGCTGGAGAGGACTGTTTTCCAGGCCCCTCTTCTTTTGGGTCGGGGAGAGTACCTTAAGATCTATGCCAGTGGGGCGCTTACCTTGCTTTCTTGGACCCACCCCAGGTTCTAATCCCCCCCGGAGAGACTTATAGGCTCCTGGAGGAAAACAAGAACATCTTTTAGTTAGGTAGAAGATCTTGTGTTACCCCGTACTGAATTGTTTATGCCCCTTTCGTCTCAAGGAGTGCAAGGTCAAACAAAAGGGGTGTTAGCTTTTAGATATAAGGGCATGATGGTTCATTAGACATGATCACCTATGTCAGACTGGACGAACGTGGGCGTAATGGCCCAAAACTCGGCGGCCACTCCAAGTGAATCGAACTAGGGGGACTCAGGCCGAATAAGGTCTGACCAGACCCGACGGATTCCCTGTCTAGGGGAAGGTCGAACAGTTGGGCCCACAATTAGGGATGGGAAAACATAAGGACAACCGGGTTTACATGCGCCTGAATGTCTTTTAGGATGAGGGGCGCCTGGTTGAAAGACCACAACTATCCCAGCCGGATACGATCCTTCTCTCTCTGAAAGGTATAGAAGAATTCAGATATCCTCCACCTAAATCCTTGATAGAAAGGCCTTCGTGGTAACAAACCTTCATCATTATAGCTTCTATGGTCGTCGGTCATTCGGTCGGGAGTTGAAGAGGAGGCCTGTCAGGCCGAATGCCATCTGGGCCTTGAGCTTGTCAACTAGAGGGTCTTGTGGGACCAAGACCACCCAGCCTTCTTCCGTATCTATGGAATTGACGTCAAAACCCTCTTGGAGAGCGAGAAGGCCTTCCATCGATTATTGACACAATTAAACTACGGTCAAAATGGAATCAGCTAGAAAGAAGGGATGAAAAGGTACCAACTTAAGGACGGCCGAGGCCGAGGAATCAACAGTAAATGGTGATAAGGGCATCAGAAAGGGCCATGGCTTCCTTTTCAGCATGACTAGTTTTACAAATCCCACCGAGGCTTTCGGTGGCATTTGTTGCGGCGTCTTAAACACGCGGTCGACAAAAAAACACTGGGAGGACCGGGGGCATCACAACCACCTGATTGGTGGTCGTGGATGGTGGCAAGTGAATGGATGTTGGGACGACATTATCTTAAAAAATGAGGAGATGGATGAGACAAGAGAGAAGCCTAGCAGAAGGGGAAAATGGCTTTCTTTTTTTCTAATTAATTCACATGACGGTTATTAGAGCATGTACAATGGAAGGGCTTAGGTTAGGGGGATTGGATTACAGGCTTGGATGCCGACTGTACAAAATAGTGGGATGCATGACTCAAAATAAATTGTGTTTTACAATGGTGAGTCCCGTATAGAGTCTCGTATTGTGAGTTGACCAATCATATTTAGTTAAATCAGATTTTTTCGTATTTTAAAAAAGGACACGTGTCGAGCAACGGACCGACCCAGGACGCACATCCCGAGTCCCGGATTTACGGGACACGAGCCGCGGCCTGTCCCGTGTTTTTGCGGAACGCGAAAAACACGTCCCACAACGGGACGACTCACGTCCTGTGTCCCTCAAAAACAGGAGTCGGGACGCGAGCCGCGATCCAGGCCGACCCGTTGTGCATGCTCTTAAAGGACTTTTGTTTTTTCAACTCCAATATTTTTTTATGTAAATAATTTATTTGTTTATTTTTAATGTTTATTCAAAAAACAAAACAAGCACTTGTATTTACGAGAAAAGAAATGTATAACTAAATGTAAACTACATATAGAAATTAGTGGTTAGTTCGATTATGGTGTCAATTAATATTGATGGACTCCGAGACTATTAGAGTTAGAGCCCTCCATTTGAAGCTGTTATTAGAGAGAAAGTGGTGGTTACCCATATCTCTTTCCCGGGGTTTTAGCTCCCCTTTGACCCTTCACTTAACCCAAAACCAACACTCCAACTTCAACTTTGGTGAACAAAAAATTAAATACTACTAATTATTTTTAATCAAATTAACCCAGATAAACCTGTCTTCCACGTACAGAAGAAAACATATATTATGATTAGTAACTGATAAATAAGAGAGCCCCTCCAATTCAAAACATGCGGACCACCTTCTCCACATAAAGAAACAATAATAAATAAATAAAAATCATCTCCAATTTCAATCATATCAAATTCAAACACCTCACAACGCAAATAAGGAAAATCTAAAATCAGCCCGCAATCTTGTTGTCATTGTCGACCCTAAAATCACCTAAACACTGGGACATGGCTCTTCCTTGGACAAAATCCCAAAGATTCGTTATTCATCTCCATCTCCATCCCCATCTCCATCTCCATCCCCATCTCCATCTCCATAGGGGTCCAATAATGTTCTACCTAAGTTAACAATGAATCTTGTCTGAGAATTTGAAGAAGCTCCGCAGGAACAATAAAGAAACATGTCTAAGCTACAAACTTTGAAAGCAATGCACGAGCATGCTCGGCATTTCAAGCACTTGAGCGTAGAGGCTGCAGCAGAGGCTGTAGAAGCAGCAGACGCTGCAGAGGCCGCAGCAGAAGATGCCACAGACACGAATGAACCCATCAAAGAACCCGACCCACCGCCCCCGAGAAAACACACAGGCAAGTCATCAATGGAATGAAACTTTAGGTTGATTCTGTTTCTGGGTTATTGTTATTTTGAAGAAACAAAATCAGGTTCTGTATTAAGATAGGATATTTTTTGGTGATCATGGTTGCAGATGCTGATACGATGAGAGAGAAATTTTCTAAATTGCTATTAGGGGAGGATATGTCAGGTGGAGGCAAGGGTGTTTCATCGGCCTTGGCATTGTCTAATGCCATCACCAATCTTGCAGGTTTCGATAATTGATTCATCAGTACGGTTTCTTTTTATCTATGCATGCAGTTGATGAATGTTTCTTTATGAATGCAATGCAGCTTCTGTGTTTGGTGAGCAAAGGCGCCTGGAACCAATGGCGCCGGATAGAAGAGCAAGATGGAGGAAAGAAGTTGATTGGCTCTTATCTGTCACAGATTACATTGTTGAGTTTGCTCCTGCTCAACAAAAGACCAAAGATGGAAAAATTATGGAGGTAAAAAGAAAAATAAAACCTTATCCCTCTCTCATTGGCATTCTTAAAGCTTATCCTAATCCAGATTCGAGTTTCTTGATAGGTCATGGTGTGGAAACAAAGGAAGGATCTTATGATGAACATCCCTGCCCTTCGCAAGCTTGATACAATGCTTCTGGTAAGATATGATCGATGTTTCATGATCATGGATAATTGCTAAAAATGTATTACGAGGTATCCACTTTTAACAAATCATAACGTTAATATTTGAAAATTGCAACAAAAAAAAAGCCATGAAATTGCCTTTTTGTTGCACTTCGGACGTATATTAACTGTTTTTTTTACTTATTATTGCTTTGAAAAGGTAAAATTGTCATTTTGAAACAAAATTACACGTTGCTACAGAAAAGCAAACTCATGGTACTTTTTTGCAATTAATAAAAATGATTTGCAGAAGCTGAATACAACAAATACTTTTTGCAATCATCCCTTTAGTTTACACTGAAATTTGTTCTGACATTTGTTGATGAACAGGATAGTTTAGAAAACTTCAAGGGCAAGAATGAATTCTATTACGTGAAGCATTCGGATGAGAAAGACAAGGAAGGTACAAACAGAAAAGACGACAAATGGTGGCTGCCTACTGTCAAAGTTCCGCCAAATGGTTTATCAGATATGTCAAAAAAGTTTCTACAGCACCAGAAAGATTGTGTAACTCAGGTGCTTAAAGCAGCCATGGCTATAAACGCTCAAGTTTTATCAGAAATGGAGGTCCCCGAAAGCTACATCGAAACCCTTCCAAAGGTAATTGAAAAGTTTGAACTCAGGTCCCTAACAAACAAGATCTTCATCAGCAATGACTTGATCCTATTTTGTGTATGTGGTCTGGTAGAATGGGAGGGCTAGCCTGGGGGATGCGACCTACAAGAGTATAACAGTAGAGACCTTTGATCCTGACCAGTTCCTCTCTTCCATGGACTTTTCTACAGAGCACAAGATCCTAGACTTAAAGAACAGGATTGAGGCTTCCATAGTGATTTGGAAGAGGAAGATGACTTCAAAGGACGGTAAATCTAGTAGTTGGGGCGTCAGCATCGAGAAGAGAGAGGTCTTTGAGGAGAGAGCAGAAACAGTGTTGCTCCTCATCAAGCATCGCTATCCTGGAATTGCTCAGTCCTCATTAGACATTAGTAAAATTCAGTATAACCAGGTAACATCTCAATTTAAATCTTGACTTGTACCACATACTACTGCGCCTACTTTTCCAGCTATTCTCTATTGACCTGCTCATGGATTCACCAGGATGTAGGGCAGGCAATTCTAGAGAGCTACTCAAGAATACTAGAAAGCTTGGCCTACACGGTCTTGTCAAGGATTGAAGATGTTCTGGCAGCTGACCGTGAAACTCAAGGCATAGAATCTGGCAAAGACTCTGAAGGCTGCACCAAAGAAGGTGAAGTCTATAGGCTTAACTCTTCTGGGGAAGGTGCCATGACCCTGTCAGATTTCATGGGTTGGAACTTTGATCAAGGAGGTGAGTCTGTAAAGGACTCAGGAGATGACTCTAACAAGGATGATGACCAAGGGGTTGACAAAGTTCCGAATACAAACACCAATGACACTTAATATGTTGAAAATTTGGGTGGAGCAAGAAGCCCTACAGCACGTGATTAACTTGTAGTTATAGGGGGGAGGAAGAGTACAGAGAATTGAACCCAAAACTGAATGTGAAGAAGATGAAACAGAGGACTTGAGAGAGACGTAAGTTTAGAGACCCAAGTTGAGGTTACTTTGCTTCTCTTCCTTCTGGACAAAGCAACACCATACCACTGGGTTTCAAGCATTGTGGATGTGTTTTTCTGTTGCACACCCAACTTTCCCCCCTTCCTTTCTATATTAGTAACACAAAATATTTATTTTTTTGATATACATGCCCAAGCCAACGATCACAGTGAGTTTTGCACTTTTGCTAGAGGATTCAGGTAGCTAACCCCAAGTTTGTTTGTGAGATGGCTAGGTTGTTGCTGTATATTTCAAGAATAATTTCTCTTATGTGAACTGTATGATCAATTTCTCAACATTGTTTTTAGATTTGAGCTTCACTGCCCCAACTTGGGATGGAAGGAAATAAAGAATAAAGGTGAGGGAGGTACCATTCCAGGGACTTGAACCATAACCCAAGTTCAAGTTTGGACAAGCAAACTTTGGTCTCAACATTTGTTACTATTCTGTCAGAGAGGGTTTTTCAGCTCAATTAATCAACCCATGTATATGGAAAAATACATTTCCATTTCAGTAGCTGAAGATAACAAATCGCTACTGATTTCTTTTCAACATAAACTTAATAACATCATGAAACCAGCCACCAAAAGAAAGCAAGTAGTATGAAATCATGTCAAGAAACTAATATTAGCACCTTATAATAGGCAGATCATCAGTGAACCATACTCCAACAATATCAAATAAAAAAACTTAAGAAATGCCCGATTCACTAAACAAGTATCATTGGATAGTGGATGAAGTTGCCTTAAACAGGGTCTAGAAATAAGTACAGCACACTAAAATGATGGGGAGAGTTACATACAATTTGACTGTTGGAAATTGAAACCAGATTAGATCTTGCCGCGAGGGCCGAGCTTGGGTGGAAGTTGTGGGCCCTTTTTGATCGGTAGAATGTCACCTGTAGCTGTGCCACTCAAGTAAGCAAGGGTGGAGCCACCTCCCAATATCAAGAATTTGAGCAGCAATCCTCTCTTGGTGAAAGGAGCAGCAAATGTCTCAAAGAACTTGCTCTGCAACAACATTTATGCAAAAAAAAAGTATAAGCTGGGGAAAACTTTCTTGTGCTTTTAAAACCTGAAACTAAGTGGATCATAGCAAGTCTGTGACCATGATGAAATAAATCCAATTCCATACCCAATAAAACCTAAAATCTCTTACATTGTCCTAACTATCTGCAACCATTCCATACCACAGATGGACTCACTTCCACACATAGTAGATATTATTTAACATTCAACTTCTCAAAATAGACATAACTTCTGCATATATAAATGGAAATCAAGAGATGGAAATGAACCTGAAGAGGGTTGTAGGGAGAAGGAGCATCTGATCCGTACAGATCCCACTGACCAGTAGTGTTACCCAAATCCTCCAGATCGAAGTAGACACTCTTGTCACCATACTTAGCCACCACAGCGCCAGTCCTAACACACCATCACCCACAAATTAACCCTAACCTAGCCAGTAAAAATTCAGCCATATTGATAATGAAATTGAAATCGATTAGTTACCTGAATTTGATGGGTCTACAGCTATGGCGAGTGGGCTTGAGATGGAGCTTGGTTCCATTAATGGAGCTTCCGGAAAGGCCCTTGATGGGGGCGGTCGCTGGCTGCAGAGCTGCAAAGGTTGCAAGAGAAGCCATGGCTCAATTGGATCTTACTGCTCTGTGGCTTGCTTAGCTACAGGGACGGGGAGTAGTGACTGTCTCTTCTCTGCTTCTTCGTTCGGTTTTTTAGTTGGCAATAATAGTCGTTATTTTTCTAATAATCTTTTGCACGGATGAGGATCTGACACGTGCTCAGCTTGAGAGAAGAGATATGGAGATCCATTTAGGAGGTGCCACGTCAGGGGAAAGCTGGATAAGCCTATCCTTCACTTCATCTATTTATGATCTTCACTTGATTACAGTGCTCTACAAAATCCAGTCACCAAAGAAATCCAAGATGAGTTTACTATAAAATAAAATAGAGAAATTATATGTCAAAAAAATATTTGTTATAATTTATGACATCCAATCACAGTTTAATTGCAACGGTACTAATTTTAGACAAAAAATTTATCCATTGGGGTTTGGATCGTTGGGACCTCCAATTTCCAGTCTCTCATGTTCCATCAAACTTTGTTGTGCTACAACTTTTATCTTTGTTGTTGTCATTGATGGTCGTTCTTTAAGGGAGATTCTTGTCTTGCTCCATTACAGAGGAGGAAGACATGGAAGTGGTGGTTCCCTTCACCCCGGTGGATCCGGCTCTCTTGACCTGACAGAGGTACAACATAGACAAACTTTTGACCTCGAGGCCTCTTCAGAAGGACTTTATGCTTCGCATCATCACCGGTACATGGGGCTGCTCGGCATCAGGCCTAGTGATCAAGGATGTCAAATATGGGGTATTTGTTTTTTGTTTTGAGAACCAGGAGGCTCGAGACTGTGTTCGAAGAAACGAACCTTGGTGTTTCGATTATCGTTCTCTTCTGCTAGGAGACGTTGACCCACTGGCACGAGATCTTCCCCCGTTGTACCGACTGCAATTGTGGGTCCTTGCCAAAGTTTTACCACCCTTGGTCTGGACGAAGCGACTGGACAGATGATCAGAGCTGCATTGGGAGAGTACGTGGATGTCTAATGCGACCAATGGGAATTCTATTGGAGAGGGGAGGTCAAGGTGCGATATTGGCATGCGTTGGATCGTCCCCTATGTATATCATTACTGTTGAGGTTTCAAGAGTTCCAGGATTCGGTCCGGGTGTCTCTGACCTACACCAAGTTGCCTAATTTTTGCTTTAATTATGCCGGGATTGGACATGGAGCACAAGAGTGTGACAGCGAGATGCAGAACATTCATCAGTTTGACATGTCTCTCTTGGAATTCTAGACAGACAAACCATGGAAGACCTATGATATTGATTGTGATGCTAGCCCGAAATCGTCCATCCCACCGAGTTTCGCGACTTTAACCCTAGACAATGTACCTAACGACCCCTTATCACGGGGAAGGGGCCCAATTGTAACCCCAGACAATTTACCTAGCATGAGAGGTACAATGGATAGGCTTGGAGATACAGGCTGGAGAACATAGGAGATCGGCCAATCATCGAGTAGATCGACCATTGCTTCAAGAAACATCCTAGTAGGGCTAATGGGGACAAAGAGAGGTTTGTCTACGGAAGCACGAGAATATCAAGAGAGGGCTGGGAAGTAGCCTCGTCAGGCGGAATGACAGATACCCTAGACTTCAGGGACCGCACTCGGGAGGGGTCCCTGGTCCAAACCTGCCATATGCTTAATTTTTTTGGGTTCAAGTTCGATTGTACTCCTCATGAAATGATTCCTCTCATAGATCAAGCATAGTTTAGGCACTATCTTGAACAGTTCTCTATAATATTTGTTTTTTATTATCTTTCCTGTTTTCAAAGTTGGGTTGTGGCACCAACTATTTTGTCAAAGAGTTTGTAGAGAAGAACCCTTCGAGAGACCTTATCCTTGTACTGACTCTTTATATTAATTAATAATATAAGTTGCACCTTTCGCTCAAAGAAAAAATATTGGTTTCTCTAAAACTCTATTCAGTCTTTAGGGTTTTCTTTCTTCCTCTCTCAGTCGCACCCTCTTCTTTTTTGTGATTGTCGTGGCTCCCTTCACCAACACTCCTATTAATGTTGTCGACAACCATGCTCCCACCCACGTGATGTCCTTCCTGCAACCACCCATTGTCCCCAACACAGATCCATTGTCCGAGATGTTCCAGACCACGCCCTCGGCCCTACCGATCGTTTTGTTGAGGAAGAAGGAACCTCAGCCCTCTCCTCCCCCACATGGACCCTCTATCTGAGACGCACCAGACCATGCCTTCGGCCCCATTGACGGGCTTATTAAGCCAACTCACTCGAGGAAGAAGGCACTTTGGCCCTCTCCTCCCCTCTTTATTCACTCTCGGTGATGATATTGACTGCTCTGGTTGGGCCTCGGCTAGGTATGGTCTCAAATGCGGGTTCCCCTTGGTCCACTACTACGGCGGGTATCCCTCGGTCTGTGACGGAGCCAACATGTTAGGCCTCTCACGGTCCTCAGTCAGGGCAGCCCTCTTCCGTCTTTACCCCGATCTCCCACTATGTGCTACCGACGACCAAGATCTCCAACGAAGACGTTGTGGCCTTCCGCCTCATGGAACCCTCGAATTCCCGTGCCTTTCCCATCTCGCTACCTAAACGGTTTGGAGCCCGTCTTCCCAAAGCCCCATCCATGGTCGCCTCGTACCAAGGGAGCGTCCTAGAGGCGGCCACCCGACCTCTGATGGAGGAACTTATTGCACTCCAAGGGGGTTTGGACGCCTTTTCTATAGACGTGTATGAGGATAAGCTCATGTGCATCCAATGAGACCCTACGGTGGACCATGCTTGTGCCCACACGACCTTTGGTTTGATAGATCGCCTATTCACGTCACGTTAATATGACCGGACTTCTATGGAGGGATTGATGATGAAGGTCTGACATCACCAGGGCCTTGTCATCAAGGACCTCATATGTGGGTTCTTTGGCTTTTACTTCACCTCCCAAGTGGAGAAAGATTGAATCTATCGTGGGGAGCCATAGTCCTTTTAGCAGGCACCCTTGAATCTAGAGGACATCTAACCGCAAGTCAACTTGGAAACCATGTCTTTCTCTCGCCTCCATATGTGGTGTCACGCCCCAAATTCGGTTTTGGCCGGACTCGAGACATGACTTGAGTTGACAATTAAACGCTCAAATAGGTTCCAATCAATTACTCAAATGATATGTTCCAAATTTGTAAATAAGAGTCAAGGTTCTAACTAGAGTACGTAAAATATGTGGTTCGTTACAAAGGACCAATGACGTCTCTAATACCAAACACCCAGACTATCCAAAAGCTCCCGAGCCTCGAGTCCACTAATCATCAAGCATGCATGTACAAACATTAGATAAAACAACAGGGAGTGAGCTTACGCTCAGTAGGGAAAATCATAAACAGTTTAACCTCCAATTTAGTAATAAAATTGCTTTAGCACGACGACACAACTTGCAATTAATACTATTACTCAAAAGGATGCTATAGAACAAGCAAAGATAAGAACACTATTACATTCTTAAGGATAACGATAACTTTAAGAGAATAAGTGAAAAGTGTTGTAAATAATTGATAACTACTAAAATGGGAGCAAGTAAATATCACACCAACAGCTCGAATCCTCAATATTCCGATCCACGAATAGGTTCTTGTGTCATGCCGGATCCCATACTCCGATCCACAAGGGTACTCGTGTCATGTCAGATTTTCCCTCGGTCCAGAGGAGGCACATACATCGGGCTACCGGTAACATCCCTGAGGGACACGTATCGTCGGGGATTCTCGGAAATGCCCCCAAAGGACCATATGTCATTAGGAATTAAGGTAATGCTCCCGCAGGACGCATACACTCGGGTGAATCAACAAGTAATAATCCCCCGCAGGGTAAACCATCCAATTGCCCCGCAGGGTCAACCAACCAATGTCCCGCAGGGTCAATCATCTGATGCCCCGCAGGGTCCAACAACCAATGCCCCGCAGGGTCAACCAATCACACGCCATACCGAAAACGCACATCGGCCTAGACGTCTTCCCGGTAACGCACATCGGAGAGTATAATCGTATACCATACCGGAAACGCACATCGGCCTAGGTATCTTCCCGGACTACCTCGGGTGGAACACAATCTCTCGGCCATGGTACTACCCCACACCAGAATCTCCCCTTGGTGTAGGTACCATGCAGGAACACAAATCATCTCAAAACACACACAAGAGGCTAACATGCCAACACATCATGCAACCAAACTTAGAAATCCACGGATTCATCAATACACACCACAAGGGATTCATACCCACAGTTACACTTACTGGCATACTTACCAACCACGTTCCATCGGTCTATTACTCACCCGATCATACCACTTGGCACAATCAATTACACTTAATCATTCATTCAACCATCCAATCATTCAAGCATTCATTCAACCATTCAATCATTCAAGCATTCATTCAACCATTCAAGCATACGATTTATCTAGTTTCATTAGACTCTTAGTTTAACCTAAAGCCTAGCAGACAATGCATGTGAGGCAACCACAACCAATCCTATGGCTCATCTCGGCCTTTCTACCAGCACGACAATTCCCAAGTATTGAAAGCGAGTTAAACTAATTATTCACATCCTATGCATGCATGCTAGACCCGTCCGATTATTAGTAATTGAAAGACGATTATTCTAGTTATTCGCATCCTATATGCATTTCTAGGACCTTTCCGATTTTATTAACCTAATAGGCATACTAAGTATTAAATTACACGAGGAGTTTAGTACTTTCCCTACCTCAAGGTCTTCCTCTAATAATACTCCGAGCTGCTGACGACCGGGCCAACTCCGTCTTCTCGGGCGAAGTCCAAGTTCTCGAGCAAAGTCCAAGTTCTCGGGCGAACTCTAGTCGTGCTGGGTTTAACAGATAAAATATCCAATCAGTCCCGGTATTTGTCCAAAGGTCCTTTGATTTGTCTAATTAGTCCTTTAATCGCCCAACTTAAATTAATTAAATCAGTTAATTAATCTGATTTTTAAAATGATTTTCTTTAAAAACGGGTTGACCCGGATCCAAGCCCAACCCGGATCCAGACCCGAGTCCGAACCCAAGTCCTGGCCTGGGCCCAAGGCCCGTTTTTCTGTCTCGGTCGGCCTGATGCTAACCTGGCCCAGTCCTTCTGGGCCAGTCCAGCCATGGTCCAGCCCAAGCCCGCGTCTGTCCAGAACCTTCGATCACGGGGAGAGGGACGACGAGCTCTAGTCTCAACTCGCTGGCGACGGCGGCGACAGGTGCTCGGAGAGGTTCGTTCACGACAGCGAGAGAGGTCGGAGTGAGCGTTTGGCGGCGGTGGGTGGAGTCAGGGTACGGAGAGGACGAATGGAGGTTGAAGGTGCGCGTCTCCGGCCAGATCTGGTGCCGTGTGAGCTCGCCGGAGGGGAAAACCCTAGATCTGAAGCGCGCGACTCCGGTGACTCTTCTCCGGCAAAAAATAGATAAATCGAGCTCATCCTCGCTCGATTTTCAGAGAATGAGGGATGGTAAAGTAGAGCGAGGCAGAAAAAAGGCTCACCGTCGAGAGATTCCACGATTTTAGACGCGGCGAGAGGATGGTGGCGCTGAATCGTGGTTAAGAAGAAGAGCTGAGGGTTTTCTGGTGTCAAGCACGGTGAGGAGGTGAGGAGCTTGGGGTTAAGGTGGAGAAGAAGAAGGAAAAGGGATGAGGAGTAGGACGAATTCCGGCGAGAGGATGAAGACGACGGCGAGAGCTCGAGCTTGAAGAGAGAGAGAGAGAGGGTTCACGCCTCGGGTTTCGTGCGTGGTTATGAGAAGCCGAAGTGGCGCTGGAGGGTATATCGCGCGCTTAGGGTTGGGAGTGGGCTTGGGTACGGTTTGGGCCTGTGCTGGTCCGACCCAAACCCGATCCTGGCTGGCCCAAAAACTGATATGCCCCCCCTTTTTTATTTTCTTTCGTCTCTTCTTTCTTTTCTTTTTTTGATTTCGATCCAAAGTTAAACTCGTTCCCAACCTTGACGTTAATATTTAATAATTTAAATATTAAATTTTCCCGGTCTTTACATGTGGGCTCGAATCTCTTATCTCCCTACAGATGGCCTCACCATCGAAATGTGTAACTAGTTAAGAGAGGTGCTAGGGGTTTCGTGGACACTCGAACAGACTCGGCAAGCCTAACTTAGGGAGGTATATTGAAGGTGCGCTTCTAGAAGGACTTGGACATATCTCTCCATCACTCAGCTTGACTAATGATTCTAAGACACGAGGCACCAACCAGGGTATGCATGTAGTATGAGATGCTCCCATATTTCTGCCACCTGGAAATTGAGTGCCCTTGAGTGAGGGATCTACACACCTAGTCCAACCCCCACTTTGAACCGTCCTTGATGCCACAAAAGCATCCTAACATGCGGAAAAGTATCTGTCGGTATTGGTCATTGTAAGAAACGCCCCCGGTCGATCTCGGTCGAACCGGAGGTTTTTGGCGAAAGTTGACTTTTTGCGGGAAAAGTCAACCGATGACTCCGGGAGTCATTCGAGACCTTTCCAGGGCCCAAAAAGCCTAGTCGTCGTTACGGTTAGCTTAATTGGGTTGTTTCCTTTCTAATGACTGTAATTGTGAAAAAGTCAACTATCGGTCAATTTCGGGTCAAACATCGGTTAATTAGGGACTAAAGCTAATTAATTAGAGGTGCTGAATTCTAATTTGATTATAAATGGTCCTCACATGGACACTTGTCCATGTTGTCTTGGGGGAGAAGAAAGAGGGTAAGAATGACCTTTTTACCTTAAAAGGTGGGCTTGAGAGATATTTGGACATGGGGGTAGTTTGGGAACTTCCCCTTTAGGGTATATGACTCACCTTTGAGGCATTCAACCATTATTCTATTGTTGGCCGAAATCAAGAGAGAGATAAAGAAGAAAAGGAGTTTTGGAAGCTTGAAGAAGAAGAAAGGAGGAAAAGGGGGGTCTTGAACCCATTCTATACCAAAATCTTCCCAAAATCTCTTGTTTCTTCATCTATTCTTCATTCTCAAGGTAAATCTCCAAACCTTTTTCGTTTTTATTGATTTGGGTTCATGGGTTTTGAGAAAAAATGAAGAACTTGGTTGGGTTTGAGATTGTGGATGTTGGATGAGGATTTTTTTTGGTGAAAAAGGAGTGTAGATGATTGGTTTTAATTGGATTTCTGGAGTTTTGATGAAGACCCATGATGGGTTTTGAAGTAGGGACGTTTTAGGGGCTGTTTTGGAGCTTTGGGAGGTCATCAATGGAGGTTTTGGGGGTAATTTCGTGAAAAACCGAAGATGAAGGAAGAAGATGATGAACAGTACCAGACCCGTCACAGATCCGTGATGGGCACCGTGACGGGAGACGTCACGGCTCCATGAGGAAGACCGTGACGGCGTCAGCCACGGCTCCGTGAGGAGAACCGTGATGGTTCAGACCATGGATCCGTGACCAGAACCGTGACAGACCTGATTTGGGCCTTTTGGGCCCCTTTTGTTGGATTTTGAGGATTTGGGACGATTATCTATAACCAAGCTCTTTTGGGGTGAAATGGGGATGTTTTCCTCTTTAAACCTTTGTGATTTACTCTTGATTCGCGAATTGTTTTGTGATCCATGACTTTGGACCCGAGATTGACGGAGGAGGAGACCCTTGGATCTCGTGAAGTGGAGGAGGAAGCTAGCCAGGTCGTCCGCAGCTAGGACTGGATTGCTTTTGAGGTAGGGAAAGTAGCGAATACCGGTTTAATTGTGGAAAGTTACTAGTATGCATATAGGTTGCAGTTACATGATTTAATTGTTAGAATTGCATGATTAGGGTGTGAGAACGAGTGAAATGAGGGATAGCTTACGAGCCATGTCGAGCCGTAGGTTTGGGATTGCCGTGCTGTAGAAATGCATGTGGGCCATGTCGAGCCCTTAGGTTGCGTGTTGATCGAAATGCTATGATCCATGTTTGAGATGCATGATGTGTGATTTAGCCGTTGCTAGATTGAGAAGCATGTTAGGGTATACTCGGTGTAGCATGTTGTTGCTATGTTTGGGCAAGTGTGCCATGCGTGATGTGATGTGAACCATTGGTTGTGATATGATCGGGTGAGTGATAGACCGATGTTATGTGTTATGGTGAGTTGGCTCGGTTATTATACCGTGGTCGAACTATGGTTTTGTGATGCGTGTTATTCTCTTGCTGTGTGTTCCAAGAAGAGGTGTGTCCGGTATGACGCCTACACTGAGGGAGTATGCCGGTGTAGGGTATCGTGGCCAAGGATGGCGTTACTATTACCCCGATGTTGTGTGGCCCGGGAAGACATACGACCGAGGTATGTGCCGGTCTGGTATGTGATGTGAGTGATGCCCCGAGGCTTAGTACTGGGAAGACGTCCGACTAAATGTATTGACGGTCATGGATGTTACCCCGAGGCTGTGTGCCGGGAAGATGTCGGTATCGATGATGTGTGGTCCGGTACGATGTAATTGGGATGGGCTGTAACAGCCGATGATGTTGGAGACTGCGGTATGGAGCGTGTGATTGCTTTACTGTGTGCTTAATTGTGTGTTGTGTGCTTACTGTGTGTTGTGTGCTTGATGTTTGGGTAAGTGGGGTGATTAAGTGTGGTTATAGTCTTGTAAGTGTGGTCGTGTTCTATGTGGAGGTCTTTAGTGTTGTGCTGACTAATATGCCCTAATTGGATGGTTACTCGTGGTGGCGAGCGGATGTTCATAACCTTAACTACTTTTCCTACAGAGCGAAAGCTCACCCCTTTACCTCGTTGTTTTACAGGTTTTGAGCGGGCCTTGGACTAGCGGGATTCTCGGAGCTTGGGAGCTAGTGAGAGTCTTAGCTAGTTTTTTTCTAGAGACGTACAGTTTTACTATTCTAAACTGATTTACCTTTGATTTTGTAGAGCTGTTGACTCGCGTTATTACTTGGAGCTTTTAAACTGTTATTGGAGATCCTTTTTCGTATTAATTTTTATTTATTTATTTATTTATTTGGGTTCATGTCTCGAGTCTGGTCAAAACCGGATTTGGGGCGTGACAGTCGTGCCCCCCCACCAGGATTTGGGCCCTAAAGGATAGCGTCACCCTCGCCTCAACCTGTCATCCCACTAGGTTTCACCCCACGAGATCTGTCAGCACCTGCCCCAACATAAGACTTCCTGCCTACTGCCTCAACGCATACTTAGAGCTAAAATCACGTGCTTCCTTGGGTCGGCCCACCACTCCAAACCTTCAAGGGAGTGCGGTCTTTCGAGGCCCGAGAAACATAGGACCTCCCGCCTAACTAAGAGTTTTTCGTGTTCATCTCAAGGAATTTGCATGCCTTGACGCCTCAAGTTCCAACCATGGGAGAAGGGTCGTCTCATAGAAGTACAAATAAATTATGCCTCCTTAACGCAATGGTGACCACCCCCTCCTCTCGCGATGGAGTTGTCTTTCCTAGAAAATACAGCGACAAGGTCTGCAAAACAGCCTCGTTATGGACAATGAATGTGAGATCGAGCAACAAGGTGTGTGTAGGGACGCACAATATCCCATTTTCCCTGATGTTCTCCATGGATTCCCGTTTTCCCCCATATGCCCGAGAAAGTCTCCCTCGAGAGATCAGTGTGTTTATCAAACACCATAGGCATTTTTAGGTCGACTCAAGAAAAGTGTAAAGTGAACTACGACCGTGCACCCATCGTCAAGAGCATGGACGAAACTTACATAGGGCCCATAGGGGCACGTGCCCCCTCTCAATTCTCCCACAATCAATTCTACGGTTAATCAATTCTACAGTTAATGTTTAGATTTTTTTAATTATATATTTATCTGTGCCCCCTAAATTTAATTTCCTTATTTATCATCTTATCATTTCATTACTTTCTAATTAATAAGTAACTTAATTTAACGGTGTATTAATAATTAAAAGTACAACTAGTAAACAACTGATTAATAGGATTCAATAGTTTATTAATTTTTAATATTCTTTTTTTTAACCATTCTTATCTAATTATCTTTCTTTTTCTCCATAATTAAAAAGTCGAATTAATAACTAATTGTTACCATGTATCAGGTGTACGGTGTTTTTTTATATTATATTTTCTATTTATTTTGTGGTTTTATATTTTTAAATTCTAACTAGTTTTAAATTTTTTATTTTCATTTAAGGAATAGTTTAAATTAGTGGCTACATCATTTTAAATTTTAAGTTTCATATTCTATAAAATTTAAGCTTTTTTTTGTTTCAAAAAAAATTTAAGCTTTTTTTAATTTTTGTTACTTAATTTTTGAAAAATTCTAAAAATATCCTCTAGTTTCTTTTACCAGTTGTGTTCCCTTCAAATATTTTTAACATTACGAGTTATTATTGGAAAAAAATTGGTGCCCTCCCTCACAGAGAAAGCTGGATCCGCCACCGAGGATCTGCCCCCTTAGTTGTCACGTGGATTAGTCGGACATGTTAGTTATAGGACTCGTGTTTCGAACGTGTCATTTAGGACTATGTCTCGCCTTTTCAATCTTTTCAGCTCTATTTCCATCATGTTTATCAACTTCAATGAAATTATACTATTATACTAACAAGAAACTATATGAAAAATAATATATTCCTGTAAAAAAACTTCTTCAAAATAAGGCATTTATCCTTTGAAATGAAAATATAAAAATAAAAACCAAGAATTAATTAAGATGAGATATATTTACCATTTATGAAATTAGAGGACGTTTGAATTTATGTTACCGGCCTATTAAATTAGAGGAACAACACAACTAAAACCTCAAACTGATAGTTGAAAGATAAGGGTTAGCTAATTAGGGGCAATTTAGAAAAATATAGAAGAAATCAGAATTTTCGTAGAGAATAGGGTTTGAACCTGTGTTCGTGAGGTACCGATCTCAAATACTATATTAGAGGACCAACTCAACTAAAAGCTCACACTGATAGTTAAAAGATAAGGGCTAGAGCCCTTAGGGGAAAATTACCTAAATATAGAAAGAAAAAAAATCATATGTTTCGTAGAGATTAGGGTTTGAACCCGTGCTCGTGAGGTGCCAAGACTTAATACTATATTATATTATCAACTCAATTAAAAGCTCGAGCTGATAATTAAAATATAAGGACTGACCCATTAAGGAAAATTTAGATAAATGAAAAAAAAGTAGAATTTTTGTAATGAGTAGGGTTTGTCAAAACCCATTACAACCCAAAAGCTCAAGATGATAGGTAGAGGCATCAATATGTTTATCAAGCGGCATGCTTTGATTGATGCACGATATTGGAATCCTTCGGCTCGTTGCCAGTAGAGGCATCGGGGATCATTATAGTGTTGTCGCTTTTGGTTCGATATCGACTATGCTGCTCTTCCATGTCATACACTGTTCTGTAGCCACGATCCGTAATCGAAAACAGACATCAATATCGCTATTTTCTTCACGGTGTACACTCTCTAACAAACTCTATTGTAAAGACCCCTACTACTACCATACTACGAAATTATCAAATAAACAAAGTTTACTGTTCCCTCAAATTTGCTATGTTTCTTTAAAAAATCATTACAAATCAATAACACTGAGGATATGAATTCAATTATATACTAAAAACTAATGTCTCTGTCTTTCTCAACCAGGGTTTCATGTTGTCGTCGTTGATGTTCTTCTCCCCGAGTTCTGTCCCGTCCATCCACTATCACTCCACCACCATCAGCTCCTCCGTCGTTTACCCTCCAGATTCTTGCCTGGAATAGTTGGGGCAAAGGTCTGAAGGCACTCTACTACCCCACCACCTCTTGCGGTGGCTTTTTCATGGTCCCACACCTTCCCCCTCGCTCTACAGACCACCAATTTCATCTAGAGAACAAGAATGATTCCGAAGAAAAGAGAGGGCCAGATGTGATCCCTATGGATCTTTATGTTGGGTCCTTTCATCCCTTGATATGAATCACAAAGATTGGGATCAACATCTAGATTTGCAAGCGTGACTAACGATGAAAGACGTTGGTGTCTCCTCTAGAGTGTCGGCAACAACTGATGGAAAATCAACGACAACCCTGCGTTGTCGTGGTTCAAGAACATGAGCCCTTGTTGACCCTAACAACTAGGCGAGATCCGCTATGCAACCTCGCCAATTCCAATGAGTACTAGCCGATAGAACGGGACGCTACTGAGGGGATACACCCCGTCCCAATGGGATTTGACACAACTCGATCCTAAGCCTCCTCCTTCTCTTGGAGAACTCCTTGTCTACCTGACTTTCTTCGTTCCAAAGGGCCTCCACGGCGAAGCCAACGATCTTTTTAGGCACAACAAGTCCATCCAAATAGAGTTGAGAGAGGTGATAGATATACCTACTCACAATAATAATAATAATAGACGCTTTAGTTTGTCACATGCATTAACCGTATATGTTAACCGTGAAGTAAGTATTATGGGCTTTTCCATAACCATCTCTGCTTATTTTTTATTACCATAATAACAATTCTGCGTTATGCTAAAAAAAGTAACATCGAGGACAAGGTTGTAGAAAACGTTAGGCGCTAGTCGGGTGGTAAGAGGTTCTAGGCACTAGGCAGGGATTAATTGGGGATTTATCGGAGATTAATCAGGAATTAATCGGATTATTATTTTATTATTTTTTATTATATATATTATCAGATTTTATATTATATTATATACAAAAATATTAATAATATCAAATGTTAAATATATTTAAAGACATAAACATTCTACTAAACTAAAAGTATCACTAGCATAATTTTATACTCTAATTTAGTTTTTAGAAAATTAGAAATTGTTTTTTTTTAAATTATGAATCCGACCCCACACCTGACTAACCCGCCCAATTAATCGGCTAGACGGCTATTAATCGGCCGAATCGGGGACTAATCGATCATATTCTGTTAAAACGGCCTTGAGCGTCCTAGGAGAATAAATCAGATCGACAGAGTCCATTTCAGCGCCTAGGCGGGGATTTATACAACATTGATCGAGGATAATCGAAGTTAAATCCAATCAAAACTTAAGTTAATCAGGGGAAGTCTGTTTGGACTTTGGATGAACGAACATGAATGATGGGCTCTTTGTTCGTTTATCCAATACGGAGGCCTCATTTTAAGGCCCAATTAATAAACATCAGCAAGGCCGGCCTGCTGCATTCTTCATTCAGAAGAACATAAAAATATAAATAAAATCCTATTAATGCATAGCAAAGAGATAGGATAACAGTAGAGTCTCGCTCCCTTTCCTTATCCAATTTCATCTTCTCCTCCTCAAAATGCAGCTCCTGCAACTCCCTCCGCTGCACTCCCTCCGAATCGGTGCCGGCGCTCCGGCAACGACCTTCTTCCATGGCTCGACCCCACTCACGTACACCACCAAGCCCGGCACTGCCCTCGTCTCGCGCCCGTCCTTCATGCCTCTCGTCCGGGCCGAGAAGCCCCTCGTGGGCCGCGTCATCTGCGACACCAACGAGAAGACGGTGAATGTCGTCGTCACCAGGCTCGCTCCCCACCCCAAGTACCACCGCCGCATCAGGATCAAGAAGAAGTACCAGGCCCACGACCCTGATAACGAGTTCCAGATTGGAGATTACGTTATTCTCCAAAAGTGCAGGCCCATCAGCAAGACCAAGAGCTACCTTGCCCTCCCGCTTCCGCCCCAGCATACCGCCAAGAAGAAGCCTCCCCTGGAGCTTGCGATCCCCTTGGAGTCGGAGCAGCCTCAACAGGCTTGAGAGTCAGTAAGGTTTTCTTTTTAACTTTCTCCTGCTGTTTTTGTAATTTTTGGATGCTTTCCTATGTCTATGTGCTCTGATACAGTTTGGAGATCAGTGTTGTGAAATTAAATTTGGGTATTTGGTTTCATATGAATTGAATTTCATTGTTATTATGAAGAGCTTTTAGTTGTGAAAATTGGTATGGTTTTGATGGAACTTTGTTCAAATTGAGCTCAATGGTCCCAATTTTGTCTGAAGGCCCATTGATTCATCAGTTCTGCTTATAAGTGAATGTCCCTTTTCATGGGTTCTTCTGGTATGGGGTGAAAGGTAATCAAATTCTGTTGCTTGGGCTGTTCAATTTTCCCTTGAGTTTGGGTTCTCCATTTGGCTAAGTTATGAACACCTAAGTTATTGGGAGCTATCATCACTTTGTTTTTTGTCAAACTATCAATGAAGTAGCGCATAGAATAAGGGAAACTGAATAACACATTTTACATGAGATATTGCCTAATTGGCCATACTATGGAGATGATGAATTACCAACTGCATCTTGTAAGGAGAAAACAAGTTTTAATGTCCAATACATTGTCTTCCTGAGAAGGAACTCTATGGCTTGAACTGAGTGTAAGATAGCTCTGTTCCTAACTAGTCCGTTCATGTAAGATGTCTAAAAAGGTTGCACTCTCTTATTAGATTGTTCATAAGCAGTCAGATTGTACAATAGAGGAGCAGTTCTGTGATCAATGGAAAGGCATGGGGTTCTGAGTAGCATTCAGAACATGAGGTATAGAGGGTACCCCTCTCCCCTGAAAGCAATTTAAAATTGCTGGAATTGTGAAATATATGCATTTCTAGCTCTGGATCTTCATTTTCCAGTATTGGAGGCTTTTTATTTCCCAGTGGAGAAGGAGGTTTGGACTCCAAAGTAGATGCTCTGGTGATTGGTTAGTGTGTCTATCCTTAGGTTGTGTTTAGATAGTATTTTGGCCTTGTGTAAATGAGAAGAGAGTCGAAGTCTTTGTGATTCCTATGAGAATGATTTGAATTGCAAACCAAACTATGAGTACTGATTTCAGTTTATTCTAATTCCTTGTACCACTAATTGGTTACTACAATGGGTTATAAACACAACATCTTGTCAAACCCATAGTTGACATAGGCATATAATAGGAGCTGGAGGAAGAAACTTCCATCATGGATCATCATGTGAACAAAATCAGCACTTGCCAAACCTCGGAGTAGCAAGCTCTTCCCAGGTTCAGCCAACAGGTGTGGAAGAAAGATGCTGGAATTTATGCCTTTCCATATTACTGTTGCTGGCTCTGGCATAGACACAAGTTCCCTCGTTGTGACCACATGCCTGAATTATCAATAGCGTTCTCTCATCATTCATCATTGTAAGAATGATTTTACTAGAGAGCAAATACATAACCTTAATTTCATCAGAAGAAAATCGAACATGGCACTCAATCTGATCTTTTTGATCTGCATCAGCTCTTCAAAATGCTGACGTCATTTTAGTAAAATATGGAGAAATCAAGAAATTTCTTGATAGTGATACAGTCTCGTTTCAAAATTCCAACGGTAAATTTGCCTTTTAAACTCCAAGCATTCATCATAACCAAGGACAACCCAAAAACAAGCCCACACTAATACTGAGAACAAAAGGAAGAAGAAAACCTATGATTTTCTACAATTAATTTAGTGTCTATTCTATCTAACCATGTCTCTGGAAATCAATCAACTGTCTTCACACTGCATGCTGGTTTTGATGTTTCTAAGAGTACATGATATAAGAGTGTTAACAGATTCCACCGACTCCATGGTTAGTTTAGCTGTGGGAGAGCTATTTGTCACGATCTGGAATGCTATTGTCAGCAAAGACCCTCCCTCTGTGCTCTTCTCCTCCTGCCTTGAACTGATCACCATAGGCCTCGACTCCACTCCATCCGGTAGTATCGAGAAACCTGATGGCAGTATTGCAATTTTGCTCGAGTCACACCCTGTCATCACTGACTGCATTCCCGTTATGTCCACAGGAGCATACACCACCATGGATTCATAAGAGTTTGTGCAACTATCTTGGAGTACCCACACACTGTTCTCTTTTGACTTCATTGTCTGAACCCAAAAGCCGATAAACAATTAGATATAATTTTTTTGTTTTATTTGACTGACTGCTCTAAAAATGTTAACAAGAGACTGAACTCACTTGGATTGAAACTGCATTGCCACGATCTTGTCCCTTGGATAGGTTAGCTATGGATTGCACAGGCCCTCCATTTGACATGATGTCCCACTGGAATGAACACACAAAAAAGTGTCATGTGTAATGAGTTTTTTTTTCCTTCTGATGCCGCATATAGATATAGGGCAATGTTATTATACCTCACTGCGACGAGCTTCATCTCTCAGAAAGTCGAAGAGAACGTGAGGAGAGACGGGCAACCAGACTGAGGATACTGCACAGACAATGATCCCAACATGTTCTCCAGGGTCATTTAAGTTCTTCCTGGAAGATACCCTTATATCCTCTCCTGTTTTACTAGTGACCTTGCTCCATGTGTGATAGCTTGATGCTCCAATGGCATGGCAAAACCCACATGTCATTCTTTGTGCCAACTTCAAAATGCTTTTCCTCCCAGCCAGTGTGGCCACACCTAATTTTCAATCAGCGCGTTCAGTTTTATGATCAAATTTAAGGCAAAGCAAATAAAAATCCGCTTCATTTGGAAAGCTGCAATACTTGGGCTTGAGGCATTTGGCTTACCACTTGAATCCTTAGTAGGAACATTGGTTGCCATGAAGAAGACTAGTCTTTCGCATTGGAGCTGCAGAGTAGCCATCCAATGCCTTGCACCAAAGGCAAGACCGCTATTCACTAAGGTACGATACATGGTGTGGACAGTGCTTTTTTGGCACTCTAGATGCTCAACCCATGTCACCTGAGAACCATACAAGATAATGACGATGACTTAGTTTGTGTTATGGTTGAGGGAAAAGCAAAAGAAATAAAATTGAAAAACAGATGCATACCTTGCAATGACCATTGGATTTATCCTCAATGATGCAACCAGATGGGCGTTTTCTGCATTTCACAAGGGAGGCATCGATGTTATCTTCGACTTTGTCAATGGAGACATCAACAATTGCCCACTGTTCTGCACTCAGTTGCTTGCAGTATCTGACAAAGTAGACTTCCCTGGTTGGCACCATAGGTGTAAGCATTTGCATTTCGGCAAACATCTGGAGAGCCCCCATAAAATGTAAGAATTTGATTATCAGAAAGCTGTATTTTAGTAAGAAACAATCCATTTTCTTTCACTTGGGCAGTAATTTTCTACTTGGTTAAGTTAAAGTTCAAGAGGAAATGATGGTAGGTACTTTTACCATCAATGTTGCATATTTTGACCTTCAGTTGAGTTTGGTTGCTAGCTCAGAAAAGTTAATGGGTGACTCTCATTCAGTTGATGAACCTAGTTCTATAACTAAATTTATTATTCTCCATTCCTTCTAACTTTCTCAGTATCCAAACAACAAATGGTCAGCGTTAACTCACCAAAAGTACTGCACCATTTCTGTTGGGGCCTTCACCATTGCTGATAACATCAACCGTGGCAGCCTTTGATATCATGCATGGAAACATTTCCTTCCATTGATTCTAAGATAACAAATAGCACAAAAAACAATAATCATGAGAATCGTTCAGACAACCCATTACACGTAGCACAGTAATATGAGAGGCATATATTTTTCTTACCACATCCATGAAACACTGAACTAGCCGAGGAAGATCCACAAAGACAACTCCAGTCTCTCTGGAGGCCTCTATGGATCTCTTTGGCCTTCCAATGCTTGAATTCTCATCAGGAAACTCCTTCACATACTCATCATAATTAAGTATCTCACGACCAGTCTCAACACTCTTAACCCAGAGGGGATCCCCTACGGAGGCCATCTTCTTGAGCTCTCCCATTGCTTGATTCACCGTCTCCATGATTCTTGACTTCTCAATTCCAAATATTCCAGTAATGAAGTCCAAAGAGCTTCTGTTTTCTTGATCAGCTCCTGCTGAGCAAGATGGTGATGATGTTCCTGGAGGGTACTTTCCTAATGCCACTCTAAGCTTCTCCACCTTAATAAAATGAGCCCAGAGGGGTATTAACCATCTATTTTCTTTGTATATTTCACGAACATAATGTAGGCTTCAAGAACATGTAAAAAGATCAGTGTAGAGATTTAACCTCGGATTTGAGTCTGGCATTTTCGATTCGCAGTTGTTGTTCCTCGGTAGTAGTAAGAGCAGTGTCCCGGGTAGTGGTTGCAGAGCCACAGTTGGGACAACAAGCTTTGTTTATGGTCTCCCTCATGGCTTTATTTTCATCTCTGAGCTTGTCCATTTCTGTTTTCAATAGAGAGTTCTCATGGCGCTCTTGTATTGCCTGCAACGAACAAGTATTCAGGATTACTGCATGATTAGGAAAGAAAATGGCGACCATGAAAGAACCAGATGGCCTAAAAAAGCACCTTGATTTGGGTTCTTCGATTCTGAAACCAGAACTTGACCTGCCTAGGAGCAAGGCCTAATTGCTTGCTAAGTTGCTGCCTCTGCTTCTCATCTGGATGTGGTGATTCTTTGAATAGCCTGCAAGATTATTAACGTTAAAATACAAAAACTTTCTATTTTGTATACAAAAAAGTAGCATAAATCAACTGTAAAAACAACTAATGCTTTTGTAAATTTGTTGTTTTTCCTTTGGCTACCTTTAACTTTCTAGACATTAACTTTCTATTTTTCATAGGCTTTTTGGGTACGTAGGACATGCGAAAATGTTCTACAAAGCCTCCTTAATTATTCCTTAATGCACATGGAAAACAATTGATTAAGTAATTAAAATTAATCAGACACACATACGCTTCCATTTCCCTGATTTGCTCGGCGGTGTGTCTGTGATACTTTTTCCTCTTTTTCTTCTTGCTCTTGTCGCCGCCGTCTTCCTCATCGTCCGGCTCTCCCTCGCCGTCGAAATCGTCGTCCGACCTCGACCTCACGGGCCCCGAGTTCTCGCTGCTAATCTCCACAGTGTCGTCTCTCCGGCTGGAAGCGGCGCCTGCTCCGCCGCCGCCGCTTCCCTCGTCCCCTTCCTCCACCTCCATGTTAGACGTCGCCGCCGCAGCCGCTCCGGCATCGCGGAAGATCCCGGCCTTAAATTAAAAAAAAAATCAAAATCAATTAGGAATGGAATAAAATGAAATCAATGGCAGAATGGGGGGAGATAGATTGATTACGAGGCTGAGAGAGAGGGCGGGGGTGGCGAAGAAGTCCTTGGTGCGAGAAGAGGGAGGAGGATTGTTTGACATGTCGACGAAGCCCATGGCAGAGGGTTCGGGATTAGGGTTGAGGAGGGGTGGTTTTAAGGGGGGGAGGAAAGGGAGGAGGTGGTGATGGTGGTGGTGGTGGTGGTGAGGGAGGTGAGAGGTCATGTGGGGCCTGCTTGATTTAAGGGTATAAAACAAAATGGAGGAGGGAATGTAGACGAGGAGGAGAAGTTTTGTTTGGGGAGAAGGAAAATGGAAAATTATAAGGAAGGGGAGGCTGGTAGGAGTTGACTGTTAGATACTCTGGAGTGGAACCCAACTAACTTTATGTAGTTGAACCAGAACCAGCTCCCTCCCTCTCCAACGGTTTTTTCAGCTTTCATTTTTTGGCTCCAATTTCCGGCTTTCTCTCTCACGCCATTTCTATCTTAAGGACCTGTTTGGATACCACTTAAATGCTCATTACTTTTGTTTCTTTCCTTGAGTACCTTAGTATGATTTAAATCACAATTCAATACATATGTATATAGACCTTAAAATATCATTGTGTTTAGCATATAAGAATTAGCAAGGATGAAAGTGTCTTAAGCCTCTCTTTACATTGGTTTTGTGTCAAACGCCTCTCACATTTTTCTTTTCTTTCTTCTGAAGCGGTACAGATGACGTTCAATCTTTCTTCTTGCCTTATCACTGTCCGTCGGAGTTCTATGAAGCTCGTATTTCCTTCGTTATCCTCTTTGTCTTCACATTCCCTACCCTTCTCATCCTCAACTTCTCTACCTTAAAGCACACTTCCACCGCACCGTGTTTACTCGACCTTGCTCCTTCAAAATCCAGCTTTGTCCTCGTCCCAATTACCGCTACCCCTTCTCCCCCCAATCTTTCCTCGACTACAACTACCATCAACACATCTGCAGCTCCTGGTGTTCTTGAGACTCCAAAACAACATGCAATGTGGTCTCTTTTGGGAGAACGAACGAACCTCGGACTCAAAGATTCCATCATCATCGGTCATTCCCTTCCACCGGTCGAGAAGCTCAAGCCACAATCATTTGAGGACATCCAAGCGAAACTCAATAGGGTGTCCATCGGGGAGGAACAAGCCGATGAGTTTGAAGATGATGATGAGATCATTGACGTTCTTGCCAACATTGTCCCGACCATGGATGATACTCGTTATCGGTTTGCTCTTACCACTTTTCTCCTCTACTTGTTGACAAACTAGTAAGACCACGAACCCTTTTTGGCTTAATAGCAAACATTTGGGATGTTCGGGGTCTTACGGTCCAACCCCTCACGGATAAGATTGTTTCATTTTTCTTCACATCCTAAGTTGTGTTGGACGATAGTAGGGCTAGAGAACCATGGTCCTTCCATGGTATGGTTATACTCTTAACGTCGGTCCCACCGCGTAATCAATCGGAAACGTTGATCTTTCGGTATGTACGCATGTCGATAAGAGTGTACGATATACCGATTGAGGCTAGTACATCTCAGATGAGGGACTTTATCGTCTCAGAGTCGGGAAAGGAAGTGGAAAAGAACAATTCGATGAAATCTAAAGGTTGGGACTTTAGTATGTGTCTACGGATGGAAATGGATGCTACTTGTCCCCTCCGTCGACACCTCATACTCCGGTTTGAGGGGTTGTCTGTGTCGTTTAAAGCCAATATGAGAAGATGTCAGACTTTCGTTTTCGATGTGGCCAACTTGGTCACGTTAATCGGGACTGCATGACGGTTCTTCCAGGGGTAAATCAATTTGAAATTAGATATGGGGACTCCTTTCAAACACTACCAACCGTTCATACAGATAACTAATTTCATTCATATTGGGAAGTCGTCCCACAACTAGTCCCCAAGTTTCTTAAATGAGCCTTAAAGACCCCAAATCCTTGTTTAATGCATGTAGGATTACCACAATCAATAGGGAGCTACCATTCACGAACCTTTGGTGTGGGAGATGCTAGTCGAGGAAGAGAGGAAGACCCGAGGAAGAGAGGAAGACCCGACATGGGGATCCAGAGATTTTCAGCCTATAGTTTTTCCTAAAGATCATAGTGGTAGGCGTGCCCGTGGCATTGAAGGATCGGGTGGAAGTTGGGAAGGGATCGGTAGTATATAACCAAACCCCGACAATCATTAAACGTACATTTTTTCCTAACTTGGGTTGGTTGGGGATTTCATGTACCTTGGGAGATGAAGCCGAAAAGATAGGCAAGGTCGTTATGTCAAAAAAGACACCCCTTCGGGGTATACAATTGGATGCTACTCCCCAACACGAGATCTTAGGGGTAATGAGCAGAAATAAGAAGTTCCTAGACAGAACTTAAAGAATAAGAAAGAAGACCAGAGTCAGAAAGCATTTAGCAAGGACCCTCGAAAGGCCGTAAATATGAAAGAGATGGTGCGCGAAAAGGCTCAACGAGCAATTTCTATGAAGGATAGAATAAAGAAGAGAGTTTTTGAATTAATGGATGTCGAACCGGATGCCAAAGACGGTAATTTCTCCTCCTCATCGAGGCAATCGATGAAGGTTTCTATGCAGCCTCGACGGTAGCCATGATAGGTGGTACTAGGGATGGGGGAACTTGGAACTTTCTCCTCAACCCCTAGATGGTCCTATCTATAGGGGTCATGTTCCTTGGGGTGATCTAGTTCACCATCCCGTAAGTCAAGACAACCACCCGGATGGATATTTAAAGCCTTGGACTTACGTAATCGAGCTAATCTCTTGTTGTCATGTAACTTCTAGTCATTGTGTTAGAAGTATGTTGTGTAGCCTAGGGCATTGGAACACTTTTAATGCACGGGGGTTTCCGGACTATATCTCGACTATAAGGGATTTTTCTCATATTATCGTTCGATGTTTTGGGAAATGATTAAATGAAGTATAACATATAAAAGAAGAAGCAAGAATAAGGTCAAAGACCCACTTCTACACAAATCATTTGTGTTTTGAACTCATGCTCTTGCTATTTTCTCTAAAAAAAACATAGGACCTCTAAGATTTGCTCTTGCAAGCGATGTGTCGTCGACACCCTCTCTTTGCAAGTCGATGGCCCTCTCTTCCCCGACATCTACTTCGAAGTCTCCCCCTCTCTACTGCATCTCCCTCCCACTTGTTTGAATCGATCCTATGGGATGGTCCCTCTGCCCAGTCATCAGTATCCTCTTTGGCCTTCTCGACGTCCTTGGTCATCCTCCAATCTCAGATAAAAGTAGTCCATCTGACTGATCTTGTGGCTGATTTCGTGGAAGAATACAAAGTACATGCAAGGGTGGTCCTGGAGGTGGATGACGTCAGATATCGCTTCGCATTGGCCAGACATCTCCTCATTGAGAAGCGGTTTAGCCTGAAGGCTTCGTGTGGCCTGATGGATGTCACTTGGGATATTCCGGATCTGGTGGTTAATCCCTTCATCGATCGAGTCTTCTCTCTTCTTCCTGTCCCGAGAAGCGATAGAGAATATTAGGAACCGAGAGCCATGGACGTCTTATGGGTCGGTCCTGATCATCACCTCGCTGCCACCACGAACGCAGTTAGAGGAATTGTCCTTTCAGATACTTTTCATTGTGATTCGCGCTTTCGACATTCCACCGAAGGCTAGGATGTCTCAGATGCGAGACCTTCTAGTTTTCAAGCTGAGAGCTTGAGAATAGAGGTGGCATTAGGGAACCACCCTCGTTATCGGGGCTGGGAAGACTACCTCTGGTTTTGGGTCGAGATTGATATAATCAGTCCTATCTAGCGCAAGATCTGCCTTCGTTTTGAGGGCTTCCGAGACCCTATCATATATCGGTTGTAGTACAAGAAGATGTCGACCTTCTATTTCCGATGTTGATGGTTGGTCCACATCTACTATGCATGCAGGTCCTCCATATCGAGAGTCAATCCCAACGCCATCTGGTATTCCGATTGAATGTGAGTCCTAGTGGGGATTCGTGTGGACGACTATCTCCAAAAGAACTGGGGAAGCCTCCCCTGTTAGCCTTTGTATCGGTACCTCCAATTTAGGGGTCGCTCGTTACTCATTCTACGGTCTTGCCTAAGCCTTAGCTCCAGCTCGTGTCCCACCCAGGTTACGGGAAAGCCAGGGAGCACCTGGTATAGGTATGGTGCGAACAGTCCAGTCGTTTTTTTTATCAACGAAAAATACTAATTTTATTCCACCTAATAATCCAAAGAATTACAGGAGGAAGAAGAGAGAGACGAGCGGGGCCAAAAGGCCGCCGGCAAGAAAAAAGAACAAAGAAACTAGTAAAAGAGAATCAGGGGGGATCGAATAACTTGATGGCTGCATCATCACAAAGAGGGCAGGAAAAACCCAGAGACTAACAAAGAGCCCACGGTCTCATGGCCTCAGACTTCGTGCGAAGGGAGCGAGTAGGGCTTACGCCCTTGAGAGAGACTGTCGCCTTACGAAGACCGGCTTTTTTGCGTTTCTTACGACGAGCAGCACGGGGGTGCGAGGCTTCAAGCTGAGCTGGAGAGTGAATACCCGAAATAAACAAAGCAAGGGGAGCTTTGGCAGGCTTGGGTTGGGCAGAACCAGGATCACATGCAGGTTGAAACCGGGCCTGGTCCGAGCCAAGACCCATCGGCCCAAGGGAAGCCGGCCCGTTAGACACTTCCAGAGCATTGCTTTTCTCGATAGAAGAACTCGGCCGACAAGCATTGAAAGCTACAGAGGGCAACGAAGAGTCGAGAAAACGCAGCGACGAATCATCCATCGAGGGCTTTGGGGAAGCGAGAGGCCACGACTCGGGAGGAGGAACGCGCCCACCTGTAATTAATCCTGGTGTGTTTTCGAGGCACTCAAGAGAGGGAGGGGGTTGAGCCAGATCAATGCCGGCGAGGTCCTTGGTCCCGTCCAAGTACTCCGGCGAGGAGCAGAAAGGCAAGAGCTCACCCGAAGAGCAGTAGCTGTTTTCCGACTGCGAAGAACTAGAGGAGGGGCTAGGAGAGACGGAACCCGAATGATCCAAAGGGATTTTGAACTCACCTTCTTCTAGGTCAAACCGATCAGTCTTGGAATCCAAGGGGAGAGGAGGGGTAGATTACGAGTCTACTTCTAAGACTCGAGTGGAGAAACAGCTCCTATCCAAGTTCAACTCGACCAAGGAATCCAGCAACGTAAGATGGCGAGAATGAAGAAGAACGAGCGCCGTATCCAACCTACCCAGAGAGGCCGAGCAAGGATGAACAAAAATGGGAGTCCCCACGGAACTGGCGATGCTACGAATTGAAGTCTCCGACCACCCTGCAAAGGGGATTCCCGCAATTGAAGCCCAAAGGAATCGACCTCCAACCGCTACCAGGTCAATGTCTCTAAAAAGGGAGAGAAAGCACAGTCGAATTTCAGACCAAAAAAACGAGCCGGAGTCATTGAAGGAGTCTGCATCTGGGAAGGAGATGAGATAAGCCCCAGCTCCCAGAACCCTTAGGATGAGGCTCGCGGAAAGGACAACTTGAATCACGACAGATTCCCGGTGAGGAGATGTTATTCCAATGACGCTGCGGGAGGAGAGATTGGCCCAAAGAGGGTTCAAAGCTCCGGTGCAAGGAGAGGAGGCCTGAGGAGCGGTCGAGGGAGAACAAGACCGTGAGGAGCCACAGACAGCATCTCTGAAGGAGGGACGGGCCGGAAGAGGTACCGAAGGGAGCTCCGACAAGGGTTGGGGCAGAGCGTTTCGCGGCGGGATCCGAGTCCAGTCGTTGTCGGTAACCTGATAATAATCTTGCCTAATGTAGGGTGTGATACCTATCAGGCACCTCTTCCACCGAACCCTCCGACTTTTCGACCACCTTGGACGCTCCGGCCAAAGTCTAGGACACTACCACCACCACCGCTGACGCTCATCCCTTAATTTCCCCCTCCGCTCCCACCCACATCGCCACCATCATTGCCACCACCTCCGACACAATTGCCCCGCCTTGCTCATGAGGAGATTTTTCGGGGATCTCGGGCCTCAAGTTACAAGAAAGATAAGTCTAGGGGGGCTATTTTCAGCCTTACCCTTTGGGGTAACGCCAATTCAATAACTCCAAGGATCTGGAGATTGAGAAGGCTAAGAGGGCCTACGCATTGAAGGACCGACTAAAGAAGAGGGTTTTCGAGTTTCTTGATGTCGAACCGGACGGGAAAGAAAACCGTCATTTTCCACCATCAAAATTATCGACGAGGTCTGTTAAATAAGAAGCCTTGTTGGGATCCATGATTAGAGGTGAGGTCGGCCAGAAGGCGAGAGGAACGCTCTTATGATCTAGGGAAGAATCCGTTTTTTCGGGTCATGTTCCTCGGGAGGGGTACCCCATCACACCTCAGCAGGTCAAGGCAACCACTTGTTAGGGTTTCTAGCTTGTCCATGTTTATTTGATCTTACATGTTGGATCCATTGGTAGTCTCCTAGGTTGTTTGTTAGGAGTTGGTTACTTAGCCTAGAATACCGATAGATCTATCTTCGATGGGGTCCCGGACTATAATCTCGGTTGTAAAAAATTTATCCCATCTTATTCGTATTTGACATTATTAATGACCCTGATTTAATGTTGATTCAAAAAAGCAAGAATTTATGACGAAAATTGACTCTCATTCCATACACTTGTACTCTCAAAAAAATAAAAACACAACATAAATTAATTTGTTTGGATGAAATAGTTAGCAAACATATAATTAACAAACTCAAAGCTTGGAGCTATCACGCAAAACCTCTAGTGTTTCAGAAATTCTAGCTTTGATGGTGGCTCTTTCCTAGGGTCACCATCACTCCTCCTGGCCCATGTTCGGTACTACTTCTCAGTCGATATGGCATCCATCCTCTCCTGCTCGTCCGCTGCTCACGAGGGTCATCACAACCCAATTCTCATCTTCCTCGATTTCCCCAATCTCACCCCAACTCCCATCACCACGATCACGTTGTCGCCGACATCGCTTGTTCCTTTCCCAACTGTTTTGGGGGGTTCTCGGCTGCTACTACCTCTTCCCCGATTGAGCTCGGCGGCAATTTTCTGTAGCCTCCGCCGTTGTCTAGAAAGTCGTGTTCACCACCGCCTCTGAAGTCACCATCACCGTCTCTACATCCAACTCTGACATGTCCTTCTCCCTGGCCTCCACCACCATACCCTCCTCGACCCCTTCTCACGTAGAGGTTCAGCGACTTGTACTCTAGGGACTGCCTCTAGGAGGTGTCCTTGGGAAGAGCTCTACCTCCCTTGGAAGCGGATGATAGCAGGTTCGATCGCACTCTACAGAGTATGCAACGTTTAGGCAAAACCTTGAGTAGCCGTAGTCAGCTTCTCCATAGTTTCAGTTCTAGCTTGCCTATATGACGCCTAATACAAATATTGTATGTGACAGTTTTAGTGAAAAAAGGTTCAGTGAGCCATTTCTCTTTTTGTCTGACCTTAATGACCCGGGAGCATGTTTCCTGACGCACATCGATATTCTGATATAAACATGTATAAAATTACAAGTTTTGCTCAAAAACAAACAAACATATAATTACGATAAACTCGGAAATATTCACGTATCACATCAAGAGTTCAATGTCAACTTTAAATTTTAGGCCATCAATTACCCAAAAATAAAACTTGTAAAATAGAATTATGTATTGTATCATACTAATGCAAGATGAATATGTAACTTTATATAATTTATCAACCTTGATACATGGATGTTAGTAAATTAAGGTATAAGATACGTGTGAATATGTACACCGGTATTTAAATTAATATGCTACTTTAATTTATTATGGAGGATGAGTGGAACAAAATATGAACTTTTAAAACAAGTTCATCGAAATCAATATGATCATTTATTTCTTTACCCCAATATGCAACGCATGTCAATTTCTACCTAAGTTGATGCTCTTCTTAGCTTTCCTTCTTTGAGGATTGAGCCAAAGAGAGACGATTAGATGATGGTTGGTTGGGACGGTAGTTGTCACAAATTTGCAAGAGATCAATTAATACGATAAATTCTAACTTCACATTTAACTATAGATTATGTGGAGAATTGTATTTCAAAATAGTTTTCACTCTGCGTAAAACCCTAGCAAGCAGCTGCACAATACTTTGGTCATGGTCATGGTTATGGTTTCTGTTATGGCCTGTGCCATGACTCTATTTCTTCTGATCACAATAGTAAAGATATCGGGAGATAATGTCCTCAACCACATAATTTCTTGACGAGACTGCGACAATCGTTCGTTGGAAACGGCGAAAGGCGGGTTCGATAATGGTCTCTCTTCTCTGTCCGAGCACAACCACGATATTTCTCTACTTAGTCTAAGCGACTTTATTTTGAGCTTAAGAAACTATGAAGAGCTTTCAAGACTAATCTGATATCGATCCCATCAACTAATGGTTTCGATTTGTCGAGATTTGGTTCTGGTACAACTCTACCAACCGAACACCTGCACGAACCATTGGGGAAAGGTCTCAGAGCATTACAAACGGTGGATTTGGGATCCGGGAGGAAGACCGATTGATTGGGGCTGCCTATGCGGCACCCACAGTCGAAAGAGTCGAGTTTGGAGCAAAGGATGCTACTGGAGGATCCGCTTTATTTCTGCTGTTTCTATTCTGGTATTTCCTTTCAGTATTATTTTGGAATTTGATATTTGGTGTTTCGATTAGGTTATTTCTTTTGGTTGATCGGTTTGATCGTAGGGACTTTTATCTTTGTCTAGGATGTCAACTAGACTGTTTCTACGGGTTCAAAGCGTTGGGTGTCCTACAAGAGACTCAGACCTTATTCTGTTCTCAGCACTTTAGTCCGTCACTTGTACGGTTCACACGCATTAATATAATGCAATCCCTCGGTTTACCTTTAAAAAAACCTATAGATTCAGTGCATAATACATTATATATGATTGATATTTGTAACGAAAACCTAATCATCCAAAGTATTAATATGTTGGGTTAAATATCAAAATTTATTCTTAAGTATTGGTCACGAATACTATACTACCCAACATTTCAAAATCTCAAATGCATGACTAATACTTAAGGTAGTGCATTTGTGATTTTGAAACGTCGAGTATTGTAGTGTTCGTGACCAATACTTAATAGTGAGTTTCGATATTTAACCCTACTCTGTTTATTGACGTCGTCATCTAGAGTTTCTTTGGGACCCTTTTTTTCTTGGTTGTTCTACTCTACCGATCCCAGCATCTTCCTACCGCTTTTCTCCCTTGTTTCTCTCAACCTCTCTCAGACCTACTGTAAGAACCGCCCCGGTCGAACCGATGTAATTTGGGGAAAGTTGACTTTCCGCCGGAAAAGTCAACCGAAGACTCCGGGAGTCATTTGGGACCTTTCCGGGACCCAAAAAGCTTAGCCGTCGTTACGGTTAGCTTAGTTGGGTCATTTCCTTTCAAACGACTGTTTTTACGAAAAAGTCAACCTAGGGTCAAACTCGGTCAAATCAAAGGTCTTAATGAATTAATTTAGTTCTTGCTGAGATATTTTGGGTAGAGGTGGACCCCACATGGGCACATGTCCATGGTGGCTTGGGTGAGAAGAAATAGGGGAGAAATGACTAATTTACCCTTAAATTTTGGACATGAGAGGCTTTTGGGCAAATGGGCAAAATGGTCTTAGCTCAATTAGGTTTTAAGAGGATTGGAGCAAACAATTCAGCCCATTTACAAGGGTGGCCAAAAATTAGAGAGAAAGGAGAGAGAGAGAAGCCATTGAAGCTTGAAGAAGAAGAAAGGAGGAAAAGGAGTGATCTTGGAGTGATTCTCTTCTCAAATCCCCTCAAAAACATTATTTTCCTCTTCTATTCTCCATTCCTAAGGTAAATCTTCAAACAAAATTCGTTTTTTGTTGAAGTTTAGATTATGGGTTTGGGAGAAAAGGCATGAACATGGTTGGGTTTCAATGGATTTTGAGGTTGGATGTCTAGATGATTGAGTTTTGGAGATAAAAGGGGTTATTTTGATAGAAATTAATTAGGTTTTTGATGTTTTGATGAAACCCAACATGGGTATTGAAGTATTGAGGTTTATGAGACTGATTTGGAGGTTTTTGGTTGATAAAAATGGAGTTTTGGGGGTTTTTTTTCGTGGAGAAGAAGCTAGAGGAAGAAGAAGGACGGACTTGTCAGACCCGTCACGGATCCGTGACGGGGACCGTGACGGAGTGCGTCACGGCTCCGTGACGGAGGCCGTGACGTCACCCGTGACGGGGAACCTCACGGTTCCGTGATCCGAACCGTCACGGAGTCCGTCAAGGCTCCATGACCCGAACCGTGGTAGATCAGATTTGGGCCTTTTGGGCCCATTTTGGTGATTTTCGAGTAATTAGGAAGGTTATCTATAACCGAGCCTTTTTGGGTTAATTGGGAATGTTTTCTCTCTAAAACTCTCTTGAATTACTCTTAAATCTCGTATTACTTTGTGATCTTAGACGTTGGTTCCGAGCACGGCGGAGGAGGCTACTAGGCGACTCGCATTGACTAAGCGTTTGGATAGCATTTGAGTTAGGGGAAAATAGCGAATACCGGTTTAATTGCGGAAAGTTACTAGTATGCATATAGGTTATGAATACTTGATATAATTGTAGAATTGCATGTAGGATGTGATGAACGAGTGAAATGAGGGATAGGTTGCGGGCCATGTCATGCCCGTAAGTTTGGGAATTGTCGTGCTGTAGAATTGCATGTGGGTCATGCCATGCCCTTAGGATTGTGTGTTGGTTGTGGTGCTATGATTGATGACTTGTGATGCTTGATACGTGGTTTATCCGTTGTTAGATTGAGGATCGTGATATGGTATGCTCGGTATGATATGTTGGTATGTTATGTCAAGTGTGATATGTTTGGTATGACGTGAACTGATGCTTTGAGATATGATCAGGCGATTGATAGACCGATGTGATGTGTTTCGATAAGATTTTTTGGTTTGATATGCTGTTAGTTGAACTATGGTATTGTGATATGTTGAGACTCTCGTGGGTATGTTCTGAGGCAAGGTATTCTGGTACGATACCTACATCGAGGGGGTATTCCGGTGTAAGGTATCTAGGCCGAGGGTGGTGTCCCACGTACGCGGTCCCCCGGGGCTAAGGGTTCCGGTACGATACCTACATCGAGGGGGTATGCCGATGTAGGGTATCTAGGCTGAGGATGGTGTGATTCGTACCCCGATGTTGTGTGGTCCGGGAAGACATCTAGGCCGATGTTGTGTGGTCCGGTATGATGTATTGTGAGCTATACCCCGATGCTGAGTGGTCCGGAAGATATCTAGACCGATGCTGTGTGGTCCGGTACGATATGGTTGAGCCGAGCTGTGGAAGCCGGCGATGTTGGGGACTGTTGTACGGGACTTGTGGTTGTTCTACTGTGTGTTATTGCTTGATGATTGGTTATGTGAGGTGATTAAGTGTGGTTATAGTCATGTGAGTGTGGTTTGTGATTATGTAAATTCCGTGCATGTCGTTAGTTGTTGTGACTTGCTAGTATGCCCTAATTGGACGGTTACTCGTGGTGGTGAGTGGATAACTCATCATCTTAACTACTTTTTCCTACTGAACGAAAGCTCACTCCTCTACTTTACTGTTCTACAGGTTTTGAGCGGGATTTGGTCTAGCGGGATTCTCGGAGCTTGGGAGCTAGCGAGAGTCTTAGTCTAGTATGGTCTAGAGACGTACTTTCTCTTTTGTACTAAACTATTTTATTGTGGTTTCGAGCTTCGACTCTTATGGTTGGAATTATTGATTTGACGGTTATTTGAGGAACTCTTTATTTTAAATTCACCTTTATTATTATTGTGTCTTAGTTCACGTCTCGAGTCCGGTCAAACCCGGATTTGGGGCGTGACACCTACTATGAGATATCTGACGACGACGTTGTGTGGGGTTCGTGGTAGGACCTCTCTGATGACGACGCATGTGTTGGCTTACGTCGGACCAAAGATTGTTACGACTCCCATGCAAAATTTGATCACACACTCCAAAGCCGTGTTTTCGCCTATCTTCAGGTACTCGTCTAGTTCATCAACTGCAATTCCATAACACAATTGCCTAATGGTCGCAATACGTTTTTGATGAGGAGGTAACGCAGCCCTACCTAGAGAGTTTTTCTGCTGCTTGAAGTATGCATCGTGATCCTCCAATGCATAGAGACTGCGGAGGAACACAACCTCTGACATTCTGGAACGACGACGGAAATGCACCTCCTTGTACATAGGGTTCGTATTAAAGTAGTCGCTCATTAAATGTTCGTGCGTAGCTTCCAAGTCTCGTGCGATATAGCTTCGATTCTGTGGTTGAACTTCGACCATCGTCTCGTTTAACAAACCCTGAACGAACTCGTTGGACATGCATTCTTCGAGTACTCCCTCCAAAATGCGCCCCAATTCAAACTCGTTGGCACGGACATTGGCCATTTCGGTAAAAAAAAAATGGAGACAAATAACTCAAATGTAAGAGGAGATAATATAATTTGAAGTGTGTTTTGTTGGATTGAAGCCTTCCTATTAATACACAATTTGAAGATAAGAAAATTAATTTTTTTTATTTTCAAACACCAAATTTATTTTTCAAGAAGCTTTTATAGGGCATTTAAATTTCATAGTCGTTGACGCCGACGATGAGAGCTGCTAATTGAATCAACATCGACCCTCACTGCCAGCGTCGAATCGCCAGCTCCTCGCCAGCGTCGAATCGCCAGCTCCTCGCCAGCTCTCCGCCGCCGGTTCTTCACCACCAACAACTTTCTGCCAGGATCACCATCAAAATTAGGGATGCTCTTAATTAATTATTATCCATTAATGAATGTGCTTAACTTTAAGTCATTTTTACTTTTCTTTTCTTTTCACCCACAAAAGAAGGATAAAATTCTAAAAACAAAGAGGAGATGGCTTGGCTTAGCTTAGCTGGATGAGCCAAGCCGTGAAATGTAACAACTAACAAGTTGGAAAAGTAGTGGATTAAGTCAACCACACGGTCAACATAGCGAATTGTGCAGATGTAAGGTTGTTTTGGTCTTCTTCAATACTTTATTAATAGTATATACTGTATAGTACTATTTTATAATTAAAATCTATTCATCGGTGTCTGTATGTCATTTAAAGACTTGAAAGAAGTGAATGCAATTAATGTGTTTGCCTCCAAGATTTTCAGTATTATATTATAACTATTAATACTTTTTGTCATCTCTCCCGCTCCAATATTTAATCTCATTCGCTTTGGTTTAGACAATATCATTGTTATTGTTCATTAAGACGTGAACATTAGGTCATAATCGTAATATAAACTCCAGTAACCATTCTAGTAAATTTTAAGTAATACATCTTATTTAAATTATTATTAAAAAATACATCTTTCTTAAATTATAATAATTTAGCTATAGATTTTCTTTTTCAATTTTACCATTAAGAAGGATGCGTTCTTGTCCTCTACTATTTATTGGTAAGGCTAGGTGTGACTTGTCGTTAAGGATACACGTGGAAGTGAGATCAGCTTTCCATCAAACAATTCATTAGATTTTTATTCTAAAAATAGATATTACTATTTGAGTCCTTTTGGTTGCGCCTCCTAGTTTCCAAGATCACATCTCAAAACAGGGTCGCACACAAATAGGATTTGATGTAACTCTATCAATATTAGGACCCTTTGGATTAAAAGATATATTGTTTTATAGTTAAACGCCAATGCTAAGTTACTGTTTTTTTAATACCACAAAAGAGGTCCTTCAGCAACAAAGTCATATCGTTACTGGAGAAATATTTGTGTGTAAATTGTATAACATTGGTTCTTGGACATAGCAATCTATAACAGTTTATGACCAAACAAAAGAGAAATAAACAATTCAGCATCACAATTATTAGCCATCAGCATCTATAATTAAAGTTTTGGTGCCATATAGGTTATTATGATTAAGCTGAACTGCTGTTCAACCTCTGATATAAATATTATATTTCCTTTTGCTTTCATTTTCTGAGTTGGTAGTTATGAATGGTAGATAATACACAACAATCACATGATTCGAGCAAACCATAAAAATAAAATAGCATTGATTCATTCGAACTTCCTTTGGATCCCATTTGCACTAAATTATCTAGCATTTTCGTATACTACTACATTTGTCATCTATATTAAGGAAAAAAGAGAAAAATATAAATAATCCCAGAACCATATAAGAAGAACTGAAGCATCTTTCTTTACTTTCAAGTATTAATAGATTACTTATGAAGCAAGTTTTGGGTCTACACAAAACATGATATGAAAGAAGAAAAAAAACTTATTGCAAAGAATATAAAGGAAAAGGAATGTGGAAAATAAGATGAATTCTAGTTGGAAAAGTAAAAAGAAAATAGAATCATGACTATATCAGAAAGAAAGAGAGAGATAAAGTAACCAAAGCCCAGAAAATTAGAGGTCAAAAAGATCATTAAACTATGTTACAACAGCTACTTTCAGACAAATGTGTCCACTTGGATCATGTTCAGAAAGAGTATCAAGGTATTTGTTTTGTTCGAGAATAGTATCAAAAACGTTGTTGGTTTAACTTTATAGCGCAAATAACAATGTCCTTTGATTTTGATACAAAAAATATTCCATCCCATTTACTATTTAGCTTTGAACTGTTTACAAACCTGCAAATTAAAGACACAGACAAGATAGACCAAAATTGAACAGAATAATACTTTCGGATACCCAACAAAATGTTAGATATGAAATTCAAACAATACGAATAGTTCAATATTGTGTCGATGACCATATATGTTCAACACTGCAGCAGATAAGAGATGAATATAGTACTCATATTTCAACAGTAAGTATTAATGATATTTTTTCAGACCAAGTGTCATGACTCACAATTTATACAATTGAACTGTAAGTCTGGCATTGAAAGTTTGAAACAGGACAGACATCTGCAGGTAAAACTAGAAGCTATCAGCACGAATTCGAACCAAACCTTCAATCTTCTACCAAAAATGAATAGTCGAAAGCACACAGTAAACCATAATAAAACAGTCCTTACTTCAAATATCTAATTCAGAAATCTATTATAAATGCCAAGGTAATAACACAGAAGTTATGAGGATTCAACCACCAATTTCTTTCTACCATTAAAACCTTTCCCGAGTGTTCAAAATTATCAAGCATCAAACAAGAGATCAGTTGCTGAACGCAACATAAATGAACATCACACAAATACGGTAATTTGCATTGGCTTAGACTAATAAAACCATATTGAATTAGAAATATCCAATCACCAAGCTACCGAATAAATCCAAACACGACACGCAATAACATGTAAGTGCCAAATTGCGCAGCCATTAGGACCTATACACGTCAAAAGACCATCCACTTGGGGATGGCTTTTGTGTTGAGAACTGAGTCAAATCATGATGGCCACGACAATCTGATTTAGCATAAATAAAATGAAGTTCATGCATCAATACTTGATAGAAAAAGGCTTCATATTCATCCAACTTCAGGAGACAGTTAGTTGTTGAAGAGCGGATGAAATGTTTGTTTTAGGAAGTCTGGTGTGAAACCTACTACCATAAAACAGTGCCATGCAATATTAAATACATTACTCTGGAAAGGATTAAATGCCAACATAATTTTATTTTTTTCAAGAGAAGGTGCATGTGCATGTTTATGTCACTCAGTCATGAATGCATGTCCTTCACGTTTTGGAGTTTCATAATTTCCAAAGGAGGAATCAATTCTCCAGCTCTATTTGTCCCTTCTTAGTAATTGAACTAATCAAGAAACTAGGCCAATCACTATGTGCTTGTATCTATCTGTCTATTCAAGTATCGGGTATATGGTGTCTGTGTGTATACCTGATAATCTAAAGAGTTATTTTGATTGAGGGTATAAGCAGCAGAAAAAGAAGCACAAGGCTGTACAGACTATTGCCAAACACAGCATAAACTACTGAATGAGCTTAGCATGCTTAGTACAACCTGTTTCTGCTTTCAAATGATAAGCTTACAGAGGAGAATTAATAATCATACTACACTAAGAATGGGGACCAGGTTTGAACACAGCAGATCTGGTCATTCTAAAGTATTTACATGGGCATGTACCAGAAAATTATATTAGCTGAATAAGATGCTCTCAGATCAAATCCCTCCTTGAGTTTGTTTGGTACAGATCATGGGCTTTTATCACCCAAATAAGAGATACCAATGCAATAAGATATCAATATTAGTGTCACTTGATAATCATAACAGAAGTAGAACGAGTTTAAAATATTATTAGATTTGGGTTTCAAAGTATTGCCTTTGTCTTAACATTTTGACGGTTCAAACTTCAAATGATGACAGAAAGCGGGAGAAACACCTACCATTCCTAACTAACACTCTTTGCATCTCCAACTGATGTGTCCGATTTGATTCAGAAAAATAATGCCAGTTGGTTTTTGAAGAGTAAAATAAGAGCATAGGGAGCACCTTGGGTCCCAGGCAACTGTTCAAGGTTATAAATCACCGCAACCTTATCCACTTGATGAGCTGGTGGCCCACTGGGCAGCTGTTCTTAGAATATAATTGGTGAATTTGTGCATAAACCAGACCCTAGATTGTCCAAGGGTGAAAGTAAGGCAAATGGTTAACAAATGCAGATAGAAAAGGAATTAGCTAAGGAGATAAAGCACCACATATTTGTGAGTTTCCATGCCACTACCCTAGTTAAGATTACAAGAGAAACCAAACACGCAAGAGGTAAGAATACCAATATAATGAGACCAAGAAACAGTCTAGTCTAAAATCCATTCCTAAGTTGATTAAGGAATAGGGAGAAGAGTTTATGAAAGAGAAAGTATAATAACTCAAGGGTCCATCCACAAGTCGGGTAAACAAGCACAATCATTTAATTTATAAGGCATCATAATTAAGAGAGACGCATACTGGATGCAACAATAGACCTCTAACAAGCAAGGCATAAATACAATTAAATTATAGACCAAATGGTCATTGGCAATTCTTTTTCAGCATATATTCAACCCGTGAGATTGTTGGCTTGTGGTTCATTGTGTTCTAAGGAGGTTTCCTCATAAGATTTTATACAATAACTGTACCACAACCCGATCTCTGTGAAGACTATAACTCTTCTATACAATGGTTCTCCTTCTCTTTAAGGTCAAGAGGCTCAAAGCATGTGCTTTAAAATAGGGTGATGCGATTAATCCCGTATAAAAAAGAGGCAATAGTAACAATACCAATACTACAATAAACATATATCGAATAACAAAACTGAAACCAATGAGCAGAATTTGTGACTTTAAGTAAGCATGCTTTAAATTCTCATGACATAGAGAAGTTTGTGTTTAAGATAACCACTTCATGAACCAAAACGCTAATTCAAATGATTAAAGTCATTGGCTACTACAAGCTAGCATCACAGGGTATCACCGCTTTCAGTGTATAACTTATTTACCCCTATAATCATCTCCATGGAACTTCTGTCTTAGAGTATTTTATTAAATTTTCCCAAATAGTGATAAGATACTCATTATACAAGAAGCAATACTGACAAGGAAAAGGATAACAACAAGCCACAGCCCATAGTAGTCCACCCTATATAGGTATGCTCTTTTGAGTATGTGCACCAGAAACACATGCCACATTACAAAACTGTACATATGATGAAGGGTAAGGAAATGCCAACTACCCTGAGTGGCTATGCCCACCATTCCCAGAACAAACTAGACCAAACAAAAGTGATCTTTAACAAGGGCAGATTCACCCCCTATACAAACATTACTTATTCTCAATTTAATGTTATGATAAACAAAATGATTGATGGTTATTCTGGTCCCTAAAGTTCCAGAAAGTAATTATTTTAGGTTACAAAGTTTTTTGGGTTAGTTTAGTCCTAAAACTTTCAAAAGCGGGTTCAAATAGGTGTTCTTAGCCAAACAGATAAAGTTCGCAAAAAGAATTTTAAAAAGACATCATCACACAAAAAAACGATCTAAAATTTGTCACGCCAGCCTATTTAACCATATTACATATATCCACGGGCGGCAAATACTATGTTGGCTCTCACACTGAACTGACCCAAGGAAAGCTTTATGAACTAAAATGGTGATTTTCTCAAGCTTTAGAGCCCTTAATGACCAATAATTCTAGATTAAAAAAAATCCATAACATGCTACAATATTGATTTCCATCCTAAAATTGAAATGTTGACATATTGAGAAATTTGGTTGAGCAATTCACTGGTCAAATCATATTTTATGTCAGAATAATTACCTGATAATGCAATAAAATTGTAGAACTGTAAACAAACAAATATATATCTCTAAAAACTATTTAGCAAAGAATCAATAAACTAAAATAATGGGAAAATCAGGGGGGTGAGTTCTTTTTTCCTTTCTGTTTCCGCATATTTTCCCGATACCCAAACAGACTCTAGATATTCTGACCTGGTAAGATGAATGCACGCGACATCCAAATGAATCGAGCAGATCGCCGGCGCCAGACGTTACGGCCAGATGAAAGCCTGAGGAATGACATCGTCTCGCTGTGGGATGTAGAAACTGATACTCAAGCCTCGAGCTGTTTCGAACGACATGTTTACTCAGCGGTTTAAGTCAAAACCAAACGACCTGCCGTTTCAGTGGCTAAATGAGAGTCGCTTGTTTATCCTGTTTCTTTTTTACATATCGTGAAGCGTTGAAGTTAGCAAATTAAGAGGATTTTTGTCAACTGAAACTGCGTCAGCCCTTCAATTAGGTTTTCAAAGCCCTCGTTCGTCTCTTCTTCGCTAATAATGCCGACTACCGCGTCCTAGACCAGCGCCTCTCCGCCTACAGGGTGCTGCTCCTCTACTTCCACGCTCCACTTCAACCACGTTTTTGCTCTTTCTGTTGATTTTCGGCCCGTACGTTTTTGAAACCCTAAGCTGATTGTTTCTACTTTGATGATGCGATCGTCGTCGAACGATCAACTATCCAGTAACGGTGAGGGGTTCGACGTGGAACTCCTGAGGAAACCAGCGAGTCCACTCTTGGATCTGGTGAAGGACAATGGTTGCCGTGTCTGCAACCGTGGCAACCGATCTCACCTCAGGGAAACCCTACTTTCTGATGCTGGCGAGGGTCATCCTTAACAAAGGCCCCGGTTGACTGGTCGATGGGGGAGTCTGATCCGATCATCGAGGCGATCACTGTTCCACCGACCCTACCTCCGGTAGCTCCTCTAGGGGAAACCCTAGCAACTGGGAACATTGAGTGTATCAACATGTCGATATTATTATGGAGGCGTTAGCCCGTTCCCTGACAAATGTCCTCTCGGACATGGTTTATTTGCTAGGATCTACGGGTGTTGTTTCTTCCTCGGAGAATCGATCCTCATCAAACTATGGGGATCACACTATTGTCACACAACCGGCTGCTTTGGAGTCTCCCCTTCCCCATGCTGCAGTGGGTCGGACACCATCGCCTCCACGAGCTTCTCCATACACAAGGATGAGATACAACAGAGGGGAAGGGTGATGAAGCACAAGTATTCGAAAGCATGCCACCGAGGGCTAATGTGTTTTAGTCCGGTACTTGGGCCCCACCCTCGTATCCGAAAATGGGGTGTGACAATGGGAACCGCTACCGAAAATACTACTCGGGGTCAGGATGGATGGGAGGAAGACGATAATACTAATCTCTGTGCAGGTGTAAGGGAGAAGCAGAACCAAATGCGGGCGCAGCAGATAGTACCCCAACCTCAAAAATGGGATGAGGAGGGAGATCGGGAACCGCGACTGGAGGTATCGCAGCCTTCATTAGAGGAATAAGAGGCCCGAGTGGTAGTGGGAAGGGTCTGTCACGGCCTATACCCACAGATCTGGGACTGCCGGTGCGGGGAAGTCTCGGGAAAACCACCATACAAGCACTTACTTTAACTTTATATTATGTTTGCTACTGTTTTAGGTTCGGTTGGATTTGGTTAGTTACTTTTTGTTTGGATTGTTTAGTTTATTTGGATCGTGTTGATCATAGGAACTTTTATCGTTGTCTAAGATGCAAACTAGACTATTTCTACGGGTTCAGAGCGTCGGGTGTCCTACGGGAGGCCGAGACTTATTTTGTTCTCAGGACTTTCAGTCCACCACTTGTACCAGTTACCCAGCATTTATAATGCATTTCCTACTTTAAAAAAAAAGGATTTTGTTCAAAGTAATAATCCAAAATTGAGACAATATCTCAAGCAGTCGAATACATATCCCGAATTTCGAATTGACTGAGTCTATCCAAACATTCAATTTCAATATACTATATATGATCTTATACAAATACGATCATAAGGTTCACATTCAGGCTTTGTTAGGACCAATTGAGGATGAGGAGGTTAGCCAAACGGTTTTTAATATGTTGCCTTTGAAAGCTCCGAGACTGGGTGGTTTTAACCCGAGTTCTATCAAAGATTTTGGCCGGTGGTGGGTGGTCAAGTATGTAAGCTGGTCTGTGAGTTTTTCCAATCGGGGGTCCTTCCTAGAGATTTGAATGACACAAACTTAGTTCTTATTCCTAAGTTGCGATCTCCGAGGAGGATGGGTGATTTTCGTCCGATTGCCCTTTGTAATGTCTTGTACAAAGTGGTGACGAAAGTAATGAGCAGAAGAATGTCGGGGATTTTGCAGGAGGTCATATCAGATTATCAGAGTACCTTTTTCAAAGGTAGACTGATTACTGATAACTTAATGATCTCAGGTGAAGTGCTCCATGCCGAGAAGAACAGGAGACAAGAGAAGGTAGGGAGTATGGCAATTAAGGTTGATATGCAGAAACCTTATGATTGATTCGAATGGGGTTACTTGAAGAATGTGTTACTCATAATAGGGTTTGATACGCATTGGTTTCAGCGTATTGTGGTGTGCATTCGATCAACCAAGTTGTGGGTTTCTTCGGAGGGTCGTAGGTTGGGGACGATTGCCCTGGGGAGAGGCATTCGCCAAGGAGACCCGCTATCTATGTTCCTCTTCATTATTTGTGAAGGGATTATCGAGGCTCATCGATAGTTATGAGGTGAGAGGTCTGATTCATGGTACCAGAGTAGTTAAAACGGCTCCCTCGGTCTCTCATCTATTTTTTGCGGATGATAGCTTCTTCTTTAGTAGTACAACAGAAGTTGAGGCTCGGAATTGAAAGTAGTTACTGAGGTTATATGAGCAGGCTTCAGGTCAAAAGGTGAATGTGGCAAAATCTTCGATTGTATTTAGTCCAAATACCGAGGAGGGCTTGAGGAATCGAATTGGGAGTATCTTGGAGATGTAGGTAGCTGAAGTCGTGGGGTCTTATCTCGGGTTGCATACAGTTTTGGATAGAAGCAGATATCGATCTTTATGCTTCATCAAGGAGAGAATCCTACAGAGAATTGGGAGTTGGGATGAATTATTATTGAGTAAGACTGGTAAGGAAGTGCTCCTTAAATCAGTCATTCAGGCGCTCCCTACTTACACTATGAGTGTATACTTGCTTCTAGAAAATTTGATTCATTAATTGGAAGTAGAGATGAACAAATATTGGTGGACTAATGATAGTCGGACTGGTAAAGGAATTAAGTGGCGTAGCTGGCAGGTATTGTATGACCACAAGCTTAAAGAAGATATGGATTTCAAAATTTTGCGTGATTTTAATATGGCCTTGTTGGGGAAGAATGGGTGGAGATTAATGAGTAATCCGGGAAGTCTTATGGCTCGTATTATGAAAGCTCGTTATTATCCCGTGTTTGATTTTATACATGCTGTTAAGAGCCCAAATGCTAGTCCTATTTGGAATAGTGTTTTGGAGGCTCAGGGGATTGTGAAGGGGGGGGGGGGGGGGGGGGGGGTATTCGCAAGCTAATTGGTTTTAGAGAGAAAACGAAGATACTTGGGGTGGCTTGGCTCCAGTCTGAATCGGGTCTGGTTAAGGCCGAGCCCCCAAGGTTGGAGCATTGGACTGTGGATTATTTGTTCAGGTCGGGATCTCGGACTTGGAACAAAGTGTTGATTCATGAGTTATTTGAGGTCCAAGATGCAGAAGCAATTCTGAGGGTCCCTTTAAATACTAGTTTATAGTCAGATGATTGGTTTTGGAGAGGGACCTGAAGTGGGCATTATAGTGTTCATGAGGTGTACTGGTCCCTACAGGTTCAGGAGGGGAGGTGGAGTTTGGTTGATAGGGAGGATTTTTGGTAGAATTTATGGCGGCAGAAGGTACCACCAAGGATCACTCACTTCCTTTGGAGGGGGTGTTCGTTTTTTTTACCCACGAATGATAATTTAATCACTCGGAGAGTGAATGTTAGCTCAGATTGTGTGGTTTGCGGGGATACTGAGTTTGTTGAACATGTCATGTTTCTTTGTCCTGTGGCAAGGGCACTTTGGACTAGGGTGCCAGGAGGCGGGTAGACCTTTCGAGATTGGTTGGTGGCCGGCTGGTCTTCTAGGGGGAGCAGTTGCGGACTTTATTTCAGTGGCTTGCTGTTCCTTTGGAGAGCTCGAAACCATAGGGTTTGGGAAGGTAGGATCCCCTCGGTGGAGGGTATTTATCGTGGAGCTGAACAACTTCTGGCCGGTTGGAAGGAAGCACAAATGGTTTGGGTAAGGGGGTTGAAGGAGTAGGGAACAACATTGCAAGTTGGGCAAGATCGGGACCCGGTCGGTGGAAGGTTAATACCGATGCTTCGGTATTCCTTAGAGCCGGGGGCGAAGGTGCTTGGGTGTGTCGGGGTGATGATGGATCTCCAACTTTTATGCAGTGTAAGGTGTTTGGGGGTCATCAAGACCCAGAGACACTCGAGGCGTTGATAGTGAAGGTGGCGCTGCAGGAGATATCGGGTCGAGGTATGGGACACGGGGTGGTGGAATCGGATTGCTTGGGTTAGTACTGACCATTAAAAGCACTCCGATTCTGATCATTCTGGTAGGTACAATTATTGAGAACTGTAAGTAGATTATTTCTTGTCTAATTGATGTTCATGTAGTTTTTATTAAGAGAACTGCAAACAAGATAGCTCATGAGCTAGCTAGGAATGTTCGGGTGTGGGCTGATTTGGTGTGTGATTTTTCTTCATTGCCAGAACCTATTTCCAGGTTACTGACTTCTGATTCTACTTAATAAATCCGTCATTATCGTAAAAAAAAAATACAATCATAATTAACGTTTCTCTTATTTAATGATAATTTTTTAAATTTCCTCAACAACTATACTAAATATTCAAAAGTTCTCACTGAAATTTGTTAAGCATTCAATACAATTGTTAAAAAAAATGACATCTATATAATCGAAGAAAAATATGTCAAATTGATTTTTTTATTATAAAAGCAACGAGGATTTTCTTAATTTGAAAGAGAATCTCTACGAACAAGATCAGAAACATACAATGAACGATTACTTTCCCAAAACAAATTCTCCCTATTCTCGACAACCAACTTTATAATTTCATGAGCGACCTTATTCTCCGACCGCTTCACCCATTTCAAACCACTAACGGGAACATTATGGAAATAAAAAATTATGTCATCAATGATAGCACCAAAAGCTCTAGAAACATTAATTCTTTGTACCAAATAAACGAGGTTAATAGAGTCCGTCTCAAAATCTTGGACCTGTAAATTATGAGTAAAGCAGAATTCGATGCTCTATCACAAAGCAATACACTCCGCCCCTTCCGCTTCAAATGGGCCCTCAACAAAACCTTGGCACCCTCCTACAATTTCGCCACCCCAATTGCGAATAATAATCCCAAATCACATCCCATAATTCTGAATACTAGCATCGACATTTAGTTTCAGAGAACCAACTCTAGGAGGACACCAACAAGCTATTGCATGAATGAGTTCAATTCTTTCCTCTTGACTGTGGAGAAATTGATGAGATAGAGCAAAGCCTTCAATCCAAGCCTTATTTTGGGTAATCACAACATCGATTCTTCGCAAACTTCCTCCAAACAAAAGCTTATTACGTTCCCACCATATATTATAACATAAGCCCAACTATATAATAAAGTTATCCTCGGATAGAGTCCTTGCAGTACATTCCAACAGTTCATGTCCCTTTGCAAAACTACTATCACAAGACACCGGAGCTATATCACAATTTTGTCGAAAACTCTTATCAAATTTGCACCGTAACAGGGCATAAATGGTGGTTTCTTCTTGCAGGCCACAAATTCGACATACAGAAGACATTTGAATACCATGGGGTCTCAAGTTCCTTGTAGAAGATAGCAAATCCCCCCAAACTCGTCATCCGAAAGATTTGAGCTTGGGATGAGCAAGAAACTTCCAAAACCATTGCCACCATATTTATTTTGCAGAGAGTTCGAGTTGTAAGAGGATTGATTACCTTCAGCATAAGCAAGTCGATATCCAGAACGGACCGTGTACACACCCTTTTTCTCAGGTGCCCATCTTATAGCACCTTGGTTCCTTGTTCTTGGCAAGCCTTTGATTTTCCTAGCATCAACCGACCAAAACATAGTATCAAGAACATTGTAATCCCACTCCTTCGAATCATTCATGAATTCCGCCACAAAAAGGTTTGATGTTAAAGGAGTAAGAGGTGTAATCGAAATTTGTTTAGGAGTGTGAGGGAGCCAAGGGTCTGTAAACACATTAACATCCATTCCATGACCTACTCTCAAAATGACCCTCTGTTTGACAATATCTCAAGCCCATAATAAGCTCTTCCAAAACCCAAATGATAAATTTCTACTCTCAGCTTCCCAAAGAGATTGATTTCTACAATATTTATCTAAGATAATTCTTGACATTAAGGTAGAGCTAGATGTGATTATACGCCAAACTTGTTTACAGATTAGTGCCTTGTTGAAGCAACTTAAATCTTTGAAGCCCATGCCACCCAACCTCTTTGAAAAACAAAGGCTTTTCCAACGTCTCAAATGCATTGGTTTATAATCATCATTACCCCCTCCCCCCAAAAAAAAGAACCGTGCTTCCAAGCTATTTATGGAAGAAATAATAGACTCTGGAAGCTTAAAAATACTCATAGCGAAAATTGGAATAGCTTGAATAACAACTTTGATTATAACCTCTCGTCCACCCAAAGAGAATCGTTTTTGTTTCCAGAGTAGAAGTTTTTTCTTTATCCTGTCAACAATACCACAAAAAACCTTGGATTTATTGCAACCAATAACTGATGGGAGACCCATATATTTTCCATGACCACCTTCCTCTCTAATATTTAGTAAACCCAACAAAAATAAGCGGAGATCCTCATTTCAATTCAGAGAGAACATTATACTTGTTTTCAGGAAGTTCACTTGCTGCCCACTAGCCAATTCATAACAACCGAGGATGGATTTTAAGTAAGTAATATCCAACATGTTTTCTTTAGCAAAAAGTAAACAATCATACACAAATAAGAGATGAGTGATTTTTGGACTTATTCTAGAGCAACCAAAGCCAGCAAGTTCGCATCTAGTTTGAGCCCATTTTAATAACCCTGAAAGAGCTTCCGCCACAATAATAAGGAGATACGGTGATAAAGGACAAATCTGTCGAAGTCCCCTTCTTGGAATGACATTGTCTTTTAACTCCCCATTTAGTTTAAAAGATTACGTTGTCGACTTGATACAGTTCATAACACAATCAACGAAATTTGTAGGGAAATTCATTCGAATCATCATGAATGGAAGAAAACCCCACTCAATTATGTCATAAGCCTTTGTCATATCCAACTTCAGAGCACACCAATAAGATTTATTTTTGGCATTTTGTCGGAGAGAGTGAACAAGCTCAAACTGTGTAATAATGTTGTATGTGATCAAGCGTCACAGGACAAAAGCGCTTTGTGCCTCATCAATCACCAAATGCATAACCTTCTTTAATCGGAGAGCCAAAGTTTTTGAGATTATTTTGTATAAAACGTTACAAAGACTAATTGGTCGATAGTCTCCCGAGGACCAGAAATTCACCTTTTTTGGAATAATTGTGATATTAGTGTGATTTATAGCAACCACCATTGTTCAGTACATTGAGAAAAAAAACTCGTTGTGTCTTCACCCACTATTGACCAGAACCTTTGATAAATCCATCATGAAAACCATCCGAGCCAGGCGCCATAGAAGTTCTCATAATAAACACGACCTGCTTTACATCCTCCGTTGTAAATGGATTACCCAAAATTGACGTCTCTCTGATTGGTAGAGAGTTAACACCATGAACAATAGTACTTTGCATATCTATAACCCCTAGATTCCTAGAGGTGAAAATCATTTTGAAATGATTTTCCAAAATAGACTGAACCACCTCTAGATCATCTTTCCAAGTCCCATGTTCACCCTCTAGCCCATAAATCATATTTTGTGATCTTCGCCTAGAAGCTAGGGCGTGAAAATAAGCAGTGTTTCTATCTCCAGATTGCAACCATTCAGTCCTCGATCTCTACTTCCAATAATCCTCTTCAAGGAGAAGAAGTCTAGACCTTTTAATCTCTAAAGATTTGATAAAATTCATTTGGCAGCCTCTCGATCACCCAAATAAGCCCTCTTCAAATCTGTCGAAATATAAAGTAAATTCGTGGACAATTTCCCAAACTTGTTTTTCCCCATCTGGACAAGAGAGTTGAGCATCTGGTCAACTTACTTTGGATATATGTTCCAAGTCCCAAATTCCAACCCTCCATGACTACACTTTCACATTCTGTGTCTTCAATATATACGAATGATCATATCTTTTTTTTGAGCGGGCAACGAGAACAATATATTAATAAAAGAAAATCTCCAGAAGAACTAACCCAAAAATGGGTCATCCTAGAGAGACAACAACCAATTGAAATATCTGCAAGGAAAATAAATAAATAAAAACACATCGTGGAACAACCACGAAATTGAAAAAAAATACTCTTTCACCGAAATGCTTCAAAGGTGTCGATAGGAGAATGCAGTGATAGCAACCGAGACAACCGGAACATCGGCTGAAGACTATGGGGTAAGGCCGAGTGGGCCCTATGGTCAAAATAGGCATCAATCGACTTTAGACTGTGCTCCTGGAGAATATTGCGTAAGCGATCGAGACCACTAAAATAGTTGTTGAAACCCGAGAGTGATGGCCTAGGAAGTCCTGTGACCAGTGACTGAGATGACTCAAATAGACTAAACATCCTACCGAAGAACCAGCTGATGTAGTCCCCCCTTTGATGGTAATGAGGGACTGTAAAAACGTAAAAAATACTTGTTCATGATCTGATTGGAGAATGTCGCACTGGTACTTGGCGGAACAGATGCCACCCGACATCCAGTGAGGTGGTATTGTCGGCAGACCCCCCACTAGATCACGAAGTCCTCATTGATCGAGGCGAGGGTGTGCTCCTCCCCTCTCTAGTTAGACTGTCAATCCATTGGACCCTGCATGCCCCTCTGAGTCAATGCTCAGATTCGCATTGGACCAATAATCGTCTGAGCACTAACAATAGACAGATACCTCCTGTCGCTGAATAAGAACCAGGTCTTTACAGTACTCATCCGCACTATAGTCAAACAAACAACATTTCTGGATCGAAGCACCGACCGACTATTTCCACTGCCTCTACTATGTCCTTCATCACTGCTATCGTCGTCGCCTAGCCCGCTCGAGATCACCCCGACGTCGCCTCGACCAACGACGTCCCGATGTTCTACAAAGCCCACACCATCACCGATGGTCGGTCACCCGAACACCTCATCCCACCAACTGAAGTTGTGACCGGAACCTCCATGATATCCCTCGCCAGAGGAATCTCGCATCACCCCGCGCCGCTGCCATGGGCCGCCGACAGCGGCCTCGTAGCCCTTGTTTGGTTTGTTCCTTTCTCCGCCACGGGACCAACCTGGAAACCCGAGACCAAAACACGGGTCCTCATACCCTTGGTGTCGCACCCATCACCACCAGGGATCAAGCCCTCTTGTCCCCGAACATCCAACCTTTCGTTGCTGGTCAAAACCTACAAACCAAAAACATACCAACATCATACAAACATACCATGAAAAGAGCACATAAAGTATCCATAGTGATTAATCACCAAAAACAACGTGATTGATCACCCACACAAAGCCAAGCGGCAGCGTGGCGGCGAAGGAGAAGACACGCCGCCACCAAGAATTTTTTCTTTAGGGCTTTAAGTTGTCCACTCTAAACTTTTTCTCTCTAGGTCATCAAGTTGTCCACTATAAGCTGAATCCAATCACCCACACAAAGCCAAGTGGCAACGTGGTGGCGAAGGAGAAGACACGCTCCCGCAAAGCATTTTCTCTCTGGGGCTTTAAGTTGTCCACTCTAAACTTTTTCTCTCTGGGTCATCAAGTTGTCCACTCTAAACTGAATCCAATGACCGTATCTTACCGTAAATACACAAATTTACACCACCAATATTTATTTTGAAGGAGCACATCCCAATACATTAATAATAGACAAATATAATAAGTGCACTTAACCTGACCAAGAGCTCTAGTAATGTATACAATTAATCACACATTAAGGATGGATATAAATCATACAATTGATCTAACATTAATCTGATTGTAACATCAAATGATTATTATGCAACTTTAATGACATTCATATTAAACGCAAAACTCTAACTTGCAGACATGCACAAGAATCAAAGTATTCAATGGAGAAAAGGGTGTTGGTTGCTTAATTTAAATGTCAAATCATTAAAAAAATATACTCATTAAACGTGTCACCGTTATTTCACCAAAAAAGTATTATTTAAACATTAATTTCATCAATAAACATCACTTCATCTACATGCAAGACACCAGCATTCATTCATTAGTTACCTTAAATTACGTTTAATTTGCGTTACATACCATTCGTTGTTACTTTTATAATAATAATAATAAAAACTAGATCAGTAAATCAATATAAAACAAAGGATCGAAGTAACAACCACTGATTACAAACCATGCGTGTGTCTCAAAAACATGTCGGATATGTTTCCAATATCGTCGCAATAGTATTGATGATCGTATTATCCATCAACGTGACGATGGTAGCAAGCCTATACGGTCTCCGACAGAGAAAGATCGTGATAACCAACGAGTCTCCGACGCCGGTGCTGGTGGGGTGCTACTCGGACTCGCAGCTGAACGGAAAGGTGGTATACAAGAACGAAACCGTAGAGCCACACCAGCAGTTCATATTGAAATTCAAGAGGGATTTATTCGAGAGCCCTGAGTATGATTGTTGGACCCATTTGGGCTTATTCAAAGCGTTCTCTAGATTTTACGGTTGTAATCGAAAAGAGTCGCTCTTTACTTGTCATTGGAGGATAAATGAGAATAACATCTCCCATTACTTGACCTCCACCAGTTCCTGGGAAACTCTTGCCCCCGACCAATTTTTAACAATTGGCCCAACACAATCAATTTAATAAACGTTTTATTTCATATGTCATTGTTATTATAAATTATATATAATAATCACATAATCGAACTATAAAGAAATGAATAATACGAGCTAATTTGTGAACATTTACTCACAATGACATTACCTCATATGAAATTAATTTAATACTTTATGTATATATGGTATATAAAATAACCAACCAACCTGGAACACTAGAATTGTGATCAATGTTCGTTATCACCAATAATCATTACACGAACACACTCCGTTTCCGAAATGATGGTAGCGATTGACGTCTCAGATGCATATCTCCCTCTGGGTGATTCTTGATATGAATTTGATTGCTATGTGACAATCCTCACAAACTTTGAGGTTCTTGGTTATCAAAAGTCTGGTTCTGGGTTGTGTGCTGATGACTCCAAATGCAATTGCTAGCATCTCACTGTGGCTACAGACCATGTCAATCTTCTCATCCTCCTCCACATCATGCAAAACCAGTCCTGTATAGGGAACGTACCCAGCTTCTTTCATCAATCTTTCTACTCTCTTCAACTCTGCATATATCTCTTGAGAACAAAGATGCGAGACATCTCCAGAAACAAAAGCTTCAACTTTATTCTTCACTTCAATCCAGCTACAAGCAATGCTTTTTTCAATCCCTTCTCCAGCATCATGTCTCACCCTTTCAACCCCTTCCCACTTCTTTGCTTGTGCAAAGATGTTTGATAAAATTACGTAATTGTCCGCATCATTTGGTCGAAGCTCAATTAACTTGTCTAGTGCTACCTCCCCTAACTCCACATTTCTATTGAGTTTGCATGAATTTAGCAAATCACCCCAAATTCAAGAATCTGGTGTTACTCTCATTTCCATGATAAGATGGTAAGCCTCATGTAGTTTTCCAGAATGACCCAGCAGATCAACCATGCTGTGTAATGTTGAATCATTGGGTCTATATGGTAATCACTCAACATTGATTTCAAGTACATCTGGCCTTGGTGAAGCAAACCCCCGCGGCTGCAAGCTGATAGCACGCCTACAAATGCAATGTGATTGGGCTGCATCTCCCTCTTCATATCCTCAAACAAAGATATTGCCTTCGTGATTTGCCCATTCATGGCATAACCAGTGATCATGGCATTCCAGGAGACCAGCCTTTTCTCCTTGAGGCTCCCAAATATACCCCAAGCAACTTTTAAAGAACCGTTTTTTGCATACATTCTACAAGGACAGTTTTAACCTTGTCATTGGACTCGAATCCATGTCTCCAACCAAACCCATGAAGCTCTGTTCCCCAAGGAAGAACTACAGAGTCAGCAGAAGCTGAGATTGCACAGAGAAGAGTTGCTTCGGTGGGTCTTAATCCACTCAATCCCATCTCATCACACAAAGAGAGTGATTCATCTGGGTGTCCATTTCGTGAATAAGCTGCAAGCATAGAGTTCCGCACAACATCTCTCAGCCTAATTTCATCGAACACCTTACGAGCACTCCCCACACACCCATATTTTGCATACATGTTAATCAATGATGCACCCACAATTGAATCTGTCTCCCACCCAGTACGTATCACGTACTGATGAACACACTTTCCCTCCTCGATCCCAGAGCAAGCCTTGGGCACAAGTGGGAAGGTGAAATCATTAGGCATTTTCTCGAACAAGTTGTGGGCATATCGTAAGTAGCCACAGAAGCAGTAGAGATTCACAAGTTTGGTAGCCAAAAAGAGATGATTGACCATTCATGTGACGCATAATTGGGCGTGAAGTTGTTTCCCGGGGTTGAGTGCTTTGTTGGCGATGCAACATTCGAGAGCGGAGCGAAGTAGGCGTGTAACAAGTCGGTGGAGCTGGAACGAGAAGACGATTGATCAGGAAATTGGAATTGGGTCCATGAGGAAGAGAATGAAGCAAACAAGATGGGTTTAAGAAGAGTTGAGAGCGCAGATTGAGAGAGAATGGTTCTCTTTAGTTTGGTAGAAGATCTTAAAATCATTTCATCTTCTGTTGTTATGGACAGAGAGAGAGGGGTTGTAGAGTGTTGTGGGTGTAACGATAATGGCGGGAAGGATGGTCGTTACTTATTAGGTCACTGTTTCCTCCTAATTGGGTTTTTCCACAATAATCATCTCGAATTGTAATGTTTTCAATTAAGATTCTCAAAATTTGTTATGATTAAGACGCTTTGTTGAGATATGAAACCGACGTTCAAAAGACAAAAATATTTATATGATAACTTTAGATGATATCAAAACTGAATTAATTTCTTTGAGTAAACTTCAACGGTACATGTGTAAGTAACGGTATTCATGAGCGGATTTCTGCTTTTGAGGGGATTTTCATCCACACTTTTGTGATCAACAATTGCCAATGATAAATAAATATTTGACGGGTTTCATCCGCACAAATATGCGAGTGGATCTGACATGATCCATAGACTGAATACCAAAACCTAAGATAAAAACTATGCTAGAAAAAAAACTAACACCGTTCTCTGATTTAAGTAGTTTTTTAACATTCGGTTTCCTTACAGTACTAGACCTGATTTCATTACAAAAGTATTTATTTCACACATAGTTGAACCTGTTGATAATAGGCTTTGTAGTATGGTTGGCTGGACTGTATGCATAAAATTACATCCGATAGTAAACATAACTTGTGAGCAACTCAGAAAGAAGGGAACAAACACCATCTGATGAAAATGCCGCCTTATTTTTCATTGACTAACATGCAAAAGCAATAGTCAACCATTCAGAATCTACACTCTCCATCTCAGTTACATTGATGGAACCCACAAGACACTAATTAGATGCCGACTTCACTGGCCCAGAATATCCGATAATGACTTGTTGATGATCTGGAGAAGCTCCTCACTGTGGGCACAACAGATCAATACACACATACAAAGGAAATACAAACAAGGGAGTATATAAATTCAGTGTGCATTACTTAATTATTCAACATTTGTTTGGCATTGTGTTCATCATACATGGGTTGGATGAGAGTAGTAATGAAGAGAGAAAGAACTGTAAATTTACTTACCGGTTGGGTTAGTATAAGAGATATCGGTATGTAAACCACTGAAACAGGATCAAAAATTGAGTCAACATTTCATTATTAAAAAAGACAATGAATGTACACATGGAACTTTTATTTAATGGCACATGATGTTTCCATGATTGAGAAACAGAGCATATTAGAAATTTTTCCAAAATTTTAGGTTGAACGGATGTGAGATTAAAAAGCCTTTTTTTACATCTACCATCCTTGGAACTAGCAGCCATGTCACGATTCATCATTATACTTACCGAAGAAAACAATATCCCGATGAACTCTAGGGCACTTGGTAACAGTGGCAGCTTATCAATATTCTGTTGACACGGGAGGAATCGGGTCAGAAAAACAACAACAAATAAACGAGGACCAAAAGGGGAGAAATTTATAACTCATGTTAAGCTGGTAACTATAAAAATGATAAATCCATGTAAATTGCAGAGTTGAATTTGGTGAATAGTGATTATGAGTAAGAACTGCTAAAAGATAATTGAACAGGATGTATACAACAAAACCTCTATAAATTGATACTCGATAAATCAATAAACTCTCTAAAATAACATTTTTCTCTGGTCTTGACTAGTATATTTTCAAAAATCCCCATGTAAATATAGGGCCCATTAATATCATAAAATAATAAGTATCTAAGTTATACAGTGAAATATGATTCTAGTGTTTATTTTTTCTTAAAACTTAAATCTAGTTGAAATTCATATTTAACTTTTCTCATTGTATCCATAATTTTCTGGTGTTGTGTTCTCGAACTGCACCAAAAAATTGTGAAGAGCTCTAGATGTGATAAGTACTTCATAAAAAAATGTGAAGAGCTCTAGATGCGATAATTACTTCATAAAAAATTGTGAAGAGCTCTAGATGCGATAAGTACTTCCTACCGAGACACTGGTTCTAAAGGTATTGTATCGTCTTCAGCTTCAGCTTCATCAACATTATTTTCAAGTGTTGCAGGCACAATTTCTTATAATCTCGTGAGCTCTGAACATGTATCATTTTCACCTGGGTAATCTAATGGACATCCATTTGTGATAGCCGAGATCAATAATCATGACCTCAAGTTCAAGAATATCGTTGTTACAAGTGGGTTCATCTAAATTTCTGGAGATTTCATCCCAGAACAAATTTTTTAGTGCCGAAAACAATTTGCTATTATCTCTTGTTGAACGCTAAATATCCAAGTTGAAATTGTAAGACTGATAGCATCCAAAACCTTGACCTTACATGGATTAGTTTGTCCTAACATGTAGCCTTCTAACCCTAAACGCTAAAATCTCATACTATAGTGTATCTTCAGAGCTCTTATTATTCCAACATCACAATGTCTAATTTTTGATGTCATGTTAGATGCCAAGAAGAACAACTCAACATTTTGTAGCCCTTTTAGGGAATATACATTAACTCCCTTTTCAAGTATATTTCTTAAACTCTTAAAACTTGAACTGTCCTAAATTCTTCATGAATAAAATAAAAGCCTCCACAAATCCTAATAAGATGTGGTTTTAAGAATTTTTCTATTTCTTTATGTAATATCTTTATAATTTATCAATGAATTAATATCTCTATAAATAATAAAATATCACGGTCCTAATTTATTTATAGAAGTTTTACTGTAATTCTAAGACTCACTGTGATGCCACATAATATAGCAAGTTTCTTCTGAATTCTCAATTCCATTTCAAGAAATCGGACTTAGTGGAGGATCATAATGCTACCCTCCCATTCACGCAATTCATAGATATATGTTTAAAGCTCAAATGCAATTCTAAACCCTGCACTCTTTTTTTGATGATCAGTATACCCTATTCATTATCATGCAGTATTTTAGAATAGAAATCATTGCATTTACCTCAATCAGGTTCGTTGATGCCCATAGACCTACTATACCAGCAAAACCCAAACCAATAAGACCAATTCGATCTTCAGGTTGGTCCCACTGTGTCAAGCAAATGAACTCCATATCAGTTTCAACACAAATAAATGACAAAAAGAGATTTCTACTTCAGAGCATGAGAAAAAAACTAAAAATTGAATGAACAGATGAGGACCAGCAAGTGTGTGCTTCAATAAGTAAAAAAAAGTAGGGCTTTTTATTTCCCCAGAGAATTTATTACATGAATATAAAAGTGAAGGGCTTAGAACTCACAACATTTTGTACAGACTCAACAACACTGAGGGAAGTTGAAGGTTCTTGACTTTCCCCTCCTGCCTTCACAACAAGAATAGAACGACTCTGTGTCTCTAATATGCAAGAAGATTATGAAATCAAAAGAAATGTTAGAACAAAATGATGAGACGGATTACATTTGAATAACACTTTGCAAGTGATGGTTAAGGTCATGTGTCAGGCACATAGTCTTGATATTTTTTTGAAGTCGAAAATACCCTCAGATTATAACTTTTTTATAATTTAAAATTTTGATAATTTAACAATAAAATCAAAAAGACCTCATCAGGAAAACTTAGAACCTCATCGGAAATCGTCGAAGTCTCGTAAGAAAACCAGATCGTCGCACAATGCTGAAACCTCGTCGAAAATAGCCGGATGACGCTGGAACCTCACTAAAAGCTTGCTTCCTATGCATTCTCCGGCTGAGCCTGTTTGTCAACTCAGATTTCAGCTTCACACCTCCGCTTCTCTCCGGCCAACCAGACCATAAAGTTCGGGATATTGATAATTTCCATGTCTCCAGCCTCCAAAATCTGAACAGCTTGAAAAATACCATCAAAAACTTTCCAAATTCCCAATCAATAGAACTATAACTTCCATGACTCTCGTAAGCCCAAAATTGCATACTAAAATGAAAGGAAAATGTCATGTAATCACAGTTGTTTTGGAAACTGTTTCACGTGATTGTCGTCATTTTAAACTTGTATCATGAAACCCTATAGTGCATACTTAATAGTCACTGTCCGCTAAACTTAACGGAATATACCAAAAACTAATGGTTAAGGTCATGTGTCAGGCACATAGTCTTGATATTTTTTTGAAGTCGAAAATACCCTCAGATTATAACTTTTTTATAATTTAAAATTTTGATAATTTAACAATAAAATCAAAAAGACCTCATCAGGAAAACTTAGAACCTCATCGGAAATCGTCGAAGTCTCGTAAGAAAACCAGATCGTCGCACAATGCTGAAACCTCGTCGAAAATAGCCGGATGACGCTGGAACCTCACTAAAAGCTTGCTTCCTATGCATTCTCCGGCTGAGCCTGTTTGTCAACTCAGATTTCAGCTTCACACCTCCGCTTCTCTCCGGCCAACCAGACCATAAAGTTCGGGATATTGATAATTTCCATGTCTCCAGCCTCCAAAATCTGAACAGCTTGAAAAATACCATCAAAAACTTTCCAAATTCCCAATCAATAGAACTATAACTTCCATGACTCTCGTAAGCCCAAAACTGCATACTAAAATGAAAGGAAAATGTCATGTAATCACAGTTGTTTTGGAAACTGTTTCACGTGATTGTCGTCATTTTAAACTTGTATCATGAAACCCTATAGTGCATACTTAATAGTCACTGTCCGCTAAACTTAACGGAATATACCAAAAACTAATGGTTAAGGTCATGTGTCAGGCACATAGTCTTGATATTTTTTTGAAGTCGAAAATACCCTCAGATTATAACTTTTTTATAATTTAAAATTTTGATAATTTAACAATAAAATCAAAAAGACCTCATCAGGAAAACTTAGAACCTCATCGGAAATCGTCGAAGTCTCGTAAGAAAACCAGATCGTCGCACAATGCTGAAACCTCGTCGAAAATAGCCGGATGACGCTGGAACCTCACTAAAAGCTTGCTTCCTATGCATTCTCCGGCTGAGCCTGTTTGTCAACTCAGATTTCAGCTTCACACCTCCGCTTCTCTCCGGCCAACCAGACCATAAAGTTCGGGATATTGATAATTTCCATGTCTCCAGCCTCCAAAATCTGAACAGCTTGAAAAATACCATCAAAAACTTTCCAAATTCCCAATCAATAGAACTATAACTTCCATGACTCTCGTAAGCCCAAAACTGCATACTAAAATGAAAGGAAAATGTCATGTAATCACAGTTGTTTTGGAAACTGTTTCACGTGATTGTCGTCATTTTAAACTTGTATCATGAAACCCTATAGTGCATACTTAATAGTCACTGTCCGCTAAACTTAACGGAATATACCAAAAACTAATGGTTAAGGTCATGTGTCAGGCACATAGTCTTGATATTTTTTTGAAGTCGAAAATACCCTCAGATTATAACTTTTTTATAATTTAAAATTTTGATAATTTAACAATAAAATCAAAAAGACCTCATCAGGAAAACTTAGAACCTCATCGGAAATCGTCGAAGTCTCGTAAGAAAACCAGATCGTCGCACAATGCTGAAACCTCGTCGAAAATAGCCGGATGACGCTGGAACCTCACTAAAAGCTTGCTTCCTATGCATTCTCCGGCTGAGCCTGTTTGTCAACTCAGATTTCAGCTTCACACCTCCGCTTCTCTCCGGCCAACCAGACCATAAAGTTCGGGATATTGATAATTTCCATGTCTCCAGCCTCCAAAATCTGAACAGCTTGAAAAATACCATCAAAAACTTTCCAAATTCCCAATCAATAGAACTATAACTTCCATGACTCTCGTAAGCCCAAAACTGCATACTAAAATGAAAGGAAAATGTCATGTAATCACAGTTGTTTTGGAAACTGTTTCACGTGATTGTCGTCATTTTAAACTTGTATCATGAAACCCTATAGTGCATACTTAATAGTCACTGTCCGCTAAACTTAACGGAATATACCAAAAACTAATGGTTAAGGTCATGTGTCAGGCACATAGTCTTGATATTTTTTTGAAGTCGAAAATACCCTCAGATTATAACTTTTTTATAATTTAAAATTTTGATAATTTAACAATAAAATCAAAAAGACCTCATCAGGAAAACTTAGAACCTCATCGGAAATCGTCGAAGTCTCGTAAGAAAACCAGATCGTCGCACAATGCTGAAACCTCGTCGAAAATAGCCGGATGACGCTGGAACCTCACTAAAAGCTTGCTTCCTATGCATTCTCCGGCTGAGCCTGTTTGTCAACTCAGATTTCAGCTTCACACCTCCGCTTCTCTCCGGCCAACCAGACCATAAAGTTCGGGATATTGATAATTTCCATGTCTCCAGCCTCCAAAATCTGAACAGCTTGAAAAATACCATCAAAAACTTTCCAAATTCCCAATCAATAGAACTATAACTTCCATGACTCTCGTAAGCCCAAAACTGCATACTAAAATGAAAGGAAAATGTCATGTAATCACAGTTGTTTTGGAAACTGTTTCACGTGATTGTCGTCATTTTAAACTTGTATCATGAAACCCTATAGTGCATACTTAATAGTCACTGTCCGCTAAACTTAACGGAATATACCAAAAACTAATGGTTAAGGTCATGTGTCAGGCACATAGTCTTGATATTTTTTTGAAGTCGAAAATACCCTCAGATTATAACTTTTTTATAATTTAAAATTTTGATAATTTAACAATAAAATCAAAAAGACCTCATCAGGAAAACTTAGAACCTCATCGGAAATCGTCGAAGTCTCGTAAGAAAACCAGATCGTCGCACAATGCTGAAACCTCGTCGAAAATAGCCGGATGACGCTGGAACCTCACTAAAAGCTTGCTTCCTATGCATTCTCCGGCTGAGCCTGTTTGTCAACTCAGATTTCAGCTTCACACCTCCGCTTCTCTCCGGCCAACCAGACCATAAAGTTCGGGATATTGATAATTTCCATGTCTCCAGCCTCCAAAATCTGAACAGCTTGAAAAATACCATCAAAAACTTTCCAAATTCCCAATCAATAGAACTATAACTTCCATGACTCTCGTAAGCCCAAAACTGCATACTAAAATGAAAGGAAAATGTCATGTAATCACAGTTGTTTTGGAAACTGTTTCACGTGATTGTCGTCATTTTAAACTTGTATCATGAAACCCTATAGTGCATACTTAATAGTCACTGTCCGCTAAACTTAACGGAATATACCAAAAACTAATGGTTAAGGTCATGTGTCAGGCACATAGTCTTGATATTTTTTTGAAGTCGAAAATACCCTCAGATTATAACTTTTTTATAATTTAAAATTTTGATAATTTAACAATAAAATCAAAAAGACCTCATCAGGAAAACTTAGAACCTCATCGGAAATCGTCGAAGTCTCGTAAGAAAACCAGATCGTCGCACAATGCTGAAACCTCGTCGAAAATAGCCGGATGACGCTGGAACCTCACTAAAAGCTTGCTTCCTATGCATTCTCCGGCTGAGCCTGTTTGTCAACTCAGATTTCAGCTTCACACCTCCGCTTCTCTCCGGCCAACCAGACCATAAAGTTCGGGATATTGATAATTTCCATGTCTCCAGCCTCCAAAATCTGAACAGCTTGAAAAATACCATCAAAAACTTTCCAAATTCCCAATCAATAGAACTATAACTTCCATGACTCTCGTAAGCCCAAAACTGCATACTAAAATGAAAGGAAAATGTCATGTAATCACAGTTGTTTTGGAAACTGTTTCACGTGATTGTCGTCATTTTAAACTTGTATCATGAAACCCTATAGTGCATACTTAATAGTCACTGTCCGCTAAACTTAACGGAATATACCAAAAACTAATGGTTAAGGTCATGTGTCAGGCACATAGTCTTGATATTTTTTTGAAGTCGAAAATACCCTCAGATTATAACTTTTTTATAATTTAAAATTTTGATAATTTAACAATAAAATCAAAAAGACCTCATCAGGAAAACTTAGAACCTCATCGGAAATCGTCGAAGTCTCGTAAGAAAACCAGATCGTCGCACAATGCTGAAACCTCGTCGAAAATAGCCGGATGACGCTGGAACCTCACTAAAAGCTTGCTTCCTATGCATTCTCCGGCTGAGCCTGTTTGTCAACTCAGATTTCAGCTTCACACCTCCGCTTCTCTCCGGCCAACCAGACCATAAAGTTCGGGATATTGATAATTTCCATGTCTCCAGCCTCCAAAATCTGAACAGCTTGAAAAATACCATCAAAAACTTTCCAAATTCCCAATCAATAGAACTATAACTTCCATGACTCTCGTAAGCCCAAAACTGCATACTAAAATGAAAGGAAAATGTCATGTAATCACAGTTGTTTTGGAAACTGTTTCACGTGATTGTCGTCATTTTAAACTTGTATCATGAAACCCTATAGTGCATACTTAATAGTCACTGTCCGCTAAACTTAACGGAATATACCAAAAACTAATGGTTAAGGTCATGTGTCAGGCACATAGTCTTGATATTTTTTTGAAGTCGAAAATACCCTCAGATTATAACTTTTTTATAATTTAAAATTTTGATAATTTAACAATAAAATCAAAAAGACCTCATCAGGAAAACTTAGAACCTCATCGGAAATCGTCGAAGTCTCGTAAGAAAACCAGATCGTCGCACAATGCTGAAACCTCGTCGAAAATAGCCGGATGACGCTGGAACCTCACTAAAAGCTTGCTTCCTATGCATTCTCCGGCTGAGCCTGTTTGTCAACTCAGATTTCAGCTTCACACCTCCGCTTCTCTCCGGCCAACCAGACCATAAAGTTCGGGATATTGATAATTTCCATGTCTCCAGCCTCCAAAATCTGAACAGCTTGAAAAATACCATCAAAAACTTTCCAAATTCCCAATCAATAGAACTATAACTTCCATGACTCTCGTAAGCCCAAAACTGCATACTAAAATGAAAGGAAAATGTCATGTAATCACAGTTGTTTTGGAAACTGTTTCACGTGATTGTCGTCATTTTAAACTTGTATCATGAAACCCTATAGTGCATACTTAATAGTCACTGTCCGCTAAACTTAACGGAATATACCAAAAACTAATGGTTAAGGTCATGTGTCAGGCACATAGTCTTGATATTTTTTTGAAGTCGAAAATACCCTCAGATTATAACTTTTTTATAATTTAAAATTTTGATAATTTAACAATAAAATCAAAAAGACCTCATCAGGAAAACTTAGAACCTCATCGGAAATCGTCGAAGTCTCGTAAGAAAACCAGATCGTCGCACAATGCTGAAACCTCGTCGAAAATAGCCGGATGACGCTGGAACCTCACTAAAAGCTTGCTTCCTATGCATTCTCCGGCTGAGCCTGTTTGTCAACTCAGATTTCAGCTTCACACCTCCGCTTCTCTCCGGCCAACCAGACCATAAAGTTCGGGATATTGATAATTTCCATGTCTCCAGCCTCCAAAATCTGAACAGCTTGAAAAATACCATCAAAAACTTTCCAAATTCCCAATCAATAGAACTATAACTTCCATGACTCTCGTAAGCCCAAAACTGCATACTAAAATGAAAGGAAAATGTCATGTAATCACAGTTGTTTTGGAAACTGTTTCACGTGATTGTCGTCATTTTAAACTTGTATCATGAAACCCTATAGTGCATACTTAATAGTCACTGTCCGCTAAACTTAACGGAATATACCAAAAACTAATGGTTAAGGTCATGTGTCAGGCACATAGTCTTGATATTTTTTTGAAGTCGAAAATACCCTCAGATTATAACTTTTTTATAATTTAAAATTTTGATAATTTAACAATAAAATCAAAAAGACCTCATCAGGAAAACTTAGAACCTCATCGGAAATCGTCGAAGTCTCGTAAGAAAACCAGATCGTCGCACAATGCTGAAACCTCGTCGAAAATAGCCGGATGACGCTGGAACCTCACTAAAAGCTTGCTTCCTATGCATTCTCCGGCTGAGCCTGTTTGTCAACTCAGATTTCAGCTTCACACCTCCGCTTCTCTCCGGCCAACCAGACCATAAAGTTCGGGATATTGATAATTTCCATGTCTCCAGCCTCCAAAATCTGAACAGCTTGAAAAATACCATCAAAAACTTTCCAAATTCCCAATCAATAGAACTATAACTTCCATGACTCTCGTAAGCCCAAAACTGCATACTAAAATGAAAGGAAAATGTCATGTAATCACAGTTGTTTTGGAAACTGTTTCACGTGATTGTCGTCATTTTAAACTTGTATCATGAAACCCTATAGTGCATACTTAATAGTCACTGTCCGCTAAACTTAACGGAATATACCAAAAACTAATGGTTAAGGTCATGTGTCAGGCACATAGTCTTGATATTTTTTTGAAGTCGAAAATACCCTCAGATTATAACTTTTTTATAATTTAAAATTTTGATAATTTAACAATAAAATCAAAAAGACCTCATCAGGAAAACTTAGAACCTCATCGGAAATCGTCGAAGTCTCGTAAGAAAACCAGATCGTCGCACAATGCTGAAACCTCGTCGAAAATAGCCGGATGACGCTGGAACCTCACTAAAAGCTTGCTTCCTATGCATTCTCCGGCTGAGCCTGTTTGTCAACTCAGATTTCAGCTTCACACCTCCGCTTCTCTCCGGCCAACCAGACCATAAAGTTCGGGATATTGATAATTTCCATGTCTCCAGCCTCCAAAATCTGAACAGCTTGAAAAATACCATCAAAAACTTTCCAAATTCCCAATCAATAGAACTATAACTTCCATGACTCTCGTAAGCCCAAAACTGCATACTAAAATGAAAGGAAAATGTCATGTAATCACAGTTGTTTTGGAAACTGTTTCACGTGATTGTCGTCATTTTAAACTTGTATCATGAAACCCTATAGTGCATACTTAATAGTCACTGTCCGCTAAACTTAACGGAATATACCAAAAACTAATGGTTAAGGTCATGTGTCAGGCACATAGTCTTGATATTTTTTTGAAGTCGAAAATACCCTCAGATTATAACTTTTTTATAATTTAAAATTTTGATAATTTAACAATAAAATCAAAAAGACCTCATCAGGAAAACTTAGAACCTCATCGGAAATCGTCGAAGTCTCGTAAGAAAACCAGATCGTCGCACAATGCTGAAACCTCGTCGAAAATAGCCGGATGACGCTGGAACCTCACTAAAAGCTTGCTTCCTATGCATTCTCCGGCTGAGCCTGTTTGTCAACTCAGATTTCAGCTTCACACCTCCGCTTCTCTCCGGCCAACCAGACCATAAAGTTCGGGATATTGATAATTTCCATGTCTCCAGCCTCCAAAATCTGAACAGCTTGAAAAATACCATCAAAAACTTTCCAAATTCCCAATCAATAGAACTATAACTTCCATGACTCTCGTAAGCCCAAAACTGCATACTAAAATGAAAGGAAAATGTCATGTAATCACAGTTGTTTTGGAAACTGTTTCACGTGATTGTCGTCATTTTAAACTTGTATCATGAAACCCTATAGTGCATACTTAATAGTCACTGTCCGCTAAACTTAACGGAATATACCAAAAACTAATGGTTAAGGTCATGTGTCAGGCACATAGTCTTGATATTTTTTTGAAGTCGAAAATACCCTCAGATTATAACTTTTTTATAATTTAAAATTTTGATAATTTAACAATAAAATCAAAAAGACCTCATCAGGAAAACTTAGAACCTCATCGGAAATCGTCGAAGTCTCGTAAGAAAACCAGATCGTCGCACAATGCTGAAACCTCGTCGAAAATAGCCGGATGACGCTGGAACCTCACTAAAAGCTTGCTTCCTATGCATTCTCCGGCTGAGCCTGTTTGTCAACTCAGATTTCAGCTTCACACCTCCGCTTCTCTCCGGCCAACCAGACCATAAAGTTCGGGATATTGATAATTTCCATGTCTCCAGCCTCCAAAATCTGAACAGCTTGAAAAATACCATCAAAAACTTTCCAAATTCCCAATCAATAGAACTATAACTTCCATGACTCTCGTAAGCCCAAAACTGCATACTAAAATGAAAGGAAAATGTCATGTAATCACAGTTGTTTTGGAAACTGTTTCACGTGATTGTCGTCATTTTAAACTTGTATCATGAAACCCTATAGTGCATACTTAATAGTCACTGTCCGCTAAACTTAACGGAATATACCAAAAACTAATGGTTAAGGTCATGTGTCAGGCACATAGTCTTGATATTTTTTTGAAGTCGAAAATACCCTCAGATTATAACTTTTTTATAATTTAAAATTTTGATAATTTAACAATAAAATCAAAAAGACCTCATCAGGAAAACTTAGAACCTCATCGGAAATCGTCGAAGTCTCGTAAGAAAACCAGATCGTCGCACAATGCTGAAACCTCGTCGAAAATAGCCGGATGACGCTGGAACCTCACTAAAAGCTTGCTTCCTATGCATTCTCCGGCTGAGCCTGTTTGTCAACTCAGATTTCAGCTTCACACCTCCGCTTCTCTCCGGCCAACCAGACCATAAAGTTCGGGATATTGATAATTTCCATGTCTCCAGCCTCCAAAATCTGAACAGCTTGAAAAATACCATCAAAAACTTTCCAAATTCCCAATCAATAGAACTATAACTTCCATGACTCTCGTAAGCCCAAAACTGCATACTAAAATGAAAGGAAAATGTCATGTAATCACAGTTGTTTTGGAAACTGTTTCACGTGATTGTCGTCATTTTAAACTTGTATCATGAAACCCTATAGTGCATACTTAATAGTCACTGTCCGCTAAACTTAACGGAATATACCAAAAACTAATGGTTAAGGTCATGTGTCAGGCACATAGTCTTGATATTTTTTTGAAGTCGAAAATACCCTCAGATTATAACTTTTTTATAATTTAAAATTTTGATAATTTAACAATAAAATCAAAAAGACCTCATCAGGAAAACTTAGAACCTCATCGGAAATCGTCGAAGTCTCGTAAGAAAACCAGATCGTCGCACAATGCTGAAACCTCGTCGAAAATAGCCGGATGACGCTGGAACCTCACTAAAAGCTTGCTTCCTATGCATTCTCCGGCTGAGCCTGTTTGTCAACTCAGATTTCAGCTTCACACCTCCGCTTCTCTCCGGCCAACCAGACCATAAAGTTCGGGATATTGATAATTTCCATGTCTCCAGCCTCCAAAATCTGAACAGCTTGAAAAATACCATCAAAAACTTTCCAAATTCCCAATCAATAGAACTATAACTTCCATGACTCTCGTAAGCCCAAAACTGCATACTAAAATGAAAGGAAAATGTCATGTAATCACAGTTGTTTTGGAAACTGTTTCACGTGATTGTCGTCATTTTAAACTTGTATCATGAAACCCTATAGTGCATACTTAATAGTCACTGTCCGCTAAACTTAACGGAATATACCAAAAACTAATGGTTAAGGTCATGTGTCAGGCACATAGTCTTGATATTTTTTTGAAGTCGAAAATACCCTCAGATTATAACTTTTTTATAATTTAAAATTTTGATAATTTAACAATAAAATCAAAAAGACCTCATCAGGAAAACTTAGAACCTCATCGGAAATCGTCGAAGTCTCGTAAGAAAACCAGATCGTCGCACAATGCTGAAACCTCGTCGAAAATAGCCGGATGACGCTGGAACCTCACTAAAAGCTTGCTTCCTATGCATTCTCCGGCTGAGCCTGTTTGTCAACTCAGATTTCAGCTTCACACCTCCGCTTCTCTCCGGCCAACCAGACCATAAAGTTCGGGATATTGATAATTTCCATGTCTCCAGCCTCCAAAATCTGAACAGCTTGAAAAATACCATCAAAAACTTTCCAAATTCCCAATCAATAGAACTATAACTTCCATGACTCTCGTAAGCCCAAAACTGCATACTAAAATGAAAGGAAAATGTCATGTAATCACAGTTGTTTTGGAAACTGTTTCACGTGATTGTCGTCATTTTAAACTTGTATCATGAAACCCTATAGTGCATACTTAATAGTCACTGTCCGCTAAACTTAACGGAATATACCAAAAACTAATGGTTAAGGTCATGTGTCAGGCACATAGTCTTGATATTTTTTTGAAGTCGAAAATACCCTCAGATTATAACTTTTTTATAATTTAAAATTTTGATAATTTAACAATAAAATCAAAAAGACCTCATCAGGAAAACTTAGAACCTCATCGGAAATCGTCGAAGTCTCGTAAGAAAACCAGATCGTCGCACAATGCTGAAACCTCGTCGAAAATAGCCGGATGACGCTGGAACCTCACTAAAAGCTTGCTTCCTATGCATTCTCCGGCTGAGCCTGTTTGTCAACTCAGATTTCAGCTTCACACCTCCGCTTCTCTCCGGCCAACCAGACCATAAAGTTCGGGATATTGATAATTTCCATGTCTCCAGCCTCCAAAATCTGAACAGCTTGAAAAATACCATCAAAAACTTTCCAAATTCCCAATCAATAGAACTATAACTTCCATGACTCTCGTAAGCCCAAAACTGCATACTAAAATGAAAGGAAAATGTCATGTAATCACAGTTGTTTTGGAAACTGTTTCACGTGATTGTCGTCATTTTAAACTTGTATCATGAAACCCTATAGTGCATACTTAATAGTCACTGTCCGCTAAACTTAACGGAATATACCAAAAACTAATGGTTAAGGTCATGTGTCAGGCACATAGTCTTGATATTTTTTTGAAGTCGAAAATACCCTCAGATTATAACTTTTTTATAATTTAAAATTTTGATAATTTAACAATAAAATCAAAAAGACCTCATCAGGAAAACTTAGAACCTCATCGGAAATCGTCGAAGTCTCGTAAGAAAACCAGATCGTCGCACAATGCTGAAACCTCGTCGAAAATAGCCGGATGACGCTGGAACCTCACTAAAAGCTTGCTTCCTATGCATTCTCCGGCTGAGCCTGTTTGTCAACTCAGATTTCAGCTTCACACCTCCGCTTCTCTCCGGCCAACCAGACCATAAAGTTCGGGATATTGATAATTTCCATGTCTCCAGCCTCCAAAATCTGAACAGCTTGAAAAATACCATCAAAAACTTTCCAAATTCCCAATCAATAGAACTATAACTTCCATGACTCTCGTAAGCCCAAAACTGCATACTAAAATGAAAGGAAAATGTCATGTAATCACAGTTGTTTTGGAAACTGTTTCACGTGATTGTCGTCATTTTAAACTTGTATCATGAAACCCTATAGTGCATACTTAATAGTCACTGTCCGCTAAACTTAACGGAATATACCAAAAACTAATGGTTAAGGTCATGTGTCAGGCACATAGTCTTGATATTTTTTTGAAGTCGAAAATACCCTCAGATTATAACTTTTTTATAATTTAAAATTTTGATAATTTAACAATAAAATCAAAAAGACCTCATCAGGAAAACTTAGAACCTCATCGGAAATCGTCGAAGTCTCGTAAGAAAACCAGATCGTCGCACAATGCTGAAACCTCGTCGAAAATAGCCGGATGACGCTGGAACCTCACTAAAAGCTTGCTTCCTATGCATTCTCCGGCTGAGCCTGTTTGTCAACTCAGATTTCAGCTTCACACCTCCGCTTCTCTCCGGCCAACCAGACCATAAAGTTCGGGATATTGATAATTTCCATGTCTCCAGCCTCCAAAATCTGAACAGCTTGAAAAATACCATCAAAAACTTTCCAAATTCCCAATCAATAGAACTATAACTTCCATGACTCTCGTAAGCCCAAAACTGCATACTAAAATGAAAGGAAAATGTCATGTAATCACAGTTGTTTTGGAAACTGTTTCACGTGATTGTCGTCATTTTAAACTTGTATCATGAAACCCTATAGTGCATACTTAATAGTCACTGTCCGCTAAACTTAACGGAATATACCAAAAACTAATGGTTAAGGTCATGTGTCAGGCACATAGTCTTGATATTTTTTTGAAGTCGAAAATACCCTCAGATTATAACTTTTTTATAATTTAAAATTTTGATAATTTAACAATAAAATCAAAAAGACCTCATCAGGAAAACTTAGAACCTCATCGGAAATCGTCGAAGTCTCGTAAGAAAACCAGATCGTCGCACAATGCTGAAACCTCGTCGAAAATAGCCGGATGACGCTGGAACCTCACTAAAAGCTTGCTTCCTATGCATTCTCCGGCTGAGCCTGTTTGTCAACTCAGATTTCAGCTTCACACCTCCGCTTCTCTCCGGCCAACCAGACCATAAAGTTCGGGATATTGATAATTTCCATGTCTCCAGCCTCCAAAATCTGAACAGCTTGAAAAATACCATCAAAAACTTTCCAAATTCCCAATCAATAGAACTATAACTTCCATGACTCTCGTAAGCCCAAAACTGCATACTAAAATGAAAGGAAAATGTCATGTAATCACAGTTGTTTTGGAAACTGTTTCACGTGATTGTCGTCATTTTAAACTTGTATCATGAAACCCTATAGTGCATACTTAATAGTCACTGTCCGCTAAACTTAACGGAATATACCAAAAACTAATGGTTAAGGTCATGTGTCAGGCACATAGTCTTGATATTTTTTTGAAGTCGAAAATACCCTCAGATTATAACTTTTTTATAATTTAAAATTTTGATAATTTAACAATAAAATCAAAAAGACCTCATCAGGAAAACTTAGAACCTCATCGGAAATCGTCGAAGTCTCGTAAGAAAACCAGATCGTCGCACAATGCTGAAACCTCGTCGAAAATAGCCGGATGACGCTGGAACCTCACTAAAAGCTTGCTTCCTATGCATTCTCCGGCTGAGCCTGTTTGTCAACTCAGATTTCAGCTTCACACCTCCGCTTCTCTCCGGCCAACCAGACCATAAAGTTCGGGATATTGATAATTTCCATGTCTCCAGCCTCCAAAATCTGAACAGCTTGAAAAATACCATCAAAAACTTTCCAAATTCCCAATCAATAGAACTATAACTTCCATGACTCTCGTAAGCCCAAAACTGCATACTAAAATGAAAGGAAAATGTCATGTAATCACAGTTGTTTTGGAAACTGTTTCACGTGATTGTCGTCATTTTAAACTTGTATCATGAAACCCTATAGTGCATACTTAATAGTCACTGTCCGCTAAACTTAACGGAATATACCAAAAACTAATGGTTAAGGTCATGTGTCAGGCACATAGTCTTGATATTTTTTTGAAGTCGAAAATACCCTCAGATTATAACTTTTTTATAATTTAAAATTTTGATAATTTAACAATAAAATCAAAAAGACCTCATCAGGAAAACTTAGAACCTCATCGGAAATCGTCGAAGTCTCGTAAGAAAACCAGATCGTCGCACAATGCTGAAACCTCGTCGAAAATAGCCGGATGACGCTGGAACCTCACTAAAAGCTTGCTTCCTATGCATTCTCCGGCTGAGCCTGTTTGTCAACTCAGATTTCAGCTTCACACCTCCGCTTCTCTCCGGCCAACCAGACCATAAAGTTCGGGATATTGATAATTTCCATGTCTCCAGCCTCCAAAATCTGAACAGCTTGAAAAATACCATCAAAAACTTTCCAAATTCCCAATCAATAGAACTATAACTTCCATGACTCTCGTAAGCCCAAAACTGCATACTAAAATGAAAGGAAAATGTCATGTAATCACAGTTGTTTTGGAAACTGTTTCACGTGATTGTCGTCATTTTAAACTTGTATCATGAAACCCTATAGTGCATACTTAATAGTCACTGTCCGCTAAACTTAACGGAATATACCAAAAACTAATGGTTAAGGTCATGTGTCAGGCACATAGTCTTGATATTTTTTTGAAGTCGAAAATACCCTCAGATTATAACTTTTTTATAATTTAAAATTTTGATAATTTAACAATAAAATCAAAAAGACCTCATCAGGAAAACTTAGAACCTCATCGGAAATCGTCGAAGTCTCGTAAGAAAACCAGATCGTCGCACAATGCTGAAACCTCGTCGAAAATAGCCGGATGACGCTGGAACCTCACTAAAAGCTTGCTTCCTATGCATTCTCCGGCTGAGCCTGTTTGTCAACTCAGATTTCAGCTTCACACCTCCGCTTCTCTCCGGCCAACCAGACCATAAAGTTCGGGATATTGATAATTTCCATGTCTCCAGCCTCCAAAATCTGAACAGCTTGAAAAATACCATCAAAAACTTTCCAAATTCCCAATCAATAGAACTATAACTTCCATGACTCTCGTAAGCCCAAAACTGCATACTAAAATGAAAGGAAAATGTCATGTAATCACAGTTGTTTTGGAAACTGTTTCACGTGATTGTCGTCATTTTAAACTTGTATCATGAAACCCTATAGTGCATACTTAATAGTCACTGTCCGCTAAACTTAACGGAATATACCAAAAACTAATGGTTAAGGTCATGTGTCAGGCACATAGTCTTGATATTTTTTTGAAGTCGAAAATACCCTCAGATTATAACTTTTTTATAATTTAAAATTTTGATAATTTAACAATAAAATCAAAAAGACCTCATCAGGAAAACTTAGAACCTCATCGGAAATCGTCGAAGTCTCGTAAGAAAACCAGATCGTCGCACAATGCTGAAACCTCGTCGAAAATAGCCGGATGACGCTGGAACCTCACTAAAAGCTTGCTTCCTATGCATTCTCCGGCTGAGCCTGTTTGTCAACTCAGATTTCAGCTTCACACCTCCGCTTCTCTCCGGCCAACCAGACCATAAAGTTCGGGATATTGATAATTTCCATGTCTCCAGCCTCCAAAATCTGAACAGCTTGAAAAATACCATCAAAAACTTTCCAAATTCCCAATCAATAGAACTATAACTTCCATGACTCTCGTAAGCCCAAAACTGCATACTAAAATGAAAGGAAAATGTCATGTAATCACAGTTGTTTTGGAAACTGTTTCACGTGATTGTCGTCATTTTAAACTTGTATCATGAAACCCTATAGTGCATACTTAATAGTCACTGTCCGCTAAACTTAACGGAATATACCAAAAACTAATGGTTAAGGTCATGTGTCAGGCACATAGTCTTGATATTTTTTTGAAGTCGAAAATACCCTCAGATTATAACTTTTTTATAATTTAAAATTTTGATAATTTAACAATAAAATCAAAAAGACCTCATCAGGAAAACTTAGAACCTCATCGGAAATCGTCGAAGTCTCGTAAGAAAACCAGATCGTCGCACAATGCTGAAACCTCGTCGAAAATAGCCGGATGACGCTGGAACCTCACTAAAAGCTTGCTTCCTATGCATTCTCCGGCTGAGCCTGTTTGTCAACTCAGATTTCAGCTTCACACCTCCGCTTCTCTCCGGCCAACCAGACCATAAAGTTCGGGATATTGATAATTTCCATGTCTCCAGCCTCCAAAATCTGAACAGCTTGAAAAATACCATCAAAAACTTTCCAAATTCCCAATCAATAGAACTATAACTTCCATGACTCTCGTAAGCCCAAAACTGCATACTAAAATGAAAGGAAAATGTCATGTAATCACAGTTGTTTTGGAAACTGTTTCACGTGATTGTCGTCATTTTAAACTTGTATCATGAAACCCTATAGTGCATACTTAATAGTCACTGTCCGCTAAACTTAACGGAATATACCAAAAACTAATGGTTAAGGTCATGTGTCAGGCACATAGTCTTGATATTTTTTTGAAGTCGAAAATACCCTCAGATTATAACTTTTTTATAATTTAAAATTTTGATAATTTAACAATAAAATCAAAAAGACCTCATCAGGAAAACTTAGAACCTCATCGGAAATCGTCGAAGTCTCGTAAGAAAACCAGATCGTCGCACAATGCTGAAACCTCGTCGAAAATAGCCGGATGACGCTGGAACCTCACTAAAAGCTTGCTTCCTATGCATTCTCCGGCTGAGCCTGTTTGTCAACTCAGATTTCAGCTTCACACCTCCGCTTCTCTCCGGCCAACCAGACCCCCCCCCCCCCCCCCCCCCCCCCCCCCCCCCCCGCACAAATGAGGAACAACACGGTAGTCCGATGCAGCTCTGTCATTTTGAGACACAGATCCAGCGAGAGTTGACCGAGCTTCCCCTCACCGACAAGATCTACCATTGAGACTCTATGTCAACGTCATGCACTCCTGCCTGACCCAACACCAACAATTGTCGAAGATGAGCAACATCCTCGGCAGCAGGCTCAAGGACGAGCAACAACATCCATAGGACGAAGACGCGCGAGGCACGCATGAGCGGCGAATCGATCACATCAGAGCAGATGAACCACATGTCCTAATTTTAAAAAAAGTGGGGGTATTTTGGACATGTCACCTCAATCTCAACACCGTTTTGGACGGTGACGCTTCTAAAATAACTATAATTACATGACATTTTCCCTAAAATAAACTTACTCCAGTTTTAGTCTGAATCACACGGTATCAAGTTGCCACAACATCATTTCATTTCTTCATTTTCCCCAGAAATTCAAACCTTCCCCCTAACTTATATCCATTCAATCTCTGAGTACAATTTCAAGATCTGCATTTGTATTACTGCTCTATGGAGTGTTCACTTCAACTAGTTCTTCCCCAAAACATTCCAATCATCAAACTTAATTCTTTTAGCTTGAAGTGGAGCAACAATGCTCTGTCCCAACACTAAAAAGTGACCTCACATATTAAGAACTATAACATTATTTGAAGAAAACAGTAGAATCAATACAAGTAAAGTAAAGTGAAGCAAGAAAAGTAACTAATTGAACTCAAGAGCAAAATAAAACTAAAATTAATTGTTTAATTCGATACCTCTGATGAGAGAAACAGGCAGCTTCTTAACAGTTCTGAAAAGGGATGGTCTGCCACGGACCAACAATGGCGGAGGAAACTTCGCAACAACGGAAGCCATGTCACAACCCGCAGAAATAAAACCTAGGAAGACAATCAAATTTTGAGGAATGGGTTGTTGTCTCCAATGTCAAGTGAGTGTAATATAATCAAGAGAATAACATATATTGTGATCACAAGACGGAGAAGAAGAGAAGGACAACTAGGCGTGGCTTACGTCTGGTATCAAGATTCAAGAGTGATCTCTATGCTCTCAGCACCACGAAAATGCTCCGTCTTTGTGACTTCAACTCGTAATTTACTGAGTCAATGGAGGGTGGAATGGAAGCTAAGCTTCTCCGGAGACTGGGCCAGGTGAAGAATCCAAGCGGGCTCCAATTTGAGGCCCAACATTGAAGGCTCTAATAACTACTTTCAATAAGGTGGTTAAGAAAACGTTTAGGAGCATGTGCAGCGCTCCGAACCGAGAACCAAACCATGATCTATGATTTCGCGGTTTGTAGTTCACAGGTCGCGTGTTGTGGAACGTGTATTTTGCGAACCGTGAACCGTTAAATCCTGGTCGCGAACCGCGCATTGTTGATGTGGTTCGTAGGTCGTGCGCCAGCCAATGAGCGAACGACATGTGTCCTCGCCTAGACAAAAAAAATCTGACCATTGGCACCAGTCGGGTAATGGTAACTGTTTTATTATTATTCATTAAATCTGATTTCTCACCCTATAAATACCCTTAACTCTATCCTCAAACCACAAACCATTCTCAAACTTCTATCTAAATTCTTCTCTACTTTCAAACTCCTATTCCCAACTTCCTCTCTCTCAAAAGTTGATCGAAAATATCCGACGACGAAACCGTCAAGGACCTAGGAAACTTCCAGGACTTGTTGACGGAACACGGTGAGAAATCCGTGAACGATAGCGCTTTCACCCCCTATATGCAATCGGGTTCTGAATCAGGTACTTTAAAACTCTCATTTTTTTTCGTTTTTTAAATTTATTTGAAGTAGCAAAGATATGAATGTTGGAAAATGAAATTCAATACATGTCAATCCAACCCCATCCTAAGTCAAAGCTACCCCTTTCCAAGTCAAAGTTACCCGGTTTCACCATAATTCCACCCCGGTCCATGGTAATTCCACCCCGGTCCCAACTATAATGGGTACCCCGATTATCAACCATGGAAACAACATGTCGGTGAGAATAACGGCACCCGTATGTCGTCGCAGGCATCCTCTACCAGCTCTTCCCAACAATGACCAGCAAGGGTGGCACAACCTAAGAGAAAATGGATCGTCGAGGCGGAGAGGCACCTCATACATAGATGGATCGAGACATCAAAAGACCTGATTAAGGGCAACTCCCAACTAGGTAACACATTCTGGTGCGCAATTACGAAGCGGTACAATGAGGGTGGGCGTTTCCCACATTTCGAGTAGAGATCCATCAAGAACCATTGGAAGTCCCTTAGGGCACGGACAAGGAGGTTCCTCGGTATTCTGAAGGCCGACGTGAAGAGCGGATGGATCTATGAAGACTACATGAGTGCGGCGAAGTAGTTATGGAGAGCCATACCGGATGAGGAAAGGATGAAGGGAGACCCGAAATATTTCGACCTCGATCATTGGGTTGAAATGCTTGAGAATGAGGACAAGTTCACTGCCGAGGAAGGCACAATCGCTCATGTACAGCGACAACGGTTAGATGAGGTTGGGACTTACAACTCAACCTCACCCACAAGTACCGGTGAAGATTACACACCTCTCGGTGGTGAGTCCCAACAAGAATGAGTATCTTCCGATCCGATCGAGGGAGGTCATCAGCAAAGACCCCCTTCCCTTTCACCTCAGTGTGTAGAAGAGCGACTGTTGGACAAGAAGTCTACGAAGAGGAAGGGGAAGACCTTCCAAGATCAAATAAGTTCCATGGCGGACATGGAATGAATAAGGACCGAGTCGCAACGAATAGATGTAGAAAAGGACTGACTAAAGCTTTAGAAGTCCGCGTAACATATGGAGTTCTCCAAGCAATGACAATAACTCTTCAACCAATACAATGCCATGTAGGAGAATGACATATCCAACTTCATCGAGGAGCAGACGACCCGCCACGGATTAATGATGTCTCAATTGTGAGTTCAAAGACCTTGAAGTTCAAAGAGCCAAACTTCAACAAAAATGATGTTTATGTTTTATTGTATACTTCAACTTCAACTTGTATTTGGGGGGGGGGGGGGGGGGGGGGGGGGGTTGTATTATTAAAGGAGATGAATAAAAATTGAAGTTCATTTTTAATAACTTGTGTTAATAGTATTTATAATTTTTTAATTTTGTAAAATTTATATAATATTTACTAATTTAATAAATTCAGCAAAATATCCACTCAACATCCACTAACAATCCAGTCCTCTACCTGGTTCTCACCACTATGGGATACAGTTAAATTTAAGGGCTAAGAACCACTATTTTGCACAGTGATCAGCATACGGTTCCCTTATACGATTCTTTTCACTGTACATGCTCTAACGTTAGGCGACGTGGGTGGCAAGGGTCATGTTAATCGAAAATTTACCAGAGATAAATCAGACTTCTAATTTATTTTTTCAAATTATTAATAATATATATTTCGTAATAATATGTTATTGACTTTTTCTTTCAATATTTTCTCCACAACCATGACTGTTTTTTTACTAAAAGATGCAGAATTTCATTAATAATAAAAGAGGTGGTACAAGTAAAGAGTCCGTGTAGGGCTCCGCACACAGTGCTTTGTAACAAGGTAATCGTAGTAAACGATATTGAACTCGCTATATAGGCACGAAGGAAAGGTGGGGGTTGGAAAACGAAACTGGAAGTCCTACTCAAGGGCTGCATATGGGGGGAAAAGCGATCAAACTTGAACTCATCATCACTTGTATTGGGATGATATACGTGATTCAAGGTTTCTTCATAGGAAATGTCCCTGAATCTCTGCTCACTAGTCATTGACCTTACAAATAAGTAATCAGATAAAATAAAAAAGACTCAATCGATTAGCCTGATCCAAAATAGAGAGGGGTCGAGGAGGGTGCCACGGTGGAGGCCAAGGAAACGGACGTGCCGGGTGACGACTTTAGAGATGAAGGGGTTGATCAAGAGAGATGATCCAATACAATTTGTTTTAATGCAAGTTGAATCTACAGTATGTACAGAAATAGGGGTGCATCAAATTTATGCGCATTTTGAACACATCGGTGGAGACCAAGGAGGTAGGGACATCGATAGCAGCGCTTGTATCTGTTTCAGAGACAGCGGGGGTTATCAGGGGAGATGATCTGATACATGAAGATCAAAGGGCTCCGAGACGGCGAGATCGATGGATACCGAGGTGAGCCAGACAACCACCACCATAGTTACAAATGGGGGATCAAATAAGATCGGGAGACACGTTGTTGGTGGGGGGAAGAGTCAACACTACGGTGGTTAGAGGCGGATCGAAGGAGGCCCTAACAAGAAAAAAGCCTAACAAAGCTCAAAGGGGAGAACCTTTTTATCTGTAGGGTGTATACGCCCAGGATTGCTAGTTTGTATTGTAATATAAGATTTTGTTGTACCAAAGTGTTTTTTTTAGCGAAAGAAACTTCATTAATGATCAAAATTCAGAGTACATTGTAATGTGCTAGGAAGATTTCCTGACCACTAAAGAACAGACATAGAACAAAGTAACAAAACTTTGTTCTCAGTTCTCTTAACAAACTTGGGAGCAAGGCTCTCTTTTTGAAAAAGTAATTGAAAGCAATACAATTTATAAACCTTAATCCTCAGATTAATTGGCGAGACTGATTACGAAACTGATGCGACTGCTTAAGGCATGGTTGAATCGCCACTCATTCCCCTGAAGAGGACCCATATATTCTGGTTGAAAATCGAACCTCACTTCATCATTAACAGAGAAATTAGTAGGATAACGATGATGGTAGATGTGAATTCGGGATTCCTCTCGGTAAAGGTCTCGGACTCCTTGGGGAAAAGCTCTGAATCGTCGCTCATTGATCATTAACCTTGCAAAACAGAACATTACAGATAGAGTAAACCATAACCAATCGATCAAAGATCGAGGAGGAAGCCAAGAAGGTGGAGACACCGACGACGACTTCAGAGGCGACATGTGCTGAGGAGGGGGAGACGGTCCTAGTGGCTTCCCCTGAGGACCTATGAAGGGGATCGGGACGGTGGGGGCGATGAACGAGGTGGAGAGGGTGATTAAGACACAATCGGATCACAGCCCCAAACAATGGGAAGAATCCAAACTAATGGTCTTAGAACCTAATTTCTCACACATTAAGCAACCAAAGCCAACAAGCGAAAAAACCAATCTAAAAACAAAAAGGCCTCAAAACACACAAATTTAACCACCATGAAGATCTATTAAGACCAAGAGTAAGGCCTTAAAGTTTGAAACTGCAACTAAAGATCACAAAAACACCAAAGAAGGAGATTGGAGCTCTAGAATCAGACAGACCATATTGTACTCAACTATAATGCTTCAAGGAACATGACTTCTTCCCAACTCATTAGGAACACCTTACCTTGAAGAGAATCGGGTTCCTAACAGTTTCCAGCGGCCAGGACCACTGTAAGAACCGCTCCCGGTCGATCCCGGTCGAACCGGTGAATTCTAGACGAGTTTGACTTTCGGCCGGAAAAGTCAACCGATGACTCAGGAAGTCATTCGGGACCTTTCTGGGGCCCAAAAAGCTTATCCGTCATCACGGTTAGCTTAGTTGGGCCATTTCCTTCAGTTTGACTGTAATATTGGTTAGGTCAAAATTTCGGTCAAACTTGGACTTTATATCGGTCCTTTTCCGATAAAATCTTGGAAAGCTGGAAATTAACTAAGTGGAAGTGACCCCACATGACACTTGTCATATTTGGCTTGGAGGATGAAAAAGGAGCTTCAATTGACTCTTATACCCTCCCAACTTACCTTTAAAGGGATAGGATCTTAAGGGCTTTTTGGTATTTGGACAAAATAGGTCATTTAAAGCAACATGAGCACACAACTCAGCTCATTCCCTATTGTTGCAGCCGAAAATCACAAGGAGAGGAGAGGAGAAGAGCTCATTTCTTGAGGAAGAAGAAAGAGAAGAAAGCTTGCATTTTGGAGGTTGTTCTTAGTCATTTTGCATCCATTTTTCCTTCCATCTTCTTCATCTCACCATCCTAGATGTATGGATGCTCTCAACTCTTCATTTCATCTACTCTCCAATTTGGGTTTTTGTGAGTTTTTGGCTTGAAGTTGAAGAACTAGTGTTTGGGTTGTTGCTTGGAGAAGAAGTAGTGCAGTAGGTTGCTTGGATTGTGTTATTGGTTGAAGTTTTGATGAACCCATTGTGGGTGTTGTTGTTTGGCAACTTCGGATGAACATTTTGGAGTTAGAAGGACTTGGAAATGTGGTTTTTGATTTGATTTTCATGAAACTCGAGCTGCGGAAGAAAGGGGGAGAACCTGGACTGGTTCGCTACGGAGCGTGACCCGGACCGGGCCCTATGCCGGGACGGAAAGCCGCACGGAACGGGCCAGGTACCGGCACGGCGTGCTACGCGGAACGGGCGTGAGTCCGGCACGGAACCTCGCACGGTCCGTGTCAGACTCCGGGCCGGTGCGCCGCACGGTCCGTACTGGTTACCGGGCCGGTCTGTGACACGGTCCATGCCAGATTCCGGCACGGCCTGCGCTACGGTCAGGGCCACCTTCCGAATCAAACCTCCAGATCCAAAAACCCTTCCTTTTAGCCCATTTCGATTTCTAGATCACTTCTTTGACCTTGTTTCCATTGTTTGAGGTTTATTCTGTAATTTTTGGGTTGAGGAACACTCTGTTGGGTTACTAATTTTGGTATTGTTGTGGTCCAAGACCGTGAGCCCGAGCTCAAGAGAAGGAAAGGCCTTGGACCCAAGCTAGAGAGTCGAAGTTCACTCCGGAACCCGTGTGAAGAACGGAGGAGCGACTAACCAGCTTTACAGTAAAGTTTAAGAGGAAGACCACAAGGTAGGGAAATCCTAACTACTCGAGTATTTCATTAATAGTATGCCTATTAGGTTAATAAAATCGGAAAGGTCCTAGAATTGCATATAGGATGCGAATAACTAGAATAATCGTCTTTCAATTACTAATAACCGGATGTGTCTAGAATGCATGCTTAGGATGAGAATAACTAGTGTAACTCTCTTTCAATACTTTGGAGTTTTTTTACTGGTAGAGAGGCCGTGATGAGCCCTCGGATTAGTTGTTGTGTTAGGTTCACATGCTTGGTTGCCTAGTTTGGATAAGATAAGAATCTAATGAAACTAGCTAAATCGTATGCTTGATTGATTGATTGAATGTTTACATGATTGGTTGATTGATTGAATGTTGTATGATTGAATGCTTGACCGGATGATTGAGTATGACTGGTTGTACCAAGGGGTATGACCAGGTGATCGATGGACCGATGGATCGTGACAGGTAAGTATAATGGTAAGTGTAAAGATCGAATGGATGTCTTTGGTGTGTTGTGGTGAAAGTGTGATTCGATAAGCTTTGGTTGATTGATGTGTTATGGGTCGATCTCTTGTTCTTATTCTTAAAATGTTTGATTGTTCGGTAAGATACTTACACCGGGGGGGGGGGGGGGGTAATCCGGTGGTGTTATGGTCGTTGGTGTTGGCAGATCCTGCGGGATAATGGTTGGTTATTGGAGCCTGCGGGGCATTGATTATTGGAGCCTGCGGGGAATTGATTATTGGAGCCTGCGGGCATTGGATATTGGACCCATTGTAAAACCCGCTCATTTAAAAAGGAGTATCCTTTTGTAATTAAAATCGTCGGGGTAGGTTTCCAGCCCTCTTCTTCGTCCTGCGCAGCCGACCCCACGCCCTCTCTCTCTCTCTCTCATCGCCCTCGCCGGATCCTCACGCCTTCGCCGGCGACATCTCCGGCCAGCTACTCCCACCTTCGTCCCCACGCGTCTCCGACCTCCCAACCCCGTCCTTCCTCCCTCACTTCTCCTTCGTCTTCTTCGAAACCCCCTCCCCACGACCACGTCGCCGCCACGACCACGCCACCGTCCCGACCTCCCTCATCTTCTCCTCTGATGCTCCCAGTGGGCATCTCACGTAGCCACTTACTTGCTTTATCCTTCAATGAGAAGGGAAAAAGCCGAAGGCGCACTGCATCACTTGACACTCCATTATACCTGAATGTGTCACACAGCTCGAGAAACGTTGTTAAGTGTTCCAACGGATCCTCGTGTGCATTCCCATGGAATGGGTCACCTCTCACCAGGTTGATAACTGATGTCTTGATCTCAAAGGTCGGGTTCGTGACTGGTGGTGCGACAATGCTGCCTTCAATGCCTCGGAGTGATGGAGTTCCATACTCCATCAATGCCCTTTGCCTTGGTGGTTATTCCGGAGCAAATAGCGGATTAAAGCCCGGAGGAACCCGATTCTGCTCCCTAATTGGGTTTTCATTCCTTGGCTGGATCGCTTCCCTTTGAATGTCATTCTGGTTATCTTCATTGTCTGAGTGATGACTCGAACCAGAATGATGACTTGAAGCGGAGTGATGACTCATAGCTTGCTTCCCTTGACGCTTCGCGATCCGAGCGTTTCTCTCGACCTCTGAAATATCTGTAGTCAACAAACTCGGAGAGGGGTGAGACCGCAATTGCATACAAAAAAAAATTAAATTAAATATAATAAATATAAAATGAAATAGTCTTAATACGAATTATAAACGTATCAGAGTTGCCTTAGTTGCTCCCCGGCAACGGCGCCATTAACTTGACACTCCGAGATTTAACCCTCAGAATGGTACGGCAAGCGTACCGGTCGTCAAGTAGTATTCGGGTTTTAAGTCCGAGATATCGTACCCAAGGGAGCAATTAGACAAGCACTTTAGTTAATTAATTCGATGGTCAAGCTATTCCTATAACGATGTTTGGTTTTGGTTTGTAAAATGTAAATTCATGCAAGTACTGAGAATATATAAATGATTCGAAAACAGAGCACAAAATCACAAATGGATTGTAAATCAGAGATAAAAGACGATCTAGGACATTAACGGGGGTCGAATGAGATGAACAACTTAACGATATTTGGCATACATTTATAACTAATACTATTTTAAGGGCAACGGGAATTCTCTTTAAGTAGTCCTAACCATTTCTCGATCGTATTAGGACCCTAATACACTCGGTCCACCTAATTATCTCTAATCTAGGTGTAGAGCGGTATAAAGCATTACGATCTATGAATTCCTCTAACTTTCGGGTTTTACACCTATAGCTATTGCACTCGTGTCAGTCTAGCCATATTCTAGCCTAGATTGAAACCCGAGCTATCCAATTCCTTTTTCCTCTTTTTAACCTCATTTCTCAATTGTTGGTTAACAAGATTTAATCATACATGTACGTGATCAAGGCAATGTAGCATTACGAACAAAAATGAATAAACACTTTTCTAGTATTAGTTTATAAGTATATGACCTAAATATGCTCAATCAATTCATCACATCGTTCCCCCTAGCCCTAGATCGATATAAACTTAGTTCATAACAAAGAAACAAGAACACAAGAGAAGGATTGAAATAATCATACTCATATTAACTGAAAATAGCAATACAAGTATTCAGAAACAAACCAAACTACAAAAACCTCAATGTGATTCTAGTAGTTCTCCTTTGATCTTCTCCAAGTTCCCCAAGTTCTCTCCAAAAGTGACCTTTTCTCTTCAATTTCGTGATCCCCTTCAATCTGACCTAAATTCCCTTTTATATGACGGGTTAACTCTGATAAAAAATAGGAAACGCAGCTGGAAATCGCGTTTTTGACGCTTGCACGGTCACTTGCACGCCGTGCAAGTTTCTGGTGCACTTAAGTTGCACCAGTTTCTTGCACGCCGTGCAACAAACTGGTGCATTTTCTTGACTCCTCTGTCCAGAGTGCACCAGTTTGTTGCACGGCGTACAACAAACTGGTGCATGTTGCTGACACTTCTGTCCAACTTCCAAATTCGCTCCGTTTCACTCCCGAATTGCCCTCTTTTGCTCTGAAAACTTGATGAACCCTGAAACAAGACCAAATACACAATATGAGAGTAAAATGCATCATTTCATATTAACTCGGGACTAAAAAGAACATAAATGTGGGCTAATGACATCTAAAATAGATGTATTTTATGTCCACATCAGACGCATTTCTCGAAGATCGACCTGCGATCCGGATACTACCAGTTGCGAGTCCGAGAGGGGGGACGTCGCAAGGACTACATTCCGGACATACTATGAACATTACGAGTTCTGGATGATGACTCTGAACTACCGAACGTACCTGCAGCGTTCTTGGACCTGATGAACAGTATAGTCCGGCTGTTCTCAAATCAGTTTGTGGTGGTGTTTTGTGGACGACCAGAATCCGGGAGTTAGTTGCCGGCGGAACGGACGCCGAGGGCTGGGATCGTTGTACTAATTGGGAGTTACGGTATCGTGGGGGTTTGTACATACCGCGTGACGGCGGAGGCGACGAGCTACGAGAGTCGCAGCTTTCGCGTCTAACAGTGCACGTGAATAGCACTAAGAGGAGCGCGACATCAGGTGGCATGTCTAGTGGAGCGGGATGCGGAGAGCGGTCGCGGAGTTGGTATCGCGATGCCTCACTCGTCGGCAGGTGAGAGCCGAACAACAGCGTCCCGCTGGCTTATTGCAGCCACTGCAGGTTGCACAATGGAAATGGGGGCACGTCACGATGGGTGTCGTATACGGTTAGCCGAGTCGCCTACAACGACAGCTTTCAGGCCAGTATCATGATGGCACCATTTGAAGCGTTGTATGGTAGGCCGGGTCGATCGCCCCCGTACTGGGCAGAAGTGGGGAATGAGGGTTTACTGGGCCTAGAACCGGACCGAGAGACAGCTGAGTCGGTCGAGCCGAAACGTGAGCGGTTGAAGACCGCGCGGAGTCAGCAGGAGCTATGCTGACTGACGGCGCCGACCTCTCGAGTCTGCAGTCGGTGACCATGTATCCTTGGAGGTGAGTCCGAAAGGTGGACTGGTGCGTTTCAACCGCGGCGAAGGCGGGTCAGCCCCGCGGTGTGTTGGGCCCTTCGAGGTCTTGAACGAAGTGGGAGCAGTTGCATACCGACTTGCACTGCCACCGCAGCATGGGAATGTCCACGTTTCCCAGTGCAGAAGTATATGTGGACCCCGCGCACGTCATTGAGTGGGAAGATGTCGAGATAACGGGTGATGTCCCGTATAAGGAGAAACCAATGTGGGAAATGGATCCACGAGAGCAGGTCCTGCGCGGAAAGGTTATCCGCTTAGAACTAGTATTGTGGCGGTACCACGAGGCTGAATCGACTTGTGAACGCGAGGACATGGTTCGCGCGAGGTACCCCGACCGGTTAGACTCCTGACGTGCGTTGTTCTAAATTTCGCGGACGAAATTCCTTTAAGGGGGGTAGATTGTAAAACCCGCTCATTTAAAAAGGAGTATCCTTTTGTAATTAAAATCGTCAGGGTAGGTTTGTGCTTTAAGCGTTAAAAAAAAAATTGAATTGGGCTGGACCGGGCCGACCCGGCCCAAGTCTCAGACCCGGCCCAAGCCCGGGCTATATAAGCCGAAATTAGGGTTCGGCAGCCCCATTCCAGCCCTCTTCTTCGTCCTGCGCAGCCGACCCCACGCCCTCTCTCTCTCTCTCATCGCCCTCGCCGGATCCTCACGCCTTCGCCGGCGACATCTCCGGCCAGCTACTCCCACCTTCGTCCCCACGCGTCTCCGACCTCCCAACCCCGTCCTTCCTCCCTCACTTCTCCTTCGTCTTCTTCGAAACCCCCTCCCCACGACCACGCCGCCGCCACGACCACGCCACCGTCCCGACCTCCCTCATCTTCTCCTCTGATTCCCTCCCGACGCCGTCCATCGATTCCGACCGTCACCGCCTCCGTCCTCACTCAGTCCCGAGCCCGAGCTCGTCCTCCCCGACCACCCTCTCCCTCATCCCGAGCCATCGCCGGTACCCCACCATCGAGCCTCTCCGACCCCGTCTTCATCTAACCCGAGTTCCCGCCGTCGCCGGCGAGCTCGTCAGATCCGGGACGGGACTGAACCATCCGGATCCGAGGCGGATCTCCGCCGTGCTCAAACCGCCCGCCACCGTCCTCTGTTTTCCTACGGTGAGGAATCTCACCACAGAGTTCGGTCGCCGGCGATGGCTTCGCCGGTGGCCGGATCCGTTTCCTTAACGTCGTCCCGATCTATTTTCTGTCCCGTTTTGCCTTAGATTTGATCGGTTTTACTCTTTAGCTCTACTTGTTTTTGGATGTGTTGGACATAGCTTAGTTGAAGCACAAAACTAATGGAAATTATCGGTTAAAGGGTTAATCTGAAATTGTAAAGATTGAACAAGAAATTTGTATTATCATTATTATGTTTCGAACGAACTCAGATCTGGTTAACGATGAAAAAGAAAGGGTTTAGGTTGAGCGTTACTTTGAAAAATCAGATTTAGAATAAAAGTTCGTTTTCGCTTTTCGAACGTAAATTAATTATCGATAAAACTAGATCAGCTTAGGTTAAACGGGTTTTTAAAACGAAAGTCGGCTGTTAAGTTCAAGTTCGAGTTAAGTTAAATCGAAAAGGGGGGGGGGGGGGGGGGGGGGACGAAATCAAATCGACTTTATAAGGGTTTTGGACCAAAATATCGAGTTTGGAAACGAACGGAAGGAAACCGTTTTGTTTTAAAATCAAAGACGGAATTAATTAAAGCAAGGGAGTTCAACGACGGTTTTAAGTTAAAAGGGGGTTTAAACTGGGTTTAGATCAAACCTGGGTTCGGTGCGCGGGTGCTCGAACCCGATCCGTCGTAACCCGACTTTTATCCCGCTCGAGTGTAAACGACAACTGTCGAATCTAAACTGGACAAATCGTAGCCGTTAACTTAACGGCGGAACCGTTATTAATTTGGGGCTTCGTGTTAAATTTAGAGTCCGGCTCCGATCGAGGGGGAGCCCGGAAAGCAATTTACTAAACCCGGGCAGATCCGCCATGTCGGGCGAATCGGGCCTTTAAGGGTCCTTTATCGACATTGTCGGGGTTACGTTTGGGCGTTAAGTTCTTTTAATTTTTGGCTTATTCCTACTAGTTTAAAAGTGAGTTAAATCTGTGTTCTTTTAGATCGTGCTGCGGACCGAGGCAAAGGGAGGCTCGGCGAGTGACTGCGATCATCTCGGGTTTAGTGGAGCGCTTTTGGAGTTGCTTACGAGGTAGGGAAAAGTAGCCGGATCTCGGCCCTGACTGGGGAAAGTTAACAGTAGAATTGCATGTGACACCAGGGTGTCGTGGGTTGAGTAGGTTTATTTAATTATTAGAAATGCATGATACGGGATCGTAGTAATTATTAGAAGATGCATGATACGGGATCGTAGCGATTATGAGAAAAGCATGTGACACTTAGTAGTGTCGTAGGAGCAGAGAACTTAGCGGTAATTGTTTTACTAGAGGCATGTGACCATGCCCGGAGGTTGATTGCGAACTTATCGATATTAGGAGTACTGGAGGCATATGACCATGCCCGGAGGTTGTTTGTGAAACTAGTGATCTTAGGACTGTTGGAGGCATCGATTATGCCGGAGGTTGTTGTGTGTTAATTGTTGTTGAGTTTGGGTGGCCTTGAGAGCCCGTGTTAATTGTTGTTGAGTTTGGGTGGCCTTGAGAGCCCGTGTTATTTATTGCTGAGTCTTGGGTGGCCATGAGAGCCCGTGTTGTCGTTTCGTTGTTTTGGTGGCCGTGAGTGCCCGTGGGGTTGTGAACCCGTACTTTACCGTTGGTGTCTTGGGTGGCCATGAGGGCCCGTAGGGTTGTTGAACCTGTGTTTGGTTGTTGGTGTCTTGTTGGCCTTGAATGCCTGTGGAGTTGTCACCGGTGTCGTCACTGTCTGTTTGAACTTGTTTGTGATTGTGTTTGGTTACCTGATACTGGTGGAGGTTGTGTGGTGTAGCTAGCCTCCCGACTGGGATCGGGAGAAGCGGAGGGGTTGTGGGCTAGCTCCCCGACTGGGATCGGGGGAAGGACGCGCGGGTGTGGCTAACCACCCGACTGGGATCGGGTGAAGCGGAGAGGTTGTGGGTTAGCCCCCCGACTGGGATCGGGGGAAGTTGCGCGACAGGTCGACCGCCTGTACCGACTGGGATCGGAAAGGGCAGGATACAGAGATTGGTTACTGAGCAGCTGGTTTGCGATCCTTTGTGATCTTGTTTGGTATTGCGTGGTTGTCAGTCGTGTCTTTGGAGGAGGTCGTCAATCGTAGTGTGGGGTCTACATCACGTGTCCGAATGTTGAGTCAGTTGAGGAAAGTACTGGTCGTGTGTGTGTCTTTGAGTCGTTGTTGGTGTTACCGGCATTGTCTGCTAATTATGTCGTGGTCAGTCTGTTATCCGTGGTGGTCAGCGAACGCTCACCCCTAGTTGCTTTTCCTATAGGTACTGTTCGTGGGACGGACTAGGTGAGCTCTCGAAACTTGTGGAGCTAGGAGTGGAGTCCGGTTTTTTTTTTACTTTTGGTCTAGCGACGGATACCTCGCCTTTTTGTCCGCTTGTGGGACGTTGTATTTTGGGTTGTAATTATCTTTTGTTGAACTTAACTGGTATTGTAAAGGGTTTTAATGGAAAAGGTTTCAAAGTGTTTTCTTATAATTGAACGTCGCGTCCCGAGTTCGGTTTACTGAAATTGGGGCGTGACACTGCGGGGCATTGAATATTGGACCCTGCGGGGCATTGATTTAGGAGCCTGCGGGCAATTGGATGGTTTACCCTGCGGGGAAATGGTTACTAGTGGTTTCACCCAAGTGTATGCGTCCTGCGGGAGCACTACCTTGGTTCCCTATGACATATGGTCCTTTGGAGGCATTTCCGAGAATTCCGACGATAAGCGCCCCTTTTGGATTGTTTCCGGTGCCCCGATGTATGTGCCTCCTCTGGACCGAGGGAAAATCTGATATGATATGGGTACTCTGGTGGATCGGAATATGGGAACCGATGTGACACTTGAATTTATCCGTGGATCGGAGGCTTGAGAAAGCAAGTGGTTGTTATGATATTAATTGTTCCCATTTTAGTAGTTACGTTTCGTTTAAAGCACTTTTCATGGATTCTTTTAAGTTACTGTTATCCTTGAGGATGCGACGCTATTCTTATTTATTCTGTTTACTAGCATTCCATTGTTAATAATATTTAAATCGTTAATTGCGCTATCTTGTTAAAGTGGTTTTATTATTGATCTAAATGTTGAGTTGTTAAGATTTTTCCTACTGAGCGTAAGCTCACCCCTTTGGTTTTCTTACTGTTCTTACAGGCGTACCTGATGTCTAGTGAGTTCGAGGCTCGAGAGCTTCTGGACGTCTTGGGGATTGTTCTAGAGTTGTGTTGGTTGTTTCTACTAAACCCTATTTATCTTGCACTTTATGTTGAGCTTTGACTCACATTTGAGAATTTTGAACTATTTATTTATGAGGATTTGATGGAGTTTATTTGAGTTGTTAAAAGAGTTATCAGTTGTTTGTTATTTTCTATTATTAACTCAGGTCACGTCTCGAGTCCGGTCAAAACCGGATTTGGGGCGTGACAATTTGGTATCAGAGCCTGGTTTCATTTGAAATGGGTTTCTATTTTTTGAACTTGTTATAAAAACCTCGGACCAACGTCAATTAGGTGGGTAGAGTTAGGAGGTCTAAGTCGTGTACTCAGTGACACAAGTTGAAAATATTTGATGCGTACAGTGGGAACGACACGAGTCTTGAGTGCTCAATATTGCTTAAGTTTGAATCTCTTTGTCATAATGGTTACATCGCTTGATTGGTATCCTTACCCCATGGACTATAAGATACAGTGATCGGTGAAGCCGAGCGGTTGAGATCGGTATTGGATTAACGAGCAATGATCGAACCGTTATAAAGTGGTTATTGAGTAAATTATATGGTTAAGCGTGTTACCGCCGTGGTTGGTCGTTCCATGATTGATGGGGTTGAAGTGTCGACTTATCGAAGGGTGATTTATTGGAGTAGTGACTTCTTGACTTATTGAAGGGTTAAAATGTTAAGGTGTTGAATTGTTGGATTGATGACTTGGTTAAGATGGTGACCGTCATTTAAAGAATTAAAGTTGAAATGATGATCCAGTGGGATAACATTTGAGAGAAGAGTAGAACTCGAGTATTCTTGCACTCTCGTTAATTGTGTTGCGTATTTCACGGAGCATGAGAACTCTATGTGCTGATTGTGTTGTGTATTTTACGGAGCATGAGAACTCTATGTGCTGATTGTGTTGTGTATTTTACGGAGCATGAGAACTCTAAGTATTAAATACCTTGCGAAAATTAATTGGTAAATGTCCCGCTTAAGCGGAGGGTTAGTGGAAAATACGAATAGGTCATGCCGAATTTTCCGTAGAACTGAAATGTTTGCACTATCACGGGTTGACTCAGGGGCGCCACTGTAGTCGAACGTGATGGTTGGATGTCAAGTGGTTACAACGAAATTCGGGGACGCCTGAATCGGGTTGTAACGACGCGAGATCGACATGAATGTTTTGATTAAAGATAAAGGGTTTGAGAAAAGAATAAAAACTTACGAGAAAGGGTTTAAAACTTTATCTTTTCGAACTCGTTACTTTGCGTTTTGAACCCCAAGTAATGGGAAAATACCCAACCGATACGTTTACCGGTCTGGTTTGTTGTGGTGTGATTGTGTGATATGTGCCTCATGTGGGAGTTGGTTTCATTACTTGCTTGATGTGTGAGACGCACGAGGTGCGGACTTCTTTGTCTATATAAGTACTATCTATACGATTTATCTACTTATCCTCGATCCAGTTAGGATCCTTCGAGACGCATGAGAACGTCCCTTTGCTTAAATCGATTCGATTGTGCTAAAGTGAGTTACGAACTGTACGTATAACTGCAACGATCCTACGAGATGTCTCGTGTTTATGTTCCGAGAGGTACCAGGAGCCGCCCAACTGTGGGGCAGAGCCAGTCACCAGCCGTTGGACTGGCAGGGGCAGCAGGTGCCCAGGGTGTTGCTCCCACAGAGCACCAGAGCTTTGAGGATGGACCGTCAGGGTCACTAGCGAGAGCTACCCTAGTCGCAGAGCCGACTCAAGCGACCCCTATTGATGAGGTGGTTCGCGTAGTGCTAGCAGCGCTCATCGCTCAGCAGGAGACCGCAGCACCGACGTTAGAGCATGTGCCTGCTACCGAGACAGTCGCCGTCGAGAGGCCAAGTCAGATGGATAGCTACACGTCCCAGGCTCTCCGTAGGTTAGGTACACCGACTTTTTCTGGGAGTGCTGACTCTGACGCAGCAACTATATGGTTGGAGCGGATTACTCGCAACCTTGACACGTCTGGAGTTTCTGAGGGACGTTTGAGAGTCTCTTTCTCCACCTTCCAGATTGAGGGTGAGGCTTATTACTGATGGCAGTCTGTGCAGACCAGAGTTGGTGAGGATTTTCAGCTTTTCAGTCGACTGTTCCTAGAGCAGTACTTCCCTCGATCGGTTCGAGATGATAGACACCAACAGTTCCTGGAGCCGCGACAGAGAGAAATGACAGTTTCTGAGTATGCGGCGAGGTTCTTATCCTTGTCCCGCTTTGCACCCGAGATGGTGCATAATGAGGAGAGCCGTTGCAGGCGGTTCGAGCGTGGGCTCATCCGTTCGATTGCAGATCGGATTATTGCTTTGAGGACAAAGGTGTACTCTACTTTGGTGGACCATGCCTTAGCAGTGGAGAGGCATTTTCGAGAGACCGCCAGGGCGCGGGATGTCAGGCCGATCTTGATGACACCATATCAGTTTGCGCCAGCCGAGTTAGTCGAGTTGAAGCGACAACTCGAAGAGTTGCAGGGAAATGGTTTCATCCGCCCTAGTGTTTCTCCGTGGGGAGCACCCGCTCTCTTCGTGAAGAAGAAGGGTGGCGCCTTGAGAATGTGCATCGACTACCAGAAGTTGAACCGGGTTACAATAAAGAACCGTTATCCGATGCCGAGGATCGACGACCTGTTCGATCAAATGAGGGGAGCAACATGCTTCTCCAAGATTGATCTAAGATCAGGCTACTATCAGTTAAGGGTCTGAAAGGAGGATGTGGAGAAGACCGCATTCTGGACACAGTACGGACACTTTGAGTTTCTAGTGATGCCGTTCGGATTGACGAACGCGCCATCAGCCTTCATGGATTGATGAGTGGCATTTTCAGACCGTACCTGGACCAGTTTGTCGTAGTTTTTGTTGACGACATCTTGATTTACTCGCCTAGTGAAGAGGCACATGAGGAGCACTTAAGGATCGTATTAACTTTGTTACGTACTCACCAACTGTACGGGAACCTGGAGAAGTGCGAGTTCTGGCTCGCCGAGGTGAAATTCCTTAGACATGTGGTGTGCCGAGATGGTATCTTAGTCGACCCAGCAAAGGTCGATGCAGTTTCGAAGTGGGCAAGGCCCAAGAACGTGTTTGAGATCCATAGCTTTCTAGGATTGGCATGATATTATCGACACTTTGTTCAGGACTTCTCACGTTTGGCTGCACCTATGACAACATTGACTCGCAAGGGAGCAGAGTTTATTTGGACTAGTGAGTGTGAGCACTCTTTCTCCGAGCTAAAGGCTCAATTGACTATCGCTCCAGTGTTGATTGTTCCGGAGCGAGGAGTAGGTTATGATGTGTACTGTGACGCCTCAGGCGAGGGACTAGGTTGTGTTTTGATGCAGTCCGGAAAGGTAGTTGCTTATGGCTCGAGACAGTTGAAAGTACATGAGCGCAACTACCCGACCCATGATCTAGAGTTGGCAGCAGTAGTATTTGCGTTGAAGAGCTGGAGACACTATTTGTACGATGAGCAGTTCAGAGTGTTCTCGGATCACAAGAGCCTCAAGTATATTTTCTCCCAGCGCGACCTGAACATGCGCCAAAGGCGATGGATGGAGTTACTTGAGGAGTACGACTTCGAACTACTCTATCATCCGGGCAAGGAGAATGTCGTCGCCAATGCTCTGAGTAGGAAGTCGACTCATTGCGTGGCTAGCATGACTGTCCGATAGTGGGACATGCTGGAGGAGTTGAGCTCCTTCAGACTTGAGCTAGAGGAGGTCATGGATGGTATGAATTTATGTGCATTAGTGGCTCAACCCACGTTAGTTGCTCGGGTGCTAGAGGCACAGGCCGAGGATGCCAAGACGACAGGGATTCGTGAGAGACTAGTCGACGATGAAGATATCGACGATTGGGAGTTGGGTACTGATCAGAGTCTTCGCTTTAGAGGTCGGTTGTTCGTGCCCCGAGAGTGTAGGGACACGGTGTTGAGAGAGTGTCATCACTCCCGTCTTGTCGTGTACCTAGGTGGCACCAAGATGTATAGAGACATCCGACGACAGTTTTGGTGGAGCTGGATGCGCAGGGCAGTCACAGATTTTGTTTCGAGGTGCCTCACCTGTCAGCAGGTGAAGGCGGAGCATCAGCGTCCCGTTGGCTTATTACAGCCTTTACCGATCTCTGAGTGGAAGTGGGAGCATGTTACTATGGATTTTGTTTGTGGACTACCGAGATCGCCTAAAGGGCACGGCGCTATTTGGGTTGTGGTTGACCGACTGACCAAGTTGGCACACTTTCTGGCTATGCGAATGACAGACACTGTGGATGTGTTGAGTCAGTTATACGTCAAGGAGATTATTCGTCTTCATGGGGTACCGGTGTCAGTTGTATCTGATAGGGACCCTCGCTTCACATCCAGATTCTGGGAGAGCCTACAAGAGGCATTGGGGACTGAGGTGCTGCTGAGTACAACTTACCATCCTTAGACAGATGGACAGTCAGAGCGCACCATACAGATTTTGGAGGACATGCTTCGAGCTTGTGTACTAGACTTTCGGGGATCATGGGAGGATCACCTACCTTTGGCAGAGTTCGCTTACAACAACAATTATCAGTCCAGCATTGGGATGGCGCCATTTGAGGCTTTGTACGACAGACCGTGTAGGTCGCCGGTGTGTTGGGCTGAGGTAGGGGATCGGGTTTTACTTGGGCCAGATATGGTCAGATAGACGACCGAGAAGGTCACATTGATTAGGGAGCGGTTGAAGACCGCACAGAGTCGTCAGAAGAGCTATGCAGACAGACGTCGCAGACCGCTTGAGTTCTCGGTCGGAGACCATGTTTTTCTGAGGTTTGGTTTGGCGTGAACTGATGCTTTGAGATATGATTGGGTGATTGATAGACCGATGTGATGTGTTCGGTAAGATTGTTTGGTTTGGTATACTGTTAGTTGAACCATGATACCGTGATATGTTGAGACTCTCGTGGGTATGTTCTGAGGCGAGGTATTCCGGTACGATACCTACATCGAGGGGGTATTCCGTTGTAGGGTATCTAAGCCGAGGGTGGTGTCCCACGTACGTGGTCCCCCGGGGTTAAGGGTTCCGGTACGATACCTACATCGAGGGGGTATGCCGGTGTAGGGTATATAGGCCGAGGATGGTGTGATCCGTACCCCGATGCTGTGTGGTCCGGGAAGACATCTAGGCCGATGTTGTGTGGCCCGGTATGATGTATTGTGCGCTATTCCCCGATGTTGTGTGGTCCGGGAAGATATCTAGGCCGATGCTGTGTGGTCCGGTATGATATGGTTGAGCCGGGCTGTGGAAGCCGACGACGTAGGGGATTGCTGTACGGGACTTGTGGTTGTTTTACTGTGTGTTGTTGCTTGATGATTGGTTATGTGAGATGATTAAGTGTGGTTATAGTTATGTGAGTGTGGTTTGTGATGATGTAAATTCTGTGGGTGTCGTTAGTCGTTGTGCCTTGCTAGTATGCCCTAATTGGACAATTACTCGTGGTGGTGAGTGGATAACTCATCGCCTTAAATACTTTTTCCTACTGGGCGAAAGCTCACCCTTTTACTTTACTGTTCTACAGGTTTTGAGCGAGATTTGGTCTAGCGGGATTCTCAGAGCTTGGGAGCTAGCGAGAGTCTTAGTCTAGTATGGTCTAGAGACGTACCTTCTCTTTTATACTAAACTATTTTATTGTAGTTTTTGAGCTTCGACTCTTATGGTTGGAATTATTGATTTGACGGTTATTTGAGGAACTCTTATTTTAAATTCACCTTTATTATTATTGCTTTTAGTTCACGTCTCGAGGCCGATCAAAACCGGATTTGAGGGAGTGACAACACATATGTCGAAATGGAGCAGGAGCCGGGGGAGTAAAGAAAGGGTCCATTGGAGAACCCCGGGAAGATCAGGACAGAGCGAGCAAACAAGCCCGCATGGAGGAATGAAAGGAATACAATGCTTTAAGGACTGACCCAGGTAGGGGTTCTTGGGAAAAACTCTGCCTCCCTTAAAAACTGATGATAGTAGGTTCGATCGTACTCTACAGAGTATGCAGCAACTATGGAACACCTTGAGTAATAGTCATTGACTTCGTCGTAGTTTAGCTTTTATTTCAGTTCGCTTTTATGACACCTCAAAACATTACATGTATCGATTCATTTGTCTCAGAGTTTTGTGTGAAAAGACTTTCAGAACTTAATACTGTGTAATGATTTTTTTTAAATTTTATTTAAATAATATATAAGTACTCTTCGAGTCCAAAAATAAATAAATTATTGTGGACGTTTTTTGGGATCTTTTTAAAGATATAGAAAATGCTAGACAGTGACATGATTCTCCACACTTTTTGTAGACTTCAAGTGACATAAAAAAATCCAAAACAATATCTTAAATTTGTCGTTTAATTAATATCATTAGTTATAACTGGGACAGGTGTTCCTCTTTGATTCCTCGTGGCCACGAATTTCTAGGCGCTTTCCCTTTGAGTGTTTACTACTACACGCGGCAACTGGACTGAAACAGAGGACCAGTCCGGTGACGCCAAATGTAAGCCATGTAGTATCCCGCGCACGTTAGCACTCTAGCTAACGTGTTATCTACTGAACAGTTTCGAATTCGTCGGGAAAAGTTGACAGCGACATCTTTATACACCTGCGCACTTTAGCACGGTTCTCTGATCCTCCTCTTCTCTGCCATTTTTGAAGACGAAGAAGGGTACTGTCTCTTGTTTCTCTCTCTTCCCTACATTCTCACTTTCACTCTCTCTGTACGTTCATAGACACGTGTATGCTTATGTGTGGTGACTATCTGCCTGATTCGACGAAGAATTGATAGATTCTTACTGTAAATCTATCGCACTTTGCTTGTCGTTGATCTTCGTTAATACGGCGATTTGGGGTAAATGGTTTTCGGTCCTAGCTCTGTTCGTCAATTATCTCTTTTTTTCACAGTGACGAGAGTGTTGTGTGAGCTGATTTATAATTCTGTTCGTGGAGCGTATGTCGGTATGTTTGTGTTGAATTCTGGCTTTGGTTTGTGAGATTTTGTTGTCCCAGATCTGAATTCGAGGGTGTACTTGTTTTATTCTGTGTTTTGATTTTGATGAAGATTTATTAGCAGATGGATTGGGAGTTGAATTATGTTTTTTTTTGTCCTGATTAGAGTGTTGATCTGGTTATGTTGTAGCTGTGGGATTCTAAATCTGGAATCCTGAGATTTGGAGGTCTTTCTAAAACATGGCAATGAGAGGCCGCCCTAGTCGTGTTGGGTCGAGGGAATTTGTTGAGGCATATGATGATCGAGATACTCTAGGTACTTATAAATTCTCATCAGCAATTTTCAGATTTTATTTGGACAAATTAACAATTATAATGCCGTAAAAGTAGAAGCACAAGCACTGATCTTTCTGATGGTTTAGTTTATATCATTTGGATGGTACTGACAGCTGACCTATTTTTCATATGGGATATAGTGAATATACCAAATGGAGTCAGTAAAGATATGGGAATTGCTTCATGGAGGCGTGCTTTGAGACATGTACTTGTAGCAACACTTTCTTCATTCTTGTTTGGATACCATCTTGGGTTTGTCCCTAAGCTCTGAAACTCAAATCCCGTTTTGTTCTTTGTTTTAATGTTTAGCAGATCAAATATTGAGGTTTTCTTATTGCTTATGTAGGGTTGTTAATGAAACATTAGAAAGCATTTCTATAGACCTTGGGTTTCATGGGAATACGTTACAAGAAGGTAATCCATATTATGATAGATTCACCTCGATTTAATTCTCACCTTTTGGAAAATTTCTGAGTTTTATTAATGATTATAAGTGTATTTTTTTTCTTTGTTTTAATGTAGGTCTAGTGGTGAGTACATGTTTAGGAGGTGCATTTTTTGGATCTCTGATCAGTGGTGGGATTGCTGATGGGCTTGGTCGGCGCAGGTCATTTCAGTTGTGTGCTATACCAATGATTATCGGGGCTTCAATAAGGCAAGTATTTGATTAAGCTGATATCATATAAGGTTTTTCTGTTCAATTTTTCTGGAGTAATTATGGATGTTTGGTTGGTGCTTTGGTTATTGGACAGATCAGTTATCCACTCTTACTGTGCAAATTTGTGAAATAAGCTTACAGAAATTCTCAAACTTGATTTTGCAGTGCAACAACTACTACTTTGTGGGGTATGCTTCTTGGAAGGTTACTTGTAGGAACTGGGATGGGTCTAGGCCCAACTCTTACATCTCTCTATGTGACAGAGGTATAATGTTTTTTTTTGACAGTTAGTGAGTTCCTATTATTACCCTCGCATTTGGTGCCTATTTTTGTTTTTGTAAACTAATGATGTCTTGACCATGTTAACAGGTTTCACCAGCTTCTGTAAGAGGCACTTTTGGGAGCTTCACCCAAATAGCGACATGTCTGGGACTTTTGTGTGCTCTTTTTATTGGAATTCCATCGAAAGACATTGTGGGTTGGTAAGAAATGTAAAATGGATCTCCAGTACCTGAAGAAAATAGATTGTTATATTGATGTCTTTCAGATTGATTTCTACTTGGTCGATTGTTTTCTTCAAAGAAATGAGATTAAGTATTTGTGTATTGATTCGCTAAAATTTGTGATGTGCTCAGGTGGCGTGTTTGCTTTTGGGTATCCGTGATTCCTGCTGGAGCACTAGCTCTTTTGATGCAGTTTTCTGTAGAAAGTCCCAATTGGCTTTTCAAGGTTATCTTCTCTAGTTTATACATCACTAGTAGTGTCTCAAAAATTGATTAGAAGTTTAGATGGTCTTGGTTTCAGCCGGACCATCGGTTATGCCTGATAAAGTTCTTGTGAAATCTGGTCTAGATCCCGGTAAACTAAATACTGATGAAATATTGCATTTTGTGCCTGAAATAAAACTTCATATTTGCATCTGATTAAATAAACGGTAATTACTAGTGATTAAATAAAGGGTAAATTGTCAAAAACTAAGTAAAGTTTTGTCCACAAACGGAAGCATGCAAAAAATTTTGTCCACGCTTTGTGGGTGCATTATGTATTGCCCACAAATCTATTGAATCCGAGAAGCACTGCCCAGACCATCATTCTGAGCATCCCTGTTACCTTTAAACTAAAAAAAGTCGTGGACAGTGCACCCACAAAGCGTGGACAAAACGTTATGCATGCTTCCGTTTGTGGACAAAACTTTACTGTAGTTTTTGACAATTAACCCTTAAATAAACTTCATATTTTGAACACAGGACCTTCCATAATGAAACCAAGCTCTTAGCTGCTTGGCCTGACAGGTATTGGTGAATACAACTAGTTGAAGATGTTGCATCAATGAAGGGTTGAATGTTGAAAAAGGATTCATCATAAGTGTCAGTGTGGACCGTGTGTTCAATCCAAGTTTGTCCGGACTAGGCTTTTTTGAATTGATCTCAACAAGAGTACTATTTTTGTTGTTTTTATCCGATGTTTGATCCGATAGGTAATTACAGATGACATGAGTCGAACTTACTTGTGGGTTTGACATAGACATAGATGTATAGTTTCCTTTTAATGTCTTTTTGATTTGAAGCCGAACCTCTTCAGTTAGGACTTCTATTAATATATAGGGAGCAGATTATGACATCTGAACTGGCCAGCTCTCACTCATATAAATAAACTCACCATATGCTCTCATATCAGTCCATGAAAGGCCTAAATTTATAGAATATGCTGAGTAAGATGGATAGTACCATAACATTGTATCTCTGTTCTGCTGTTTAGTCCTCTTATGTAATTGGGATTTCAGAATAACCCCAGAAATGCCAATTTACTTGGAAATGAGTATGACCATTATATTCTCAACTTGCTTGTGTTATCAGAGTGGATTCATTTTACTGTGTGGCCAGCCCACTTTTAGATACTCAGTAATACACCTCATTAAGCCAACATGTGGAGTTCTTATTTCCTCCCACACATGTTCACTTAACTCACTCTGCTTTTATTTTTTTCCATTGACCTGTTGAAGGTAGTTTATCAAATTACTCTTTGTTTTTGGACTTCCAGAGAGGGAGAGGTGTAGAAGCTGAAGCTGCACTTGAAAAGCTTGTAGGAGGATTGCTTGCTGAAGCTGCAATGGTAGAGTTGTCAAATGCACATAAAGGGGAAGATGCAGAAGTAGTAAGGTTCTCAGAATTATTCTATGGCCGACATTTCAAAGGTACATACACAAGTTATCTATATCATATGTGTTGGTGTCCCGCATTTTAAGAATGTGGGTTAGTAACACTTTTTTTTTATCGAGCGGATTAGTGACACTTGATAAGCATCTTGAGGTCTCCGTCCATCAGCTTTAGTGTTTTGGTTGGATCGGGCAGGCTTTAACATATTATTAGAGCTTGGTTTGGGCCTGTGATCCATTTATGTTTCCTGCCCATTTATATATTCTGGATCCATTGTGGGCAATACTGGGCATCACACGTGAGGGGAGTGTTGAAGTGTCCTTATTGTAAGAATGTGGATTGGTGACCACTCGAAGAGGTCTCCACCCATCAACTTGAGCTTTAAGGCTAAATAGGGTTTTAACAATATGTAAATACAACTCTAATATACTAGTTATTATTATTTCTAGTGATCACTATCTTATCTTGCAGTGGTTTTCATTGGATCTGTACTCTTTGCTTTACAACAACTATCTGGCATAAATGCTGTATTTTACTTCTCTTCGGTTGTCTTTAAAAGTGCTGGTGTACCTTCAGACATAGCAAATATATGCATTGGAGTCGCAAACATATCAGGTACAGATGGCTTTAGTCAGCCATTTTTATAATGCATTTTGAGATTATGGCTTACATTTTAGCTGTGTTGTTTTTATTTATATTTCTTCAGGGTCAGTTGTTGCAATGATTTTGATGGATAAGCTAGGGAGAAGGGTGCTTCTTCTTGGGAGCTTTGCAGGCATGGTATGTTAAAAATAATAATAACAAATTGCAGCAAGCTCTTTTCTTATAAATTAGTGTTTTTTTCAGCTGTAATAATGGCCACATGTAGAATTCTCTCTCGATGTGCTCTTGGTTAAGCGTTCCCATACCTGATAGTGAATATATTTGTAGTTTACTGAAGCTTGAAACTACCTAATGGGATGGTAAATTTTGCTTAGACAGATCATTTTGAATTTTTGATAGATGAAGATTATGCAGTAATTTTAATCTACAATTTGAGCAGTGGCAGACCGAAGAGGAGAGGTGGGGTGTCGACTGACCCCATTTAGATTTTTTTTTCCTACTGGTTTAGCTATACTTTGTTAAAAAAAAATATTATCACTCTAGCAAATTACCCCTCTAGTAGCACCCAATTTGTTTTTATTCCATGCATTATTTATTGGCCCGCTGGTGTGGTATTTGGCGTGGGTAGGTGGTGTCCGTTGATTACTCGTCCTTGTAGCAGTACTAATTCACTCCCGATGCAACTTTAGGCATTCTGGGCGAACCATATGATTTTCTTGTCTTCACTATCTTTACTATTTCTCCCATGTTATCTTTTCTATAAATTTCTACATCATACAATTTCCTTTGTTACAGAAGCTTTCAGAATATGCACTCTTTTGTGTTTTTGTGTGTGTTCACATATGTGGGCTCATCACGTATCACTTTTGTTAAGTAGCTGTCCTATGCTTTGGTTATTGCTTTCCATAGATAACAAATGTTAGCATTTTCTTATCTTACATTTGCTCTGGAATGTCATTGGTTCAGGCTTTCTCAATGGGCCTTCAAGTAGCAGCAGCAAGTTCTATTGCTTCTGATTCTGGAGCTGTATATCTTTCTGTTGGTGGCATGCTTCTGTGAGTACAGCTAAATTATTGATGACTGCTGTTGAGCTTGGTATTATAAACATATTAAAATGCACCATTCTCAGTGTGAGATGATGTTAAGCTTGTACAAATAACCCAAAAAGAACATTACCTGCTACTGTCTGAAATAATTTATAATATTTAAAAGGCATAATTCAAATACTAGAAAAAGAAGATTAGTGCTTTTTTGTTGAAGTAGATGAGGGTTTTGGAGGTTTTGGGATAAAAGAAACCCCTCTAAAACTGAAGGGAGAGCTTTACAGCCGAGTTATACAACTAGATATAGGATGTATATATGGCATTTAATGTTGGATTCCAAAGAGTCTCCAAAGCCAGAAATTGGGGTAGTAAAGATGGGGAAGGTTAATTGGTTTATGAAGGATACCGTTAGGAATGAAGCAATCCAGGCAACAGGTTGGGTAGCTAAACTGAAAATAAGATGGAGAAAACAACCAAAGGTGTTTTGGACATGTGCAACATAAGAGGGTTAGCGACCCCGTGATGAAATGTTTTCTGGCCTAAACCTTGGTTAACAGGGGAAGAAGTGATAGGAGAAGACATGACAATGCACGACTTGACCGAGAATATTGCATTAGATAAGATATAGAGGCAGAGGAAGTGGAGGATCCCAAGAAATTTTACTAAATGATTCATGAATTTGACCTCAACTTTATTTTTAAATAGTCAGGTCAATCTTTTCTTGTTGTAAATTGTGAGTATGTGACCAGACATCTGAAAGTACCATATTTAGCTTCATATTTGAAAGTGAAATCTTAGTGGCTGATCTACAATAATATTGTGGGATGGATATATTGCTGATAAGATAGGTCAGGGGAGAGAAGAACTCTAGTATGCTTTGGTTTGTTGTCATCATGTTGTGCTGAAGTTTTAGTTGATATCGCAGATTTGTCTTGACATTCTCTCTTGGTGCTGGTCCAGTCCCTTCGCTCCTCCTGCCAGAAATGGTCCCCAGCCGAATCAGGGCAAAAGCTGTGGCAGTTTGTATGGCGGTGCACTGGGTAATTGATTGCTGCAAGTACTGCAAACTTTAACTTAACTGAATTATAAACTTTTATGTCACCGTTGATAAACCTGAAATATGAATTTATGAATTTATGAATTTAGTAGTAGAATTCATCTTGCTTTGGACTTGAAGTTATGGGCACTAAGATTGAACATGGTTTGATATTTAATCAATTCAGCATCATGCTGACTGTCTGATTCTTTTCAGGTGATAAATTTCTTTGTTGGTTTGTTATTTTTGCGCATGCTGGAGCAAATTGGGCCACAAATATTGTATACAATCTTTGGTACCTTTTGTGTGGTAGCAGTTATTTTTGTGAAGAAGAATGTGGTGGAAACAAAAGGAAAATCACTCCAAGAAATTGAGATGGCATTGCTTCCAATTGACTAGAGGTATTTTTCAACTCATTATCTTGTAGTTAAGTCTCTCTTTAATGGTGATGACATACTGTCAACCTTTTTCCCATTTGTTCTCACCTGGTTCTAATCTGTATTCAACTTTCAAGTGTATTTTCTTGGGTTTATTGTCCAAAACTACATTAAAGTTTTGTCCACAAACGGATGCATGCATAAAGTTTCGTCCACACTCTGTGGGTGCACTGAAGTTTTGTCCACCGACTTTTTTAGAAAAACGTAACAGGGATGTTCAGAATGAATGGTCTGGGCAGTTCTTCACGGACTCAATAGATTTGTGGGAAATACATAATGCATTCTAAAGTTGTGTGGGCAATTTATAATGCATTCTATAGTTGTGTGAGCAATTCATAATGCATTATATAGTTGTGTGGGCAATACGTTTTTCTAAAAAAGTCGGTGGACAAAACTTTAGTGCACCCACAAAGCGTGGACAAAACTTTATGCATGCATCCGTTCGTGAACATAACTTTAAAGTAGTTTTGGACAATTAACCCTATTTTCTTTGTTACATATCAACTTGTTACCCATACATCTTATGTTAATTTATATTTAGTACAATCATTTAGAACACATCCTACTATTTGGCTGGTTATAGTGCATGGTTAGACAACTTATTTACTTAGAATAAGAAAAGTACAAAATAGAAATATACAAATATATTCGAGAATTGATTAGGAGAAAATAAGGAGTTGTTTCCCATTTAGGTGCTCAATTGTTTATATAAATATACATACTTGGAATACAATAGTGAGTCAATTTCTTAATAATTCCTCCTTGTTTACATGATATTGTTGACTGATTTGGTATTGAGCATACAACTTGTTTTTGCTTCCTTTATATTCTTATACTCTTGATCCATGTTCTGAATCCTTTGCATCGTCCAACCTCTTCGTTGGGGGCTGTTGAAGTGTGTAAGGTAAAAAATATGTATCTAGTGACCACTTAATATCTAGATGAGTTAGCCATTTAGTTTTGGATTTAGACGAGTCGTCCATTCTACTCCATCCCTCACAAGCCCACCTCTTCGGCTAAGAAATATCCCAGCCTGCTAACCAGGAAAGTCCACAGATTCAGCTTTGGAGGAGAGACGAGCCCTTATGAAGGAAGTATATGATATACAAATTGGACATCACATAGACCCCAAAAAACTAGTCTACCTGGTCTTAGGTCCGATGTGGGATCCAAACTCATTTATGAACACCTAGCATATGGAGATCAGGTCAATGCCCATCCCATTGCCATCATTAGTTGACACTCCATCTCAAAATAATGATGGTAAAAGGAAAATAGATATTTAGGAAGACAATATTCCAAACACTTATACCTAAATAGTTTGGTCCTATGTCATTTTCTTGACCTGCCTTCTCATAAATTCTTCATGGTGAAACCATTTATCATGTCTTTTCCCATCTAAAACCTTTATTTTCTATTCAAACTCACATATTTGGCAGTACATGTTGTTGATGTCAGGTCAAATGTGTTTCTTTGGTTTCTCTCATTTACAAGTTTTTAATGTCTACCGGTGTTACTTTTCTGGAGAATTCCACTTTTGCTTCTTCTGTTACTCCCACTCCACATCAATGAAAGCATGTTAATTGTTGTTTACAACATTGTCTATCAATAGCCTATTGTTGCTACATCATCACCATAACCAACCAATGATATTCCTATTCTATCACTACTTTCACCAACTGATGCTCATACCACACTACCAATTGTTATTGTTTCAGACGTACCACCACTGCATCTCTTGTTCACTATGTTTATACTCAACTACAGATTTCTTTGATCACAAGTCCAACTTCTTTACCATCGGATTCAACAATTGATCTTCTTTGCCCTAAGCAAAGGTAAAATAACAGTGCACTTATCATATTCGTCATTTATTTCCTATGACTATTTACCACATTCATTTTGTTCTTTTGTTCCTTTTCTTGCATTAAAACTATTCACTAAGTCTTGTCCCACCCTGGTTGGTGGGCAACTGTAGTTGATGAGATGAGTGTTCTAGATGTGAATAGTACTTAAAATTTATCACAATTGCCTCTAGGAAAGAAGATTATTTATAGCAAATGGGTGTTTGATATTAAGTTTAATTTTAGTGGGTCTTAAAGCTCACCTTGTTAAATTTTATGCTCAAGCTTATGGCGTGGATTATTTTAGCGCATTTACTACGCTCGTGGCTGGATTGACCTTTTTATAGTTATTAAACTCTTTGACAATTACTTATGATTGATTGTTTTATTGGTTAGGATTATAAAAATCATTATCACACGTAGACTTACTGGATGAAATTAATATTGAGTAACCACCTGGATTTGTTGCTCAAGGAGTATGAGAAAATATGTCATCTTTTATATCTCATGGGTTGAAACAGATTTCTTGTGCTTTGGGAAGTAACAAAATCAAGTTTGGCCACTCGGTTTTCTGTAAAGACTATGCTTGTTGTATATGTGGATTATATTGTTATCACAAGTAGTGACATTATAGACATTTCATCTTTGAATATTTTTTTTCTGCACAGCTAGTTTCACATAAAAGTGAGGAACTAAATCATGTGCTCTCCCAGTACCACATATCCTACTCATACAGGATGGTGGCCTATTTGAAGATGCTTTGAGTCATAGATTACTAGTTGAAAACTGAACTACCTTATTACACCTCATCTTGATATTGCATGTTCTATTTGTATTGTGAGTGAATTCATGCCCTCCCAACGAATCAATATTTATGTTACTTGAAAGGGCCTATAGGGTGTGGCATACTTAAAAAGAATCATGGTTACACTCTGTGTTTTTCAGATGAAGATTGGGCAGGTTCCAGTACTAAAGGAAGATCTAGTTCATGCCATTGTATATTTGTTGGAAGAAATTTAGTTTCATGGAAAAGCAAGAAACAAATTATTGTTTCTTGCTCCATTGCAGAGTCGGAATATAAAAAGGCATGACTCAATCTGTGTGAGATAATGTTTATTTCCCAGTTGTGAATTAAAATTAGACTTAAAAGTTTCAGTTCTTGCGAAGTTATGGTGTGATAGTCAAATTGCTCTTCATATTACTTAATGTTTCAAACAACTAAAAATGTTAAGTGTGGTTGAAAGGATTGGAGATGGTAACATCTACTTAATAGATGCTAGAAAGAACTGTCATTTGTTTGATTCAGGATATCCAAAAGAAATCTAAGACAAGCCTTATTACCATCAATAGTGTTGCAAATAGGCATGAAAAACTAAGAGAAGATGATTGAACATTCTCAATGTTGTCAATTTGTTATCTATATTGCAAATAGGTTCATTTGGTTTTCACCGGTTCTATCAGTCTGATATTTTTGTTTTGCAGGGGAGGGTTGACACGTATCCTGCATTTTGTTCTGCACACATTTTTGGTTCAAAGCTGCTACTCAGACATTGCTTACTATAATTGGAGAGTTTGAGATGATGTGTGCACTCATCAACCACGAAAGCCGAGTTTATGTTCTTACATAAGAATTTTTTTCTCTATTCTGCTGAGTATCATGTGAGCAAAAGGATGTTACATCTGCTGAGTATCATATGAGCAAAAGGATGCTACATCTAATTATTTTTACAAGGAATGTAAAATAGCCCAAAAGAGGAAAGATCCATGGTAATGTATTTTGAAACATTTGCATGAGTTAATAGATGAATAGATGCACCACCTATTAGGGATGAACAACGGTTGTTTTCTTCACCATTTTAAAATCTGAAATTTAGTTTTCAACTAGAAACAACCGTTTTTTCCCAAATATTAAAAAACACTCATGCAACATAATTTTAGTAATTTCTAAACAAATTAAATATATAAGATTATGCTTTATTACAAAGTAGGTTTAACTTTAAAGTAATGGGTTGACTGGGTTGGGCAAAGAAAACAAAATTCAAGAAAATCAAGATGAATAGGATTGATTTCGCATTGAACCTGTGAAAACCAATTCTTAGACCTTCCACAGTAGGTGTCGGTTTCGATATCGTCAATTCAGTGAAATTTGGGGTTGGATTCGGTGTTCACTACAATTGTGGTTGGATTTGGAGGGTCGATTTTGACGAAAATGGACATATGCCAGAAAAAGAATCGTTGATGAAGGAGAGAGAGAAGAGAAAGAACAAGAAAGAGGAGAGATAGAGAGAGAGCAGAGAGGAATCAACGTCGATGTATCTAGCGACCGTCGACGTATCTATCAACCGTCGACGTATCTATCGACCGTCGATAGAGAATCAGAGAGAGAAACGACAACGTCAGCTTTTCGTCATTTTTTGGCTAGGTGTTTTCGACGGAAAAACGATGCCCACTGTGGAAGTCTTACACAATTCCAAAATCCTTGAACCAATATTATCTGATTTAGTGTCCCGTTCTTAAATGAATTGGCGTTTAACTAGGATAATCAAACAAGTTCTTAATTAGGTTAGATATTGAGCAAACCCACTCCACAGTGAAGCTCAAGTTATTTAGCAAAACCCATTCCAAAAACCCGAGCAATTGGTAAAATATTATACAACACGTAAATCGAATACAAAAACAGACTGAAAATTATAGCACATACTAATTAGTGGTGTGAGAATAAGTCCAGAACCGGAAAAATACATGAACTCGGATCGATCTGATCCGGAAAATAACCAATCAAGACGGAAATGTACAAAATCTGTTCCAAAAATACGGTTCCAATTATCCATACTCATACAAGTCCGAGTAATACTCGGATCAATCCAGCGCCCTGCGGTTCAGGAGGCCCAACTTACCACCACTTGAAGCCCATCAGCCAGCCCAGTTCACAAATTGCCAAATCTTTCTCGCAGTCACACGATTCCTATGACGTAGTACCACATCGCACACACACTGGTATATGGTGTTAATAAAAATGTTCTACAAGGTGGTTCGAACTAAGGGGCAATTAGGAAAATGACCTTATTCTAAAATGTGTTTAAGTATATGACCTTATAGAAGAAAAGCCTTTAGTCTTTAACCTTCTCTAACCCTTCCTACAAGTGAGTCTTTGTCTTTCTCAATTTTACCCCTACTGAAATATTTTATTTATTATTTTATTTCTTTTTTACGTTTTTTTTCTTCTTCGTGCGTTGTCTCGTGTTCGTTCGAACGTACCACATGTTCTTCTTCACCTTCACCTGACCATCGCCTCGAACTCCCTTCTTCTACTCTTCTTCTTCTTATTGGAGCTACCCTAGTGTAGGCCGAGTTCGTTTCATAGTACAGGTTGTCGTCAAACTGTTGGTCAAGCTCGAAATCATAGCAGTGACGTAGTGAGTATGATCAAAACCCTGATTTTTAATTTCTAATTTCATTCGTCATCTTCATTGCACAATTTTCAGAAATATGTATGTATAGATGTAATTAATATGAAGTTAGAATGTTGTGAACATCATCATTGAAACAGAAACAGATGAATTATTGAATTGAATCTTATCTTCATTTGCATCAAATTTCCCGTATTTTTTTGGGGATTTCTAATGAGTGTAATGAAGTAACCCGATATCGGGGGTTTCAAAATAAATCGTTATTTAAAATGACCCGATATTGAGTTTTTTCAATGACCACATACTGGATGAAATGACCCGATACTAGGGTTTTGTTTTTAATTTCCAACCTTTTATGTTCTTAATTCTTAATTCGTGTAGGAATGGGGCGATTAGCTATCCTTTCTTCATGTAGTGGGGAATCCAAGGAAGAGGAGGGAAAGTATGTTTAGAAACCAAATACTGATGATAAATTCGTTAGTTTCGTTGCTAATGTTTTTATGAAGCTGTTAGTGGAAGGTTTGCATGAAAAGATTGGAGTGGATAAAAAAATAGAATTGATAGTCAATTACCAAGTGTAGCACATACAAGGTGAAGGTTTTGTTGCGAAGCCACTTCGAATAGTATATGATGCGAGTCTTGCGGCCTATTGTATGTTATATGGACAAAACAACGATCGTACAAACGTATTATACGTAGAACTAATTAAGAAAGATACTCTTGGAGATAATATCTTGGACCCTAATTCTTTCCCTCGCGAACTAGAGTACAACGAAACGGGTAATGTTTGTGTTAATATGTTAAGTAGTATACCGAGAGAACACCGTACTCAACCCGTAGTTGGTATCGGTATTGGAGAGGACGTTGAACCAGTATTTGATCTTGGTGTAGAACATGGCTTTGTTGGTGAGTACGTTGAGCCCGTAGGTGATATTGGGACAACAGAAGATAACTCTGAAGATATTGGACACCGATATTATGGTTCGTTCCGTTTGGTTGATGAACAACCCTTGATCGCATTTAGTTTCTTAGATGGGTCAGACATGGAAGTTGATCAAGATTTTCTAGATAAATCTGAGGTTCAAAGAAAGTTGAAGACTGTTGCAATAAAATGTGAGACTAGGTTTGATTTTAAACAAGTGAAATCTACTCTGGATTTGTATGTTGTAAAATGTCTTGCTAAGGAATGTGGATGGATGGTGCGTGCAACCTAAGTGAAGGAAGTAAAACACTTTACCATAAGAATGTATCTCAATTGGCACACTTGCTCCATAGATTCTCTGTGCATTAATTGGAAATTCGTGTTTACTTATACCCGTGACCAACTCTTTGTGTGAATCAACAATTGTGTGTCTTAGGTGGTAGTGTGTACATAATTTTTTACTTGTCTAGACTTAAAACAAGTCTTTTACTTTTTTGTCCTTTATTTTCCCTTTCGGGGATGTGGAAGTGACAGCCAACGTCTCTAGGTTTTAAAAAAAATACTGATGATACCTCTATTCCTTATGGGTTCGACTGGTACTTAACCGTTTCTATATTTTTTGATGTCGTGTCTTGATGCACGTTAAAAGAGAGATTTAACACATAGTCATCCACACTCATCACTCTCAACCATAGTAGAAAGTTTTTCTCTATTCATTTTTAATTAATTTATTCAAATCTAATTTGAAAATAAATATTAATATTTCATATACAAAATATCTTATTCAAACCATATTCTTTTTTCTCAATAAATTAGAATATTTTTATAAATAATTTTAAATTAAAATAAATTAAAATCTAAAATAATAACTAAAATTTTTGAATATTTTAAAAAATATATAAATTATTTTTGAAAAATTATAAATTTGAATTATCTTTTTATAATTATTTATCAAAATAATATGATTTAAAAATTATTATAATAATTAATAAAATTGAATAAAACATGTTTTTATAAATTAAAATTTGAATTTAATAATCATTAAAATTGAATCAAATATATTTTTATAAAATCTAAATTATTGCTACAATAGCAGTTAGAATCAGTAGAATAACTACAAGAACAGTGAGTTAGGACTAGGCCTACCTCTGATACTAGAGTATTGATGATGCACAAATGAACTAAAGGAGCCAAATAGATCCACCAAACATCGTGCTACCTCTGATAATCAGTTAGAGCCCTGTAAACGCGAAGACGTTGGCTCCCAAGATGATCGGAATAACTTCTTTTGCCTACATTTGGTGGAACCTCTACCACCCAATAATAGTGAGGAGGAGGTATCAACTGCCTTCTCACTACTCCACATGAAAACTCATTAGGAAAGACGAGGTTCCTTGCCACCCCCCCGTTTTCCCGAAGCGCCATCCGAGTCCCCCGACTTAAAGTCCAGGAAATCCACAACTGGTCGTTTTCAAGGCCCGAGAGAGACCTTGTGTTTGATAGTACATCCTACGTCATTCGTCGAGCCGAAAGCCCTCGTCCAACCCCAACCACATCTTCCGAAAACCACTACGCTGACAAAAGGTCACCCTCTCTCGTGATCGACGTCTAGGAGGACTGCATGTTAGAATCCCCAACCGGAGAACCGACCAATGACTTTGTCCCCGTTGTTTGATGATAGGCCCTAACCCGGATTTCACTTCTCTTCGATCCGTGACCTCTGCCAGCCAGAACCCTTTGCCGCACCGTTGTGCATCGTGATAAAGACACTATCGTTGCCTAGAAAATCATACAACCGTCACTTTTATATTCGTTACAACTAACAAACCCTACTTTCAGAATAGAGCCCTAATTTTCTTCGAAAGTCGTAGCAAGACCATATAGATTGATGATAGGGATAATTCCACCTCAATACCCTAAATCTTTCATATTTCATATAGAGTACCCTAAATCTTTTTTGTGTCACATCAGTACCCTAAACTTTCATTAATTCATTTAGAGTACCCTAAATCTTTTTTGTGTCACCTCGGTACCCTAAACTTTTATTAATTCCATTTTAGTACCCACCGTTAACTTTACATATGATTTTCCATCCAAAACAGGTAAAATGACCATACTACCCCTCACCAACAACCAAAATTATGGTAAAGTTAACGGTGAGTACTAAAATGAAATTAATGAAAGTTTAGGGGTACTAAAATAGAATTAATAAAAGCTTAGGGTACTGAGGTGACACAAAAAAAGATTTAGGGTACTCTATATAAAATATAAAAGATTTAGGGTACTGAGATGACCCTAAATTTTTTTAGGGTACTCTAAATAAAATATGAAAGCTGTAAGATACTGAGGTGGAATTAACTCTTGATAATATCGTATTATCAGCTTTTATTGGATGCTTTTCTAAATGTTACATTTACTAAACACTTGATGAGGAGAAATCTGGTAAGAATCATGTTTTAACGTAGGAACCGCGAGAACCAATCTAAGTCATCCATTTTAAGAATGGATGGATGAGATGCATTTGAGTAGTTGACTGCAAAAAAACAGCACTTTTTAGTTAGTGGTAAGGGCTTTTTAGTAAAACTATCATATTATTTTTTTAACCAATTCACTAATTTAATTTTTCCCGCTTCGTTTGAACTCCGATTGACTTCAAACTTGCGCCATTAGTTTTGTTTGTTAAGGGCTTTCATTCAAGATCAGTCATGAATATATTTTGAAGCACGAAAACAAAATTATTTCAGGGTTGTTTTTTTTGTAAAAAAAATCTGGGTAATTTTTATCAACACGTTGCTCTGGATTTATCAACACTTTTACATTGGTTTTATCAACACTTTACACTGGTTTTATCACCTCATTTTTCAAAACTGATAATGATTTTATCACCTCATCGCGTGCTTTTTATGAACACTAGTTTTATCAACACTAAACACTAGGTTTATCATTCAAATTACGTGTGTTTTATCACCCTATCACATGTTTTTTTGAAGCACGATTTTTTATTTATTTCGGGGCTGGTTTTTAAAGAAATTATATATGGGTAATTTTTATCAACACTTTGCTCTAGGTTTATCAACACTTTACCCTGGTTTTATCAACACTTTACAATGGTTTTATCACCCCATTCTCCAAAACTGATCATGATTTTTATCATCTCATCACGGGCTTTATATGAACACCAATTTTATCAACACTAAACACTAGATTTATCATTGAGCTACGTGTTTTTTATCACCCTATCACAAGTTTTTTTTATCAACGTTAAACTCTAGTGTATCACACTTATTATCAAAAATGAAAATGGTTTTTATCACCTCATTATTTGTTTCTTATCATCTCATTACATGTTTTTTTATCAACATTTAGCACTAGTTTGGTACTCCGATATAAAACATTTATTAGTGAACATTTATCAACGTTCAACATTATTTTTATCACCTTGATATAAATTTTTATTTTCGTGTTTCAAAATATATTCATGAGTGATCTTGATTTAAAGCCCTTGAAAAAATAAAAATGTTAGCGCAAGTTTGAAGTTAATCGGAGTTCAAACGAATCGGGAAATATTAAATTAGTGAATTGGTGAAGAAAAAAATGGACACTTGTCCACATGACACCATGCTATTACAATTATGCCCTTACTTGTGTGAGAATAGATGAAATTAGCGTGGATGGGGGTTGGATTGGGGTGATGATGTGACATTTTGATGAGTGTTGGATCATATGTGATAGTGGATAGGATTGGTTCTCACGGGTTCCTATGGTAAGAGTGGTTCTCAATATATTTCTCCTCCACACTTGATCGTCTATTTGCCTAAATTATTTTCATAAAATTCATAAGTTAACATTAACGTGATACTCTGTTTTAGTGAGTGATCCTATAACAGTAATATTCCTGATTTACCCTTTGTTATTATTTTGGTTTCCTCGCTCGTCTTCTTTGCTGCGTGGTGTTTCTATCTCAGTCATGACCAAGCCCTCTCGCCGCCGACAGCCTCTTCACTGATCCGCCTCTACTGCGGCCCCAAATAAATCTCACACGCGTGCACTCCAACTTCAATTTTCGATTCTCCTATTTGGATTTGGGAATATTATTTGGTATTTGTTTTGCTCAAAATTCTTCTTCGTAGTTCTAACGTGGCTCTGATTTTAATGAATTTGAAGTTTATACATACACTCGCATACATATATGTATGTACAACATATTAATTTCATGGTTTGTGGATTGGGATTTGTTTGTTCATGCTTGCTCGAGGTTCTCTCTCATTGAGTTGTGTTGGAATCGACTGCTTAAGCGTTATTTGCTGCTGCTTATGTTAATTATTGGTTTTAGAAAGGCTTACATGTTGCATATTGTTTATGCAATTATGAAAATGTGAAGAAAATTTCAAACTGAATTATTTTTTGAACAAAATTGGACCAGTGAGTTGATTGGTTGATGCTTAATTGAATTGGGTTTTGGTGCATTGTGCCTAATCTCCATATTCGCCATATGTTGGGTGAAATGCATCAGTTTAAGAAAAAAAATGCTGGCATCCTGGAAAATGATGTTTCTCAACCTTTAAAATCAGGCTTTCTATGCTATTGCTTATAACCTGTGCCCTCTGCATGCTTTAGAAATGGCTACTAAAGAGGATGATCCACAAAAGAAGTCACAAATGGTGGACGCTCGAGCAAGAAGCATCAGTCACAATGTTCGGTGCACTGAGTGTGGGAGTCAATCCATTGAAGATTCACAAGCAGATATTGCCATTCTACTCAGGAAGGTAACTCTAAAATGTATAGCCACTACAATGTGTTATGGATATTAGCATGAGTAATTAGATTTTAATTTTACTTGTTAGCATTTAGTAACTCTGTCACACTTTGTTGTCAAACCTTATAAGCCTATAAACTTCCCATTGCATGAGTTTACATGAAAACCAGCAAAATAGGACTACTTATCAATTTCTTCGTCATATCATCCGTTGGCTGTTTATGCAACTTCAATTCCAGGACTAATCTAGGAGCGACAAGCTGTGAAGTTGTGTTCACGCTTGTGTAAGATTGCCAGTGCTATTTTTCTTCATAGATCCCCAACTGAGTTTATTATTGGACATTTTATTGTCCGCTGCTTGTTATAGCAAGACTTGTACCGCTGCAAAAGGCAACTCCTTGGACTCTATCTTCTTATGGATAAGCAACCCAAATTTGTCTCCTGTTTCATCTGTCGTTACAGAAATTTTGCTCTGATCATATCTTGGATTTATATGAAAATTAAAGATTCTGTGTGAACCTAGTTTGTAGACAAAAAGCTCCCAGCTGATAAATAAACTTCCAGTTTGTAATTTGCTATTGTTCTTGCTCTCCAGTAGTGTTTTCAGTTTGAAAAAGGTTTCTTTCACTATGGAGAAGTATAATTATTTGCTATACAAGGTAACAAGATGCTAATTAGCGTTGCAAATATGGTTGTTATGCCTCTATTGATAAAAATCTCTAGCTCACTAAGTTAATGTGTAACTTCTGGTCATTGATGTATAACTACATTAGCTCATCCCAAGCCCCTCCACGAGATTGTAACTCCATGACCGTATGGGGTTCCACTTGATGAATAACTTCCTTTTGGGGTTCCCAGCTGTTGATCAGTATATGATATGCTTCATTTGTAGTCTACTAATAATCTTGCCAACAGAAAATGCTGCAACTAAAAATGATTCAACCTAAGGCGTGCTTTCTTGTGGCAGTTAATACGTGATGAGATTCGGTCTGGGAAATCTGACAAGGAGATATACAAGAAGCTTGAGGAGGATTTTGGGGAGACAGTACTTTATGCTCCCAAGTTTGATTTGCAAACTGCAGCCTTGTGGCTATCACCTGTAAGTTCCTTGGCTAAGAACAAAATAACGATTTAACTGTTTTCTTCAAATATGTGGTAAAATAGAGAATGTTTTGTTTTGAAAATAGCTTCTTATGGCCGGTGCTGCTACTGGAGTATGGGCTTACAACAAACACAGGCGAAAGACTAACGTTCACATCATGGCCCTGAATCTGGTCAGAGGCTTTCCACTGACCCCAAGAGAGAAACAAACCATGCTAGAAGTTCTTACACCTCCACCACCTCCTTCACAAGTACCATCTCTCTTCTCCTGGTGGAGAAGATGGCAAGGCCAATGATATTCTTTCTCACCTATGGGACATACATATGCCTTTGCATGTAGTCCTCACCATAAATGGTTCCTATAACTCTGGCCAGTTAATGTTTAATTTCTTTTTTAGGGATAATGTTTAATTTCTTGAAGTTTGCTTTTATTATCTTATCTTTATTTTGTGGCTGGTTATTTTTCTGTACAATTTTTAGTTGCATAACGGATTAAAGACTGTTTGGAAGTCATTATACTACACCCGCACGAAATGTCTGTTTTAATATATTTAACTAAAGGTGCAGCTAAAAAGGGACAAAGGAATAATTTATTACGGAACAAAAAAAATAACAACTTGTCATGATCCCTATTTTTTTATTCTACCAGTTACGATGACGAAATGGCTGGTACATTCATCCAAATCGCCGGTCAAAATGTAATTTGCCTGGCGAAATATCGTTATGATTTCCCGTTGAATTCGAGGCTACCATTTCGAATTCGACCAACTGATGTTTCACCCGTGCTTTGGTGATTTAGTGAGCGTTTGTCGGTATAATAGTTGTTATGGATCAACGACCCTTTCTTTCTTATAAACCAACACCACCTGTTCTTTTTTCTCTAATTTCCTATCCACCTATTTCAGACAACGAGTCATCAATAGAAGACACTTGAATATTACGACTGCGCTACCGTACACAAAGAAATTTTACAGAAACATCATTGAGAAATATTTATGTTGGCCGAACAAAGATGATGTGTATAAATTATTGCAAGTAAGTGAGGCTAAAGGTGGCCTGCATAGATTGGGTGCGTATAAAATACAAAAATTGTCTGTAGCTTGACATTGACAATGATCGTGGTAGCTCAACGCATAGCTTCTCTAAACACATGGACATGACATGCTTTCGGTGTAGTTGGCTCCAACAGTGACTTGACTTTAATGTTTTGTACCGTTCACCGTTGTTCAAAGACGTTTTGCAATACAAGTAATCTTTGGCGCATTTGACCGATACGGTACGCAATACTATTGTGGTTATTATTAGTGGATAACATTTACATGTCGTGGGATGCATTTTAGAACTATTTCTGCAACGGTATGAAATAAGTACAAAATGTTTGTTGAATAGCAATAATCAGTGAGGACATTGAAAGAACGTTCAGAGTTCTTCAAAATCGATGACACATTATTAAGCGATTAAATCCGATGTGAGAAAAGTTCGACCTTATAGATATCATGTATGTTTGCATCAATATGTATAATCTGATTGTGGAGTATAGATAATGGATATATGAATACCTCCGGTTGGTGGTGAACGAGGAAGGAATACGTACAGAAAAGGGAGTTCGTTTTCGTCTCGGACGACCGCCGGATTACAATATCATGTTAGATTTCCAGCAACACTCCAAAACTCAACAATGAAATGAAGACCCCGAGACGATCTTGCAGGGCATATATGGCGACAGACCAATGTGTTTTCTATTATTATAAATTTGTGTACAAAATTTAATTTATTGTAGTGTTGTAATTTCAATTTCATTATCGTTCCATTCAATAAGAATAGTATGTATTTATAACATTCTTTCTCTAATCAAGAATTTTTGTGTGGAGTTCATTATCCACATACGGTTTCTTTTTTAAATAATTCATCGTTGGAGTGCATAATGATAATTTGATGAAGAATTTAAAGATTTCAAAGATAAATAATAAAACAAAAGAAAAAGATTTTAAAAGACTAATTCTCTCTTATGAGATTTTAGGGTTTTCTCCCTCCTAACTTTAATCGTCGTAGCCTTCTCAACCCCGATGACCTTTCCGATCATTTACACCGTTCTGACTACTTCCAATGTTGTCGCCACTATTTCACCCATCCATGACCTTCAACCCATGGCTACCCCGAGTGTAGTCCAACCAATCCCAATCCCTACCCCAAACCCCCAAACCCCCCCCCCCCCCCCCCCCCCCCCCGTTGCCATCTCCTGATTCGTCGCATATCTCACGACCAAGCAGTAGTGGCACCTCCACCACTTTCAAAGGGATGAACTGGCCGATATCCTAGAGGAGATCTCCTTTTTTTTTTCTCCCTCCTTGGATCCTTGAGTCATATCGTAGAGCCCACAACGTTATGCAGAGCAGGGTCATCCCCGGCGAACTCCTATAACAGGAATGATTACACCAGGGATGACCTCAGTGTATCGGGGTAAGCTGACCCTTTCTCGAGGGGTCTTGCAGCCAGGATAACCTTTTCCCACCAATAGAATAGAAGACATTCAGGGACATTCTGGCTCATTCTCGCTGGAGGATGAAGAAGACGATGAGGACACGGTGGTCCTTATCCCATAAGGTGAAATCCTGACAACGTTGATGAGCCTTTATCTTCATGCCCTTACTAGTCGGATTATGGACGACGTCGCATGCAACCCGCTAATCCCGTGCGGGGTTATGGCAAAGAAATGGAACATTCATGGCCTCGAGGTCGAATGTATCTCTCAAGAAGTAGTCGTCTTCTACTTCTCACCAAATGAGGTTATGGAGGATGTTAGGCATTAAGGTCCATGGGGCGTTCAGTGGCTACCCCTTGATTCTGGTTCCCCTTCCCCCTCACACGTAGTAGAGTGCCATTCTTTTCAGTTCATGAAAATAAGGGTCCGAGATTTTAATGTATCGGGCGATACCCGTAAAGCTCCCATCAGATCCATCCTCGCCAACACGCTGGGCACCGAGGTCCAATCGGCACCATTTCCGACTCACAAGCGGTGGAACGACTATTTATGGTCAGGATTAGTCTGAAAATTAATCTCCCTCTTCAGCGGAGAGTCCACCTTCGTTTCCTAGGTCAGTTGGAGACCACAGACATTGGCCTACAATACGAAAGGCTCTCATAGTTCTATGTCAAATGTGGGAGACTGAACCATCATATCGAAAAATGTTAGGCATGCATCCACGAAGTAAGTTGGGAGGAGGTCCGATTTGATGCATCACTCCAAGCCCAGATGGTGATGGGCACGAAGCAGCTCCTCGGTACGAAATGGGAGGCTCCTCGGGTGTGAAGAATGCAGCCAACCTTGGTCCTAGATCATAAGGAAAATATAGAAGGGACCATGCAGACTCTTCCCCACTTCCAGGATTTCCTGCATTGCTACCTTCAGTGATATGAGAGGTTATTTCGAAGTCTTGTGATTTCGCTAAGTAGCATCCCGTGGGGGTGACTCTAAGACAATAGTAGGCGCATCCAGGATCGCATATGGGAACACTTGGGATCACAAAGATCTGTCATATGGCTAATGTGCATGGTAGAAGAGGGAGGAGGGTGGTAGTGGCGACGAATCTGGCATGGTAGCAGGGCAGCCTCCGATTGAAAAAACCACAAACCCCATTACACCGGATAGACGAGGGCTAGACGATAATCGTTGCATCGGGGAGCCCTGCAGATCAGTGGGGGTAACGAAAAAGGTAAAGGAGGTTGATGTACTGGTGTAGACGGCAAGGTTCTAAAAGTCGTTAGGCGCTAGTCGGGCGGCTATGACCTTCGGAGATTAATCGGGGACTAGACGGGGATTAATCGGGGACTAATCGGATTTGTATTTTTCTATTTTTAAAATTTTCAATAGGTATATTAATATATATAGAAACAAAATATGAACTTCCTTATATTAAAAACGGTAAAAAATATTTAAAATACCTAAAAAATAACATTAAACAACTTAGAAGCACAACCTCTAATATCACCAACACCGAACAACTCTGGACAACCATCTAGTTATTGTAATTTAGTCACTATAATATGTAAAATTGTTCTAGGCGCCAAGTCGGGTCGGCTAGGCACAAAATGAGGCCTAGGCGGCGCCCAGTCGGGATTTTTAGAACATTGGTAGACGGCGAACGAAACGAGGTTTGGAGAGGAGACTACAAGCGACGACACGTTGAAACCTCACAAAATGGTGGAAAACGGCGATACCAGTATGTCTTCCGCTAATATGTAACCAAACCTTGAAGGAGAAGGAGGCATAGAGCCGTAGTAGAAAGGAAGAGGCATAAAACCACAATAGAGAGAGAGAAAGAGCAAAGACAACATCCTCTTCTCAAGCTCTCGCTAGGGTTTTAATACAAGTATAATTAAGTGTGAGAGACACTAAGATCAGTTTATTTTCTTTTCCTGTAAAATTATCCCTTAACAATCCGTGTTGAACCCAATTTCATTTTCTTAAAACATAATAATTGGATAGTAAAATGTAAAGATATAATAATAATTAGGATTAATTACAATTACATACCCTCAATTTGGTACAATTATCTGATGCATATTTTTATATTTTTTTAACTGATGCATATCTTCACATTCCAACGTTTAACGATTTACCCCATTCGGTCCAACTCTGTTAGTCTTTTGTTGTAAAATAATAAAAATACCCTCAACTACCTTCCAATGTTACCCTCAACTGTTTTTCTTTCTTGTTTTCTCATTAATTTATTTAAATTTTATAAAAAATTAATAAAAATCATATTTTAATTTTGAAAAAATCAGTCTTTTTTTAAATTTAGTTTTATATAAAAAATAACTATATTTGAAAAATAATTTTTATGCAAAAAGCAGTTTAATCTAAAAAAATCATTTTTAATTTAAAAAATCATTTTTACTAATAAAATATTTAAAATATAAATGAATTTTAAAATAAATTTTTGATTTAAAAAATGAATTTTATATACTTTTTAATAATATATTTTTTATAAATAAAATATGGATTTTCAAAATAAAAGAAATAAATATTAATAAATAATTAATTTTTATATAAATAAAATTCTGATTCAAAAAATAAAATTGATTTTTTATAAATAAAAAACTGATTTTTTTCAAAATAATTGTTTTTTAAAATTATTTTAATAATTTTTATTTTCAAAAATATAATATAATAATTCTAATTTTCATAACTAAGAGTATTTTGGATATTTTTATAAAAAAAAATAAGTAGTAAAATGGATGAAAAATTGAACGAAAAAAAAACAAATCGTTAAACGTGGATATATATCATATAATCCTGCTAAATTAAGGGTATGTAATTATAATTAACTCTAATAAATAATAAGGAACAATAAAAACCTAGAGAGATCCTCTCTCTCAAGTATTGAGATTCTCCCTCTAGCCCTAACCAACGTTGCTATGATGCTCCTTACTGTAACCGTCGCCACGCCGACTATCGGACCGCTACCTGGTGCTGCTGGTTCTATCGGTCTCGCCGCTCCCGTGCTCTTACGTCCCATCTAGTCGTCTCCCTCGCAGACCGTGCCTGGTGTGAGGGATAAGACTCGACGATGGGGACGAATGGTGCCACGACCGCCTTCTCCTTCCGTCTCTCTTGTCCCGGCCCAGCTTGCTCCCCACGACGTCTCGTCGGAGTTGATTCCGATCTCCATGGGAACCCGGTACCCCTCACGGGTCTCGATGCCACGACGGGGATGGCCGCGTCGCCATGCGTTTCCTTTTCCCTCATGCGACTTAAACCCTAGGTCGCTGGTCTACCACCCTTACCATGACTTTGCTCAGGCCCCGGGTTGCGTGTGTTCTAGGGTTGCACTGGTTCGACTACCTCGGCCTCCTCTAATCGCGCCTCAGCCTCCCTTGGTCACGACCCCACACTTGGGGGTGGCTCTGGAGGCGTTCTCAGTCGTCTCCACCGTCACCAAGGTCTCAAATCGCACTCAACACTTTTTCCATGCCGCCGTCGGTTTGGTGACAAGGACGATGGTGATCTCCTCCATACAATCTCTCCGTCATACCTATGTTCGGGTACGGGGTGGGGCGTTGGTGTTCTCAGGTACCGAGAAGGCTACGATTGAAGATCCTCATATGGGGAAGCACTCTCGCCGGCAGGAATGATGTATCGGTTGGGCATTAGGGACTGGCCTGGGAGGCGTCTATCACGCCCCAAATCCGGTTTTGACCGAATTCGAGACGTGAACCTAAAAAGAAGATAAACAAAATAGATTTTAAAGTAATAAAGCTGGAAAAGAGTCAACAACTCTTAAGTAAACTGTAAAAGCAATAATTAGTTCAAAAACACGGTACGTCACTAGACAAACTAGTCTAGAACCCTCACAAGCTCCCAAGCGTCGAGCATCCGGCTATTACACAATCCGCTCAAGACCTGAAATACAACAAGGTAAGGGGTGAGCTTTCGCTCAGTAGGAAAAGTAGTTAAGGTTATGAACATCAGTTCAACACCACGAGTAACCGTCCAATTAGGGCATACTAGAAAGGCATAACTAACCACCAAAAAGCAATCAACCCAAGGCAACGCCTGACCTTCACTCGGGCACAACCCGTAAATCAAACTCAACACTGAACCGAAAACATACACTTATCTCACTTTTACTCTTGGTACTCATCACCTATTGATTCTCAAACGACACGCTCACGGTTATCTCACAACCGACCACACGTGCGAACTCTCACGACAAAACATAGTGAAACTCATCAACAGACAATCCCAATTAAGTCATTTACAGTCACACACAACTCGTCACACTTGCACGGTCTCGGGAGCAACCCGCTTGGCCCGGCGTAGCCGCACACAACTTTCCCCCCGACACACCATCGGGGGAGGCGGTCGACCTCATCGCGGAACACAACGTTTTACCGATACACGGAAGGCAGGGAAAACGCCTCTTCGCGGCATGGTACATCACGGAACACAACACAACGTTTTACCGAGTGCTAGTCGGAAGGTAGGGAAACCACCTCTTCGCGGGACACAACGTTTTACCGACTCTAGGTCGGAAGATAGGGAAACCACCTTTCTCAAGTAACCAATGCAGCCACAGCCACAATCACACTCACAATCACGATCACATGTACAACAACGCACAGAGCACACAACAGAGAAACACATAATTTAGTACAAACGTTCCCAAACTCACCGGCTATCACAGCCCGTCCCATTTATATCGTACTGGAACACACAGCATCGGTCCCGATATCTTCCCATCACGTAGAATCGGGGTAGCATCCCAGGCTGGAAATCCCTCAGTCGGACGTCTTCCTGTCACGTAGAATCAGGGCCTCACGCATACTGGACCGGCACATACCTCGGTCATACGCCTTCCCGGACCACAAAACATCGGGGTAATGATCACGCCATTCTTGGCCCAGATACCCTACTCCGGCATACTCCCTCGGGTAGGTATCAAACTTGATTACCTCATCTTGGAACACGCATCAAGAAGGTCTCACGCATCACAATGCCATAATTCGACCACGGTATACCGACCGAGCCAACTCACCGTAACACACAAATCGGTTTATCATTCACCCGATCATATCACAACCAAATGTTCACATCACATCAAACACGACACACTTGCCCACACATAATACAACATGCTACACCGAGTAATCTTATTAAGACTCTCAAATAGCGGATTACAACACGCATCATGCATCTCAAACAACACGCAACCCTAAGGCTCGACATGACCATTCTACCAGCACGACAATTTCCCAAGAGATGAAAACGATTAAACTAGTGAATCACATCCTACATGCACACTAAGACTCGTCCGGTTATTTAATAATTGAAAGCGGTTATTCTAGTGAATCACATCCTATATGCCAACTAGGACCTTTCTGGTTATTTATTATTACCTAAATCATGCATACTAGTAACTTTCCGTAATTAGACCGGTATTCGCTACGTTCCCTACCTCAAGAAGAACAAACAGCTACGTCTCCTAGCTGCTGACGTCCGGCCTACCTCTGGTCTTCTCGGGCGAAGTCAAAGTCTGATTTTAACAAGTAAACTTTATAATCAATCCCAGTACAGTCCGAATCAGTCCTCTATTTTATCAATTTAGTCCTTTAAATTCTCCATTTTAAATTATTTAAATGAATTAAATAATTAAATATTCTGCCCGACCCGGTTCCGACCCGGATCCGAAAAACGGACCCGAACCCGACCCGGATCCGACCCGGTCCAGACCATGACCCGGATCTAACCCAGACCCGACCCGGACCGGCCCCAGACCCGACCCAGGCAGCCAGACCTGACCAGACTCGGGCCCGTTCTGGGCCGAGACCTGGCCCAAGGCCCAACTGGCCCGAGGCCTGGCCTGGCATCGAGGTCGGTCCTGGCCCAAAGTCCAGCTGAGTCTGGCCTGAGCTGAGGAGGAAGATCGAGGGAGAGAGGGGCTAGGGTTCAGGCAATCCCGACGGCGACGGCGGTGGCAGGGAACTCGGAGGAACGCCCAGCGATGCTCGGGGACGGTGGCAGAGCGTCTGCCTGACCTGGACGAGGACGGTGGTCGTCGGCGTGCAGCCAGAGACCTCCTCCGTCTCAGATCTGGCGAGAGAGAGGCTCGCCGGCGCGGGAGTTTTTAGCCGGCGCCGTTCCAGCGAAGCTCTTCAGACCAGCGTCGCCTACGAGGATCTCCGGTGGCGTTGTCTGAGAAGCTGAACTAGACGAGAGAGGCACGAACCCGAGTTGTCTTCTCTGTCGCCGGCGCGACGATTCGCAACCGGAAGAGGAGAACCAAGTCGAGGGGTTTCCGACGGGTTGAGACTCGGGGGTTTCCTCCTTCGCCGGCGGGGTCGAAACGTGTACGGTGCGGTGATGGCGAGGGTTTTGGTCGGCGTGAGCGAGAGAGGGAGGGAGAGAGCGAGGCGAGGTCGAGAGAGAGAGAAGGGCGGCGTGTCTTGGGAGTCGTGCTCGGAAGTGAGGAGGACGAAGGTGAATAGTAGGGTTGAGGGCTAGCTTGGGCTTGGCTGGCTTGGGCTCGGTGTCAGCGAACTGGGCCTGGTCCAGCTGATCGGCCCAGTCTGGCCTGGTCCAGACCCGGTCCTCTTTTTCCTTTTTTTTTCTTTTTTTTTTGCAAATGATCCAACAATCCACCCGTTTTTCAACCTCAACGTTCCAATCGAATGATTTGAAATATTAATCCTATTAACTGGGGCGGTCTTTACAGGGTCCCTCGATGATGTTGTGCCTCCCACTACTGGAGAACTCCTTGGTCATTATTGTTGCGACAGTTTTTCGGAACAGGACCTTCATACATCTCCACACTTGTTTTTCTTGTTGGCCCTTATGACATCCAAACACCGTCAGTGGCGGTTCTAATAATAAAAGGATTGGTGAATCTCGGTTTCGTGTGGTCTTTTTTTAGTGGTCAGAAAACTTGTTCCCTAATACACATCGTTGTTTTAATTTTCAAAAGTTTAATGAAATCTGTACCTTTCTTTCAAAAAAAAAAAACCTAGAGAGCTTACGCACAGCCCTGAACTCTCAGACATTTCAGTCAAAATACAGCTCTTAACCTTTGGTTATTGGTTCCTTAATCACCCATTTCAGCACAGTGCTGAGCTTGCAATTCAGAAACTCGAATATTCAAACAACCCAGCAACAGAACGGCTACACAGCCATTAACCAATCCACCTCCAAATCTAACTGTGATGGCTCTTCAATGAAAAACCGACCTCACCAACAACCCTGTCACCCATACCGCTGACCCAATTAATTACTATTTCTCCCAATGAGCTCTTCACCATTTAAGCTCTTCACCTACCACATGAAGCCTCTCCATAATGGTCGTCTCCTTTTTCACCACTACCATTTAGCTTTGCGCTTCAGAGATAACACTTCTGTTGTCTCCCCTCTCCAGACGAGTCCTCGATTCTGTCTCTCACAGTCGCGTTTTCTTTCTGGTAAGTTCTGGTCTGCTGATTCCATTCTGGGTATTATTTCGGGTTTTGTGCAGTTTTTGGTTTCTGGGTAGCTGTGGAATGTTCAATGGAATTGTGGGTCTTGTTTGTTGTTTTATGTGTCGCATTGGAGTGATCAAGTGTTTGATTTCAGTGAAGCAGAGGCAATGGTTAGGTGCTGGTTGGATTATGATATGTGTCCTGAATGACCCTTTTTTTATGGTTTCTTAGCTAAATATGAATGTAATTACTTAAATTTAAGTGTGAGTAATTGATGGTTACTTGGTCTGGTGTTATTGTTTGTAAAGAAATTTATGCTTCTTATGATTTGAAGTTAATTTCTTATGCCTTCTGGTTTGTGTTTCATCTGTTTGATGCATACTCTTCTGTTTTCATGGTAACTGATAAGTAGAGGGAGTGATTAGCACTTGTAAATTGGGAAGTAATCCATTGTCATCAGATAATTATCATTCCTTTCTTTAATTGGGTTCTTGGATCTGTACCTTAAAGGCTACAGAGAATGCTGAATTGTTGTTCTAAATATCATAATGTTGAAGATAGGCCACTAGTGATGAAACTTTCTCAATAGATGCAAGGAAAAAAATCTGTATATGATGGAGTTTCTAACAACAAATTGGATATCTTTGGTTTTATCTTCAGCAGTTTTATTTTTTGTAAAAAGGGTTATGGGTGTTATTTTAGATGAAATAAATGCTAATTGGGCGTGCTGTTTTATATAACTCTACAGTATCAAATTCCAGTACTCTCATGGATGGGCTCATAGCGGTGGCCAGACATGGGTCTGCAACTGGTGAAAGAGTTGCTATAAGAGCTGACCAGAAAAGTCACAGTTACAGTCAGCTCTTATCATCTGCAAGGAAGATATCTGGCCTGTTATGCAATAGTGACATAAAACCCGTGAGTTGTAAAGAGTTGATGGTCATAACTTTGTGGAGCTAGTTAGCATGATTATTTCTTCATGTTTCACATGTCATGGAGATTAACGGTGTTTTGTTGCAGTTAATGTTACAGTAAACTAAACATGTCATTGCATTGCTTTTATACTGCATTAGGTATGGTATTAAGTTATTTTTTAGTCTAAATGGCTGATTTCATGCTTACAACAGGCATCAAGTGGGATCATTGGTGCTGGACATCTAGGTGGAGCCCGTATAGGTATTGTGGCTAAACCTTCAGCTGAGTTTGTTGCTGGAGTATTAGGGACTTGGTTTAGTGGAGGTGTTGCAGTTCCTCTTGCACTTAGCTACCCAGAGGCTGAACTCCTACATGTGATGAATGATTCGGTTGGTCTTTGCAGATCTTTTATTCATTTTTGTAATAGTTTTAGTTCACCTTACCATAGTACATTTCCTCGTACTGATGTTTGGGTTTTGGAGTGGTAAGAGAAAAATGCCTATTAGCTGGTAATGGTACACATAAGTTCCAAAATTAATGTCATATTTGTCCTCTGAAATTCATTGAACACATAGGCATGAATTTTGTTCCAAAATTAGAACGCATTTTCCTTCTTTTTCTAGTTATACGTTGGAACTTTTTTTTACCATGTATCTCATTTTCATTTGATTTACAGGATATTGCCATGGTATTGAGCACTGAAGACTATAGTGACTCAATGAAAAACATTGCTGCTAAAAGTGCTGCCCACTTTTCTCTTATTCCTAGTGTTCCAAGTAGTTCTTCACAGAAAGAAGCAAATGGTTCACATCCTGATGGAGTTGATGCAAATAAAAGCTTGCCTGGGAATTTCGAGTCTCTGAAAAAAGTGGAAGGTGATTTGTCTTCTGTTATTTATGAGTTCATGTCTTGTGGAGGCAATGTACAAATTAAATCAGCAAATTTTCACCTGATGTGGTATTGTTTTCTGACTTGCAATGCGGTAGGTGAGGATCCAGCATTAATTGTGTATACTAGTGGTACAACAGGAAAACCTAAAGGAGTTGTTCACACACACAAAAGCATAAGTTCACAGGTTGTCTTGATCCTTGTTCTGTTATAGTTCTTCATAGGTTTCAATATCACATGAGCCATGGTGTCGAATCTCACAATAATGTGATCTTTTCCTTGTAATTTTACTTTCCTTCATTAAACTGGATTTTAGAATCTAACTGTTCAATTTCGGCTCAAAATTTTCAGGTCAAAATTTTGGCTGATGCTTGGGAGTATACATCTTCGGATCAATTTTTGAATTCTCTACCGCTACATCATATCCATGAAATACAGCTTATTCAGTTCAAATGGATTAGTTGCTTGAATTTTTTTTGCCTATTTGTTCTGCTGCATAATATCCTTAACTTATAGCATACATGTTCACGGGCTTTTCAATGCTTTATTTGCGCCTCTATATGCTGGCTCAACGGTATGTCTTTATATTTCTGTCCCTTTTTTCTTTATAAATTTCAGATTTCTATGTTATGTTGCAAGTGCTCTATTGAATGATCAGAGTTCAGCTTAAATTATTCATATTGTGCTTAATCTATTTGTTCATGTCTTTGAAGGTTGAGTTCATGCCCAAATTTAGTGTGAGGGGAATATGGCAGAGGTTTCGTGAATCATATCCAACAAATGGAAAGAAGGCCGATGATGCTATAACCGTATTCACTGGTGTAAGTCAAATCTTTATGCTGAGCATAGCTTTCTAGAGCTTGTGTACTAGTTATTATCATTGAACCCTTTCCTGTGATAATTAAATGTTTTTGTTGTTCAGGTTCCCACTATGTATACTAGACTAATACAAGGATATGATGCAATGGACCCAGATCTACAAACTATTTCTGCTTCTTCTGCTGCCAAACTGCGATTGATGGTAAGCATCATAAAATTGTGTCAATATGTTCTCATATTGCAGAAGAAACAGTCCCTTACAAGAAGTTCCATTTCTGCTTCCTAGATGTGTGGCTCCTCTGCAATGCCATACCCTGTTATGAAGAAATGGGAAACCATCACAGGACACCGCCTTTTGGAAAGGTACGGTATGACTGAGGTAAGTGGATAAAAATTCTTTTTGTAGGAGACAATGTTTAGCATCTTTAGCTTAAAGACACTTTTTTAACAATTACAATGTGGTTTGGTGTTTTCAGTTTATCATGGCAATTGCAAATCCCTTAAGAGGTGAAAGGAAGCCAGGGACAGTGGGTAAACCATTTCCTGGTGTGGAGGTGAGGAAGTTATTTTGATTTGAACTCTTAAAGGACTACTCACCCTAAACATTGCAAAAATATCAACAATTGTATTGGAAATCAGCAAATAGCATTTTCACAAATGACTTGCATTCTTTGCCTAAAGTTTATTATAGAGATAATAACAAAAAAGTATCATGTACTATCAACTTTTTGCAGGTTGGTACCCTTATCTTCAAACCTTTGCGGGTTGTCGCCCTGAACTTCTATTTTGTTGCATTTTGTTTCAAATTGTTCTAAAATGACAATTTTTCCCTTGACAATAAAAATAAGAAACAAAAAAGTTCATAACTTGATTAACTTGATAAGGTTAGTAGAATAAAAAATTCAATTATGATAGTTGAATTTGAAAAAAGAAACGGATGTTGTGTATATTTTTAAAATCTAAATTTTCAAGGGCGAAATCGTTATTTTTGAATAAATTGACTCAAAATACAACAAAATATAAGTTCAGAGCATCAACCTGCAATGATTTAAAGATAAGGTTACCAGCCTGCAAAAAAAAAGTAAAGTACTTTTTGCCATTACCCCTTCATTATACCACATTGAAGGAAGGGTTAATTGTCAAAAAGTGCACTGAAGTTTTGTCCACAAACAGAGGCATGCATAAACTTTTGTCCACGCTTTGTGGGTGCTCTGAAGTTTTGTCCACGCTTTGTGGGTACTCTGAAGTTTGTCCACCGATTTTTTTTGGAAAAATGTATTGCCCACACAACTATAGAATGCATTATGAACTGCCCACACAACTTTATAATGCATTATGTATTGCCCACAAATCTATGGAGTCTGCGAAGAACTGCCCAGACCATTCATTGTGAACATCCCTGTTACGTTTTTCTAAAAAAGTCGATGGACAAAACTTCAGTGCACCCACAAAGCGGGGACAAAAGTTTATGCATGCTTTCGTTTGTGGACAAAACTTCAGTGCACTTTTTGACAATTAACCCTTGAAGAAATAACAACACCAGTACTTGAAAAGTTTGTTGTCTATTAACTTTTCTGGGGTTTCAGGTTAAAATTGTTGCAGAAAAAGAGAGTGGAGCTGATGCCACCGGTGTGGGTGAGCTTTGTGTTAGAAGCCCTTCATTATTTAAGGAATACTGGAAACTTCCCGAGGTATTCAATATAGCATTGACACTATTCACATACTTGCTAAATTCCATGCAATATTATTTTCTGATTCATGTTTATGCATTTACTTACTATATCAGGTGACCAAGGAGTCATTCACTGATGCTGGTTTCTTCAAAACTGGGGACACAGTTAGAGTTGATGAAGATGGATACTACATCATTTTGGGACGTAAGTTCATTTTCCAACAGTGTATATGATCTGGCCTGCACTTTCAATTGAAGCTTCTCACTTTTTTTTTATAATTGTTTATCAGGTACTAGTGCTGATATTATGAAGGTTGGTGGATACAAATTATCTGCATTAGACATCGAATCCGTTCTTTTGGAGGTAAAGGCTTTTTTCTTATCCACTTTTATCACTTGGATTTCCTCTTTTTAAAGCTATTGAGTCCCATCCACTCAAAAAGAACGAAACTTTTTTCTTGAAAGGCTATAATTGAAAATGAACAAAAACTAATAATAATAATTCACACCAATTTGTCACTTTCAGCATCCGGTTATTGCGGAATGCAGCGTGTTTGGATTGCCTGACAAAGATTATGGAGAAGCTGTATGTGTGGTAGTTGTGGCAGAGGCTGATGCAAAGAAAAAACAAGAGACTGAACAGAAGCCTGCTATAACTTTGGAAGAACTCTGTGCTTGGGCTAAACATAGACTTGCCCCATACAAGGTATTATACATCATTTCTACTTGTGACTTTTTCCATTCCAGCTAGTTTCTGATATTTACAAATTTACCTTAGATGTTATCTTTTATGTATTTGATTTAATCAGTCACTTATTGCTCTACTTCTTTGCAGCTACCGACCAAATTGTTCCTTTGGGACTCAGTACCTCGTAATGCTATGGGAAAGGTAAAATACTGCTAACATTCTTTTCACAAACTTGTGACCTTTGTTTGCAAATCTTACCAGTCCGTTTGTTCTATGTGGTTTCAGGTAAACAAGAAGGAGTTGAAGAAGATGGTAGCTGAAAAGGGGCAATAAATATGGTTACAGGCAAGTTATGGGGTCTAGGACTTGGAAGTGTTGGAGCTAAAAGTAGAGTGTGAGAAGGGCCATCGTCGTTTTTCATTGTCTGGTGTCGTTTGTTTTTTGGATGTGCCTAAAGATGGCCAGTTAGTGGTTAGAAATAGCAGCAGTAGGCTCAGGCTTGTTATGGTAAGACAAGCTAGGGACTCTCCTGTTTAAGCAGACACTCCAATCCATGGATGGGGTGATTCTTTTTTACTTTTGATGAATAAAAGTGATGAAAAGGTCTTATCTTAGCTGTATCGTGTTCTTTACCATCCTTTGATTACCTAAGAAATTACATATTTTTGTATGAAAAGTAATGAGTAATTTATAAACTAATAAAAGTGATGAAAATGTTGTTCTTTTAAACAAGAAACCACCAAAGTCTACTTGTCAATGTTGTTCTTTTAAACAAGAAACCACCAAAGTCTACTTGTCCAAACGATTAAGTATTTAGCTTTGTGATGTAAATATTAACCCTAAAAGAATTAAGGGAATATTACTGAAATGTGTTTTTACAAATTGGATACGGGGGCAAATTCCAGTCCAATTCGGTTTCGATGAGGGGGAAGAAACTCTAGAAACCCCTGAGGCTACTACATGGGTTTGGAGCAATTTGGTATAGACCGGGGAAAGTTCGGGAGTATGGTATCGAATGGCATCGGGTTTCTTTATTATATAGTTCTTTCTACCCATGCATGGTGTGTGATTTTTTTTATGGAAATGAAATCTTTGTTGACTATAAGAAAATTAGATCGGGAGTAGAAGATATCCATAAAAGCTCAGGTTATTAATCCCCAAGTAAAATTGAACTCATATTGTTGAAACGAGACGTAGTGTCCAAAAAAACAACCACCACTCTACAGGTTATTGAGGTATCACAAATCTTCTTCCTAGGTGCCCTATACCTGGCGATAAGAACTTCAACGGAAGTATATTTCCCATACCTATACTCTGATGGTAAAGAATGGTTCGTGGAGAGTGCGACATGGACAACCTTGTTCTGATCCGACAGGGGACCCTTGCCTCACACCAGCTATTTCCTAGGGTCTTTTCTATTATCAACCACAGAAATAGTGTCATGGGATTTCTCTAATTTTTATACCCCAGTCAATTTTCAAATTGATTCTTATTCTATATCAAAAAATCTGCTTGACAGCAGCTCCCTCATCACTTGGTCATTGACATGGTGTTGTAACTTGGCATGCAAGCAAAACAAAAGTTACAAAATGGTTGTTGAATTTGCTAAAAAAACAAATATTCTTAACATTATATGGTCAATGATTTGTCAATGTAATGTGCACTTGGTCCAAGAAACATGGTCAGAGAAGAAGAAGAGAGCTGAGGTCTATTATGAATAATACTAGATAACTTGTGACTATGAAATCCATTTTTCTAATTGACAGTACATAGTATAGTACAATAATTTTCACAAACTACAAACCTTAGGTAGTATCACCCATGTTCATAGGTGTTTTGCAAAAACCCAGAAAACCAACAACAACAAAAAACACTTCTTTGTGGTACACACACTACACAACACACATGAAACAAGACATTTACGCAGACTGCTAATAAAAAATACACATATATATATATCAAGCTATCATTTCCCTTAACTTAGACACCTTTTCTCCTCCAAATCCTTCTCCTTGTCCATTAACCCTCCCTTTCTCAAAACTCTTCATCTCCTTGTCATCTTCTTCCTTCACCTCAACCTTCTCATCCCTCACCTTCCTCAACCCTTGTTCAGCACAAGGTCCATAAGACCAGCTGCACACAATAAAGTAGAGCAGATTCACAAAACTTATCGCAGCGAGAACCCAATAGTAGTAGTCATAGTGACCCTTGTTCACATCATTCGACACCCAACTATCTTTCCCTTTCTTGGAAGTGATGTCATCCACGGCACTCAATATGACGCTCGCTAGCAAGCTCGCCACAGCCACGCCTACCCCGAACAGTGAGGCTGCAATGCTCGACATGCTTTTGGGGAACTCATAGTAATAGAACTCTGTTTGTCCTATTGCATTGAAGGCTTCAGATAAGCCTCCCAAACAATGCTGTGGGATAAGCCATATAGCTGACATGACAACTCCTTCTAAGGCTCTCCTTCGCCGGATGTGCTCAACTATGCCTGTGACTAACATGGCTATTGAAGACAGGAACACCCCAATTCCCATTCTTGTTTTCATGCCAAGCCTCACTTGCTTGCCTTTGATCTTTGATGCCACGGGGAGGAGGACACGGTCATAGAAGATCAACCAGACTGTTATGGTGACTATAGAGAACATGCCAAATGACCCTGCTGGGATCTCGAAGCTTTCACCTATGTGTCTGTCCATGGAACTTGCTTGGAGCAGAGGGAATGTGTTTTGGCTGATGGTTATTGACATTATGGTGCCTGAAAACCATATGGGTATGACTTTTACGAGTGCTTTGAGCTCTTCTACTTGCTCCACAGTGCAAAGCTTCCATGGATTTGAAGCTGACCCATCTTCCTTGATGTCCTGATCAGGATTCCGGATTATGCAAGCTTTGTTCAAGAACCTAAATCCACAACAGCATCACCATTCATCAAAAGAACGATAAGCTAAACATATTTTTAAGTCATTAGCAATTTTGATTATAACGTTGTACCTGAGTCTGGCTGTTGGGGCAATAAGCTTTGAGTCCTTGTGATGGTGATACCATCCATCTGAGCTGAGAGGTGGAAGTGCAAGTTTTCTATTCCTATAAGCAACCACGAGGACTTGCACAAGGCCTGTGAGCATGCTCTTGGAGGCTTTGAGCTTGACATAAAGAGGAGAAGCCATACAGAACAAGAAAGCTGAAAAGAACATGAGAATGGCAGGGACTCCAAAACCCACTTTCCATCCGAGATGATCTTGAACATAAACGATGCCCGTAAAGGCAATCAAGATAGAAGTCATGACAGTGGCATAGTACCAACTGAAGAAACTCTCTAGGATCCTCTGGTTTTTGGGGTTATCTCTTCTGTCCAGCTGATCTGCACCAAATGCTATGGAACATGGCCTAATGCCACCAGCTCCAATTGACATAAGGGCCAAAGAGGAGATGAGAAGGGTCATTTGGCCTCCTGTGGGTGTGCTGCAGCTATGTGAGGATGGGTCACATGGAGGAGGCTTAGCTTGTGGTATCATTGCCGTTAGCCATAACAGTATCATCCCCTGTTGGACAGACCAAAGGTAGATTAACACAACACACATAAAACCACACTACTAATTCAATCTCTGCATATGTCAGCCAAGTTCTTTTGGATATTAGGATCAAAACCATGTACCAAATCATCCTCAAGAACCTCAACATGTCACCCAAATTGATCAAACAAGCTAGCAAATAGAAAGGGCCATTCACTATCACTATAGGGAGGTCTTAAGTCAATGGTTTTTAAGAAGGGTGTGTACAGTACATATAGTGGTTTAGAAAATGAAGTAAGAATTTCAAACTATGTTTTATTGAAGAAATTAAATAAGCTATGGGGATTGTCACTTTCAATTATTAAATGCCTATTTGCACAAACCTACCAAATATTCCTGACTCAAGCTTGACAACTTGACTCAATCTCTCTCTCTCTCCTCAGTTATTGGTGTCCTTTCTAATCAATTTGTTTCTGGATTATTGGGTTAAACCACCACCCTCACATGATGAGGCATAGCCATAGTAGACCAAAGTGGTGACTTTAAACTCACTGTTTTGCATGAGTTCAGACAGCAGGTTCCTTTCCAATGTTATTTTTAAAATAATATTATGCTTGAAAACTAAGACACTGTTAGTGAGGAAGGCCAGGAAAGGAACTCGAGAAATTTTAGGTTGAAAATTCTTAAACTAAAGCTTGTTTTGGCCTATTTCCTAAAAGAAGTTCTTCACTTGACAAATAAAAAAGGAAAATGTTTTATGTTTGTATAGGCATTGATGACAAAAGGGCAAGACAGCTCAGAACCACCAATCCCTCATTTTTACAGATAATCTGCAAACAAATTGGGTTCTGCAGATGAAGAAATGACAACCTATCTTCTCTTGAAACAGAAATGGAGAAATGTGTAATCAAATCCAGAATTTTCAAGAGAAAAAAAAACATAAGATTAATGATGTAAGAGAGTTACCAGGAGACTGGAGACGGAACCAAGTGAAATGGTGAGGAAGCGACCCAGATAAGAATCAGAGACAAAAGCTCCGATAAGAGGCATGAAATTGGTAGCAGCTGACCAGAGGAAGAGCAAGTTCGTCCCTTTAGCAAACCCCAAATTGTAATCAACCATTAAGTACTTTATCATATTTGGAATCAACCCATAGCTCGCAACCCTCTCAAATGCTTCATTTGCTGCAAAACCCAAATCAGCAAAACAAAAATTAGAAACTGAACCAAACCCAGAAAAGCAAACCAGAAATTTCCCCCAAAAAATCATTCAAATCAATGTACCTATAACGAAGGGCATAGTAATGAGACCGCCCTTTGGCCTCTTCTCCAAACCCTCTTCATGGGCAATCTTGCTTTCCTCCATAGAACCCCCCATCGTGTTTCTATGCTCAGTTCTGGAAAAAGGGAAGTAAAATACAAAGCTAGGCAGAAAGAGAACGAGCTCTGCTTCCTTCTTCCACTAATGACTTCACTCGGAACATTCTGACATTTTTGTGGATTTGGGAAATGGTAGTGGAATATATAAGGTTTACAAGCTACACTCGGACCCAAAAAAGAAATGTTTTTTTTTAAAGACGGTACCAAAGTTAAAACATTTAAAAACAATTTACTTTTATCGTATGAATATAGAAGAATAAAAAGGAATGAGGAGACAACACACCACGTTCTGATGACCCTTTCTTGTTGGCTACATCAAGAGCTGCTTTTTTCACATCGTCTGAAAGCTTGAAAAGAAAGGGACAGAAGAAGGGGGAAAAAAGAAAAGCAGAGAAGAGAAGAGAGGTGGAAGATAAGTGTAGGGCATGAGATTTGGTGGCGCTTAAGATGGGAGTCACAGTGACGTTTTTGCCACCAAAACCTGATTTTGAGATTCATCTAAAATTTACAGCAACTGAGTCAGTGTCAGTGCTATTCTATCTGTAGTCTGTGAGAGGAGAGGCTCAATGATTGATTAGATGGGTCTGTAAAAGCTATATCTGTATATCTTTTGGCGCTGAAATTTGACAATGTCAAGTTACCCATGTTGGGTTGTGTTGTACATCATTCCTCCTATTTAATGCTCATTTCATCTTTAAGGGCTTGATGTGACACTTGATTTAACTTTGTTCTTTCTCTCTATTGCATGCTTTTGCTAATCACACTTACATCTTCTTTTAACCTCAATCCATTCTTCTTGTTATCAAATTGACTAATCAACCAACACTACTCTATCACTAAACTACACACTTCTGCAGTTTTCTGGTAATTTCAACTTTTGGCTTGATTGGTTATGAGTCTATTCAAAACAAATCTTTTGTCTGTAAAGAGTTGTATAAAGGCTGAGTAAGAGGAGACCTTGAATGAGTGTTGTTCAGTAAGTAACTGTGGAAGATTAAGAAGTGTATAGGACATATTTGATATCTCAATCGAATATGTTATAATTTGATGTATTTTAAGTTGGATAACTCATTTTTCAATATCTATTCCGTTTAATTCCGTTCATTATTTTCGATAACACATGTATTTGTTATGTTCATATCATTACAAATGTAAACGTAGATGTACATTTACGAAAACACATTGAATATTGAATAAGATAATAACATGTCAAGTTAAAGAAATAATATGAATTAATGACATTTAATGCATTCTCATATTGTCCACGTCATACACTTTATAAAGTTTGATGATTTTAGTAAAGGTCGAGGCCTTGAGTCACCACTAATGTGTAATAGTGAGATCCCACACGCGCGTCGTCAATCTTTCAGTCTTGGCCTTGGGCTTCACGAAATCCTATTTTTTGCATGCAAAACTCAGCTAATTAAACTTTTAAACATTGTGTCAAGATTTATTATCTTGCATCTAGTCAAGTTTTAATTAGACATGATCCTTGGTTAAAGAATAGTAACATTTCCAAAAGATCATCTTGTCTACTATTTAAAGGATGTTGTGGTGACAGAAATATCACTTTATTTTTTATTCTTCTCCCTTAACAATATTCTACAGTTTGAGTACAAATCGGTTATAGGTCGCCAAACTCCATTAGTTGAAGCACTCACTAGTGGTTTAGGTTCGCTTTATCTTGGAAGACACTTGGCCATATCAATCTTCATTATGGTAGATGGGGTAATTTTGTCTTACGAAAACAGTCTTCAATTGGACTCGGACTTCCTACAACACAAGCAACCTATCGACTTGCGTGTAAGTGTACTATCATTCTTTTCATAGATATTGTTCTTGATTCAGTTTCCTACACTTCAAAATTAAAACTGATAAATATAGATTTAAAAATATACGAATCTTTATCAAAACTATAATGATATACCGTCTCACTTAACCCGTCGACCTGGCCATAATTTTTGTTGTTGTTGTTGAAAACAAGTAATGAGAATTATTATTTTGATGAGAAAAACAATCAACACGGGCCAAGGCCAAGAGGTGATGGGTATAGTACAGTTGTGAAGCAAGTCTAAGGTACCTCACCTCCAAATAATGGAACGTGTGTTGGTAGTCAGTGTCTTCATAATTCTAAACAGTGCACCACACACAAAGTCTGTTTTTGCCTAACAAAGCCATTGCCAATACGGCCACAACATGTTCATATGACATACATGTCTACACGAAGCCTCATAGAATCAATCACCAAAACAACGAGCAGTGATGAATGTATGAGTTAACTTGAAATTGCTAAGTGTTAATGAAGATGATATGTAATGAGTATATTGGTGGGCCCGAGAATATGCATGGGAATTGAGAAGACAAGGCAGTAAGGACATGGAAAGCAAGCCCCTCACTTTAGGCCTTTTGTGCTCTCAATAAGAGTGGGCCTTTTCTAAAGCTCAATAATAATAATAATGAATCCCTAAACATTGAATGGAGCCAATACACCGTGGGTCAGAGTTATCTGAATTCATCGTCGTCGTCAAGGTTTAGGCCTTACTCAATAACTATGTTACGTCCCTTTTACTTGTCTATTCATCCGGTCAACTCAAACTGTGTATACCCTATACTCCATGGATTGTTGCATACATGTTCTTTTCCAAAAATAATTATTCACATTTCCAAAATGATTAGTTGAATTGTGATAGTTAGATTATGTATATCTTTTGTATTTGAATATCTTGTACAAAAAAATCTTGTACAAGATATACTATAAGACTCACGGATAGATTTAGAGTGGCATATATGTATATAGGGTGTGTCATGGTATACTTTCAGAGATAGATTTAGAGTGGCATATATGTGTAGGGTGTATCATATGGTATATGTGGCATATATGTGTAGGGTGTATCATATGGTATATTTTCTTTCAAAAAAGTTTTTTAAAATCATAGATCTTATAGTTATTTTGATTTGATATCTCACGAACATACAACGGAGTTCATGTGTAAAAATGATGATGATTAGAAAATCTGATGTTTTCTTGACGATCATTTTTACTTTAAAACGCTCGGTTTTACCTCCAAACTCCTATAACATTTTTCAACTACCTGATTCACAACTAATTGTAAGTTGTATTTGAAAATCAGATGTCATAATTGCTGGTTAAAAGACGGTTCAAAGTATACATCTATAATAAAGTCTTTATATATATATGATAGCTATCAGGTAAAAACCACCCCTTATTGTGCAAACTACGAACTCTTGTGGGCCGCAGGATCCGTTCGGATCGATGGCTCAGATCGTGCTGAGAGACGCGGTGGCAGAATTGTAATTTGTGGCCCTTTTTGATTTGTCGCGACATTTTAGATAGAAACACGCGAGATTTTAGATAGAAACACGCGAGATTTTAGTTAGAAACACGCGAGATTTTAAATTAATCGAATCAATCCCCTTTTTTATTTTTATTTTATATTTTTTATTTTGCCCCCATTCAATATGCGTGTGTCCGATTTCTTATTTCATATTGTTATTTTTTTTCCGAACTGTATTAAGAAGAAGAAGAAGAAGACGAAGTAGAAGCAGAAGCAGACGAAGACGAAGACGAAGACGAACTCAAGGAGAACTGTAGGTCTTCAAAATGACCTAAAAAATGTTCTCCGATTTCCACAGTCCCTCGAGCAAACAAGGTAAACTCTTCTAACAAAGCCACTGCATATGAGTTCATAAGGTTCAGAGCTTGTGAATCATTTGGCTTCTCAAATTCATGAACTTCTGAAAATCTATGAACAATTACAAAGCTTAACTATTATCATTTGCAGCATCATAGCTGAGTAACCGAGTAACAATATTCTATGCATTGTAGATTTGTGTGAACAAAAACTATGATAGTTAAGCAATTAAGAGTTAACAGTTGACCCCTAACCTCACCCTCCAATCTCATTCACTTAACCCTAAACTGATTTTCTGAGTCATGTACTACTTCATTTCCTCAAAATCTGACTCTACAAAAGAGAAGATGTGCCCTAGACTTTAAATGTTATGGCCTATAATCTGCCATGCCCCTTTCTTCTAAAATCATAGGTAACCTCTTAATGATGCTGAGAAACATTCTGGAAGGCATAATTCACTTGACCCTATATATAAACTGAAGTACAAAACTCTTTAAGTAGGACTTCTGTTTTTTTTAATTTTCTGTAATAGACTGAATCTCGGTATGTTTTTGTCGAACATGTTATGAATGTCAAGATATTTCTAGGTATGAATGGGAAACTTTTAGCAGTTTGAATGTTAAATTATTAGTACTATGTGTTGTAAAATTTCAGCAGTACTTTGAATATCAAATCCTCTGGAAGTAGATTGCCAGACATTTCTTAAGTTGTGGTTTGATTGTGTCTTTTTGTAGAAGAAACTGCTGCAGCCTCTCTAGCTGCAGAGTTAGTGGTTCCTGACTCTGCAACTAGTTCGCTACATGGGCTAAGTGATGAAGATAACATGCCTATTGGCATTTTAAGGAAAAAGTCTGTGAATCTGCAAGTTTATGAGAGGCTTCGGAAGCAGAAACAAAGGATTGATGTCCTTGGTAAGCGTAAAGAGCCAGATGTTGTGTCTTCAGATCAGGAGGCAAAGAAACCGAAGATTGCTGGTGAAGTGAAGATAAGAGTTTATAAAACTTCACACCAGAGGGAGGAGTGGCAGTTGATTAGGAAAAGGAAAGCCGGGCTATCTAAGATTTTGTTACTCACTTCACCGTCTAGGTTATACGATTTGATCGTTCGTCTAAGTGCAACCCAAAGAAAAGACATTGAAGAGATAGGTTTTGGGTCCATATTACATCTTAGAGTGCAGTTTCTTCCCGCCCGGCTGTGCATGTACCTTGCCGAGAGCTTCAAGCCTGGCATTATGTCCCTGGTTCTTGGGTTTGGGGATCGGTTACATATCGACGATTCCGTTGTACACCAGGTTCTTGGCATTCCTCGAGGCAAGAATAAGGTTTACTTGAATAAGAGTAAATCTTATTCAAAAGCTCGCTTGGAATGGAGGGAGTTAACAAAGTTGGTTGATGTGAAGGGTAAGAAGAAACATACTACATCTGTCTATGATATAACACATGAGGATCTGTACCATCACTTGTTGTCTTTGAAGGATGGAGGGGACCATTTCAAACGATCATTTTTGGTGCTATTTACCACACTTATGATAGATTTTGGTAGTTCCTCCGGGCTTGTGAACCAGTACATATTGGATGATGTTCACGATGTCGAGAAGATCAAAGACTACAATTGGTGTCAGTTTCTGGTTGACAGGTTGGTGGAGACATCTAAGAGTTGGGACCGGAAAAAATTCTACATAGGTCCAATGACATTTTTGGTGGTAAGTAAGGTTATTTGCCCATTTTTGTTTTTTAATGCATAGTATTTTAGTAATTGGGTTTTTTGCCTCTAAGAATTTGCACTGAAAGAAATACTGTAATATGTTAGTGGTCTGCATCATTAATTTTTAGTGGTATGTAGTACTTATTTTAGTGGTCTGCAACATGATTTTTTAGTTGTCTCCAGCATAATTTTTTAGTTGTCTCAAGCATTATTTTAGTGGTCTGCATCATTAATTTTTAGTGGTATGTAGTACTTATTTTAGTGGTCTGCAACATGATTTTTTAGTTGTCTCCAACATAATTTTTTAGTTGTCTGAAGCATTATTTTAGTGGTCTGCAGCATAGTTTTTTAGTGGTCTGTATGCAGTACCATGTTTCTCATAATGTGGTCTTATATTGTTAAAATCAGTTCGTTACTTGACTATTAGATTATTTGCAGCTGTTCTATTTGGATCATACTACCATAGCCAATCTGAAGAAGCCAAAATATAAACCTTCGTTAATTGGTTGGACTACAGACGATGTTCAGGAGAGAGAGGATAAAGAGTTGTTGTTAGGTGACAAGTTTGGAATGTGTTACGTTGATCAACCTGATCCTCAGTTGCCGGCTCAGTTGCTTCCTTAACCACCTCTTGTATCTCCTCGTAAGGTCGATGAACAATCTGGTACTCACCAGAATACTCATGATCCTCAGTCCCATCCACGACCTTCTGGTTCTACTCGTGGTTCAGGGAGCAGCTATCGTGTATGTTTTCTGACTTTTATATTTTTTATTTGTTTTCAGTTATCATTCCTAAATGTTGTTTTTTGATTTAGTTTTATTGATAACATTTCAGCGTTCATACCAAAACTTTGTCACAGCGGCAAAAGTTTTCGCTGAGAGTTTTGAAGTTTTGGTTGACTGTTATGAAAACAGTCAACATCCTCTACCCGATGTCCAACAAGTTAGGCGTCTGTCTCAAGGATTTCAGGACATTGTTGGAGTTCCAAGTCCTGTGGCAACAGCACCACCTATGCGTGTTGAACAGCTTGTGGATGGTGACTTTTGGGAGCGGGAGGATGTTCTAAAAGCTATAGCAAAGATCGAAGAAGCTCAAATGAAAAAGAAGTCCAGTGCTTATTTTCATGCACTAAGGACTAGATCACCTGATGTAGGTCCTGTACCTACTTTCACCCTTCTGCCTGACTTTGAAGAAAATGAGACCAAGAAAAATATCTGCGAAGAAGACGAAACTGATAACGATCAGTTGGAAGGTTCAGACGATAGTGAAAGAGAAAATTCAGGCGGAAGCTACTGTGATTTGGACAAGTGTGCTTATGTAAGTGATGACGAAGAAGAAAGAGAAGTAGATGCACCTGATTCAGAGGTACCAGCTGAAGCAGACGTTGGAGCTGAACAGAGTGACGATTTGCACATGTACCCTGGCATTGGTCCTATTCTTGTTGATTCAGATACACAACCTGATGTACAACTTGAACATAGTTCATGTGAAGAGAAAAAGTTGTTGCTGATGTGGAGCATAAAGAAGAAACAGACACTCTTGTTCCCGGTGATGATGTCCAATGTGATGTCCAATGTGAACAGAGTGCATGTGATGGGAAAGAAACTGTTGCTGATGATGTCCCAGGGGAACAGAGTGTATGTGAAGGGAAAGATGTTGTTGCTGTTGATGTCCCAGGTGAACAGAGTGCATGTGAAGGGAAAGATGTTGTTGTTGTTGATGTCCCAGGTGAACAGAGTGCATGTAAAGGGAAAGATGATGTTGCTGATGCGGGGCATAAAGAAGAAACAGACACTCTTGATGCCGGGGAACATAGCATGCCAAAAACTCATCTGGATAAAAGCAGTAATTTGAAGGATGGATCTCATATTGTTGTACTGGATTCTGAGACACAGGAATCATTGAAACAAAGTCCTCCTGATCTACCAGTTGAACAGACTGCATGTGAAGGGAAAGAAACAGACATTACTGTTCCCGGCATTGACAGTCAGAAATATGGATCTCATATTGTTGTACTGGATTCCGATGATGTCCCAGGGGAACAGAGTGCATGTGAAGGGAAAGATGTTGTTGCTGATGTGGAGCATAAAGAAGAAACAAACACTCTTGATGCCGGGGAACATAGCATTCCAAAAACTGATCCAGATAAAAGCAGTAATTTGAAGGGCGGATCTCATATTGTTCTACTGGATTCTGAGACACATGAATCATTGAAACAAAGTCCTGCTGATGTACCAGTTGAACAGACTGCATGTGAAGGGAAAGAAACAGGCATTATTGTTCCCGGCATTGACAGTCAGAAAACCATAGATAAAAATGGTCTTCATTGTCTAATTGATGCAATGATGATTGATGTAATGGCATCATCAGTTATTTGTGCTGAGGAAGAAATCACTGAAGAGAAGAATACAATCATTGTTGAGGAGAAAACCACTGAAGCAGATCACCCTTCTCTAGATTTAATTCCTGAACATGGGCTTTTATCCCCCAATACAATCCAAAGAAGATGGTGGGACCTATACTGACACATCTCTGCATATTGGCAAAGAGGTAAGTGGATTGGCGTCTGGTAACGGTGAAGAACAAAAACTAAAGATAGAGGTTTCTAATCAGAAAGGTAGTTCTTCACATTCGGTTCAAGACATCACGAAACTTCCACACATACTGCTTAGTGACTCTGATGTAGAGGATTTTGATGATCCAGAAGCTCTCTTCTCTTCTGTGGCATCAATGAGGAATGACGCATGTGAAGAACTTGAGGAGATATCTGAGCCGTGCATGGCTATGGTCCTTTATGTTCCTCCACATAAATTGTCTGGGAGTAACACATCTGCTTCAGCTTCACACATAAACAATGAGGACAAACCAGTAGGCAAGGAAAGTGTTGATGCAGAACCATCACATCATTCTGGTGATACAGACGATATCTTCAACGCTTACCAACAAAAGAATGAACAATAAACTCCTCCTGATGCAGCATAAGTTGTTTCACCTCCTCGTAAACGCAAAGGGAGAAGAAAAGGCGCATTGAATATTCCTCCACTTCAGGCCATCCCATCGCCAGATTGCGCTACAGGTCCCGATCTTTATTTGTTTGATAAGGACATAGTACCTTATGGGAACAGGCATACCGAATTCATTAGCAGTAAGCAGCAGCCCATTTGGGAGACTCTGTTGACAGATTGGGCTTTGAACCCCACCGAAACTGATTTGAAGTAAGTTGCTGTTATTACTATTCAGTTTATCTAAAATTCATGCATAAAATATTTTCTGCTCTGCATTATAAGGTTTTAGTGGTCTACTTATAAGATTTTAGTGTTCTGCAGCAGGAACTTTTAGTGGTCTGCATATAAGGTTTTACCTGTCTACAGTGAAATTTTTAGTCGTTTATCAAATTTCATTCTTATGATGTGACAGGGATCATGTGTATGAAAATGCGAAGAGACGACATTTTGACTTTCAGAGATGACATGGAAGTTTACAGTTCTGTGATTGATGCTTCGGCTGATTATCTCAACTACTTGGAATTCTACAAGGTGAACCATCTCGGTCCATCACGGGTGTTCTTATCAACCAATATATCTGTAAGTTGAAGTTTGGTATCCTTTTTGAAGTCATTCAATTTTTATTTTTGTTCATCATTTTACTTTATCTTTTTTGAATAATAATCTTCTTGTATTTACATATATGTAGATTGCCTACGAGCAGTCAAGAAACACTGATGCTCTGGGAAGTATTGTACAGGATGAACTTCGAAAGTTTAACATGAATTTGCATTATTATGACATGGTAATTTTCTGTTTCGTCATTCTAATTATTTATTTGTTTTTAAGTCAAATTACTTTGGTGAATTTTTTGTGTTTTGGGAAATCATTTTTGTTGCAGATTATGATATTTGTATACAGGAAGAGCCATTACATGGTCATGGTAATTGATATAAAGAATAGTATCATCGAGATTCTTGATAATTATGACCCTGATACTGACGATAAGGATCGTTATCAAAATTGTTTGCATGACTTGGTGAGATTAATATATTCTTCTTTTTCTTGTTCTTGAGTGTTATATATTTTTATATTTTATTCTATCTGAACATATTTACTTGTAAATAATGTTTCAAAATTTGTATATATCACAGAGAGATGGCATTTCAGCCCATGTTATGACGACCAATAAGAAGATTGGGCTAAAAATCGGTGGTCTACCAATCAGACGTCGTCATCTTCATTGGCAGAATTCTTTGAACTGCAAGGATTGTGGGGTTTTTGCCATGTACCATGCAGAAAACTATCTCGGTCGAGGACGATGGGCCAATAAAACCAAAATCGCACATCGGATTACAGTATGTTTTTCTTCTCTTAACCTCTCTTTTAGTGGTCTGCAATATAACCTTCTAGTTTCCTACACTCTGAACTTCTAGTGGTGTACAACATACCCTTTTAGTGCTCTGCACTTTGAGCTTCTAGTGGTGTTCAGCATAGCCTTTTAGTGGTCTCCAATCTGAACTTTTAGTGGTGTGCAGCAGAGCCTTTTAGTGGTCTGCACTAAAAGGCTGATTTTGGCATTTTAGTGTGCATCAGAGTCACATATTTTTTCTGCTGCATTTCTTAAAGCATTCATATATTCAAACTTTTCCAATGCAGTATCAAATGACACAGACAAAGAAGTTGAGGATGAGGTTCATGGCAAAATTGTTGACGTTTGAGTTGAACGGTAAATGGAAAGATGTGCATGAAGAAGTGAAGCTCTACTATTCAAGAACAGGAAACCCATTCAATTTTCGCCAAACAAAGTTTCCATTTAAATGTACCAAATTGCCAAAAATAGGTTCTTGATTGTTTGGAACAGTATGGATATTGTTCTTTATTGTGGTGAGATCATAACTATGGATATTTTTTTTCTGTTCAAAACAAACATGGTTATTATAATACAGATATGATTCTTAGTATTTTGGAGCTTATGTTTCAAGTTTCAGTGGAATGTAATATAGTATATTAGCAGTCTGCACATTAACCAATTTGTGGTGTACAGTATAATTTTATAGTGTTGTGCAACATAGATTATTAGTATACTGACTTGTGCATGATTATATTTTTGTATCTGTTCAAAACTAGTAGATAATAAGTCACAATTTATTACTGCTATGGACCATATGCTACTGTTTACTCATACTTGGCAAACTTTAATATTTCATAGATTCATAGGGAAAACATGGTGTGTGAAACACAAAACAAAACAGACAAAAGACGACATGCATGAAAAAGAAGGTTCCAACAATCCTTCATCTGCCTATGGCTTAGGGATCTACATTTATATTTCCGAAGAATTGTTGATATCCCCTTAGTGCCTGCAGCATGCGTTCCTTGGCAGCTGTTTGTTCTGCCTTCCAAGTATGATTGTCATCTCGTTCCATCTCACCCAACAACTTCACAACCTGTGCATCCAGCATCAACATCTGATACTGGATCACTGTGAACTTCAACTTCCATAGTTGGTGATTGGTATCTATACGTCTTTCCTCATCTTCGATGTTCATGCGAAACCAAGCACTATTATCACTTCTTCCGTTGGAGGCCATTTTTTATTTTGTTTTGTGGGACTGAAGATATTTCTGTGCATATGAGGTTTGAAAGGTGTGTTCAAGTGATTGCTAAGTGGGGGGTATGTATAGCCCTGGTCCAAGGACATTATTGTTATTCCGAAACTAAGTTATGGACTAAGTGGGTAGTTTCTTTTCAACACCACCTCTACTCTTATGCATTAATTCTCACCCACTAAATCTTCAAAAAATGATCAACTTCTGATCAGTGCATCTCTGTTTTAATAGCTTAATCTTCCTCGTTTTTTTAAAACCTATCTATTTTCTGATATTGCGTCAGGGTCATGGTGGTTGCCTTTCTAATCACTTCATCATACCCAAAACAGTCATAAATGTTAATGGTGTGTAGACTACTATATCAGTGGTGTGCATTTTAAATAATTAGTGGTGTGCAGCATAATTTTTTAGTGCATAGACTTTGCATGAAATGTATTTTGTATCTGATAATCAAATAATAAATTATGTGTTTAGTGGGTAGTTTCTTTTTATGATCCACTCTACTCTTATGCATTAAATTCTCAACCACCAAATCACTACATCAAAATCCCTTGGCCACAAAAATCAATACCTCATTTCCAAAAGTGATCAACTTCTGATCAGTGCATCTCTGTCTTAATAGCTTAATCTTCCTCGTTTTTTTAAACCTATCTATTTTCTGATATTGCGTCAGGGTCATGGTGGTTGCCTTTCTAATTAGTTCATCATAACCAAAACAGTCATAAATGTTAGTGGTGTGTAGACTGGTATATCAGTGGTGTGTGTTTTTAAGTATAAGTGATGCGCAGAGACTTTGCCTAAGGTTGGTTTGTATCTGATAATAAAACAGTAAATACTATGTATAATAACATAAAAATTATGGAATATTGTTATAATACTATGTATTATAACAATAAACAAATAAATAAAATTATTTATTTATTTGTATTCTTAGTGGACCTGATATAGGTCCATTTATCAATAATTGTAGTGGGCTGAGCCCAATTGAATATGAGAAGACACTCCTCGCGTGCCGTCATTAATGGACGCGACGTGCGTATATTAACACGCAACATCCTCTATTCACGGTGATTTAATCAGTTTAAATTTTGTAATTAAAATTAACTCGGCGCCCTTTTGATTTCCTAAAACGCGTCCCTTGATTTGTTATATATAGTGCCCTAGCCGTAGAGTCTTTTCAGTCACCACAAACTCTTTTGAATAGAGAGATCAGAGGGATATCTTTTCGAAAGCGATTTTCTAGTTGCAGGATGGAAAACGACGATCAGAGGGATATCATCAATCAACTCCCCAACAATGTGCTCCTGCAAATTTTCGACAGGCTTTTGGAAGAAAGCGATGGTCCCTTGTTTCCTCTTTCTGTCTGGTAAGCGATACTATGTTCTTCCCCTTTTCCTTCTGGTAAATCAATCCCAAATCAGTATCTGTTTATTTTTATTTTGATTACCAAATCAGTATCTGTTTATATTTATTGTTGATTCTAGTCAAGATTGATTACCTAAATCCCGTATTTTTGTTTATTATTTCTGCAATTCGTGGTTTAAATAGTTGCAGGAGGTTTTACGAACTTCTGCATCGTGATGAGAGAGTTCTTTCCCGTCTGCGCTGCCAATTTAGGCCTGAAGTTGTTCGAGCTGTTACAGGACGCAGCTGTCGCGTTCTTCGCAACACATCTAATGCTCGTAATTACAGGGCAAGGTTTTTGCTTGCCTTCTACTACACATTCAATAGCAGTGAGAACGACTATGGACTGAGGCTCCTGTCCGAGTTTGATTGCACCACAACCTAGAGGCGGCGTTACATCATGGGAATGGCCCAAATCAATGTAGGCAGGTTTGATTATGGTGTTCAGATTCTGGTCGGGTTAATCATGGAAGTGGTGGAAGGTGATGAGGAAAGGCGTGGACTTCGAGTCTGCCGCTATGATTTCCAAAGGATGCTTAGAGGGAACAAGCGCCGAACTTTGGTTGTCACCGAGTGCTGCTCTGAAGAAGACATCGGGCATTGGCATCCTAAGGTTTACGATACTATCGACCATGGTGGTGATTTGAACGTCAGTTGTCCTTATTGTATCGTAGATATAGAGACCTATAAGCTGCGTTACAATATATATTAGGTTAAAATTTTCATCTATTTTGTAATGCTTTCAGATTTTTATATATAATACAAGTTTGGTTTTTGTGCTTCTAAAACACTCGACTACAATGTGATAATTGTTTGTGTTACATACCACTAAAATGCAAGTAAACACATCAAATAAATTGAAATTAATTGTATAATGTAAGTATGGTTTTTGGTACTAATATATTACATTACAATGTGATAATTGTTTATTTTTCAAACCACTAACATGCAAGATAACACTTCAAAATAAATTGAAATACTGAACTTTGACGAAGATAAGGAACAAATATTATCAATTTCTTCAAGTTTTTCAACACAAATAACAAACAGAACAGTAGTAATATCCATCATAGAAAGAGAGAAACAGACTATTATTCAAAACAAAGCATTAAACAAAATATATAGATATTTTTTATTTCATATTAAGCCTTCTGGGAGGACACGATTTTTCCTATGTTATGGCCTTCATCTGGATCATCATCCCTTTTCCTTTTCTTTTCACTCTTCAGGTTTACCTCCTTCTTTTCTTCTTCCTTTTCATTCTTTAGACGTTTATCTTCTGCCTTTGGGTTCTCTCATTCCTTGTTTTCAACTTCTGAGAGTTTAGAAGAAACTTCGCCCTCATCATCTGACAGCTCTGGGTAGGACGTCAGACCTCTGCTTGAACTTATTTTAGTGCTATCGCATGTTGTTGGAGGAGAAACAGGTAACAAATAGTTTGGAAGTAGATCGCCAGACATTTTTTAAGTTGTGGTTTGATTTGTGAAGGAGAAGGAAATTATGAACAAGTTAGACAGAGCAGAGTATTATATATAAGGTCGGTTGATGACGCTTTTGGAAACGAAGAGGCACATACCTTATATGAAACGAAAAATTAAAAAAATGATTAAAATAATTATCTTCTTTGGCAATTACTAGAAATTATAGGAGAAATAATTTGCGGTTTCCTTTAATCTTTATAACTTTTCGTATCTGTACACGCGTCTTGTATAATAATTACCCGGATTTTAATTTTTTGGAATATCTAGATGAATCTCAGGCCCATTAGGGTTTCTAGAGTCCAAGTAGCAATGATGCCCTAAACGACAGAGGTATAAATGCCTAGTGCAACGATTTGACTATTCATATCTGAGAACAGCTTGTAGCCACTATTTATCTTCCTCGTCAAATCTACTCTGTGCACCCTACAGCGTCAGATTTTCATCAAGGTGTGGCTTCTCAAATTTTTTATTGTTAATTATTTCTCTCAACCTTGCAATTGTTGCCTATTTTTTTTTAGTTTAATCTGAAGTTTATTTATTTTTGTATACATCCGCCCTGTAGTTGTGTACTGTATTTGTATTCATTTGTGAATTAAGTGGACTATTTTTGCACTGGTTAATCTTTTTTTTATTAACTTAATTTCCATTATATTATAAGTAGCATATATATATGGTAGTGATGTGTTTAATAAACTATTAGTAGTCTGCATGATAGTATTGTGCAACTTTATCTATGTTGCTCTGTATCTGATAAAAACATTACAAAAAAAAAATTGGTCATATCCCTTTTCAGGTAATTATAATGGATCAGAGAGGGGTTCCTGGTGTTGATTATATCACCTCATTGCCAGAAAATGTATTGGTTAATATTCTGAAGAGGAGTTTAGATGATTTAGACTGCAATTTGGTCATACTCTCATCCTGGTAATCAATTTCACATCTGTGCCTTAGAATTTTTGTCCTTTATTATTAATAATTAATTCTTTTAATTTTTTTTTTCGAATTCAGTTGCAAATTATTTTATAGACTTATGTCTACTGAGAAGGATATTCTGATGGAGCTACCTTCTACTTTCCACCCGAGGACGGTGAAAGCTGTCGACCATGACGGCTCCAAAATTCTTGAAAGGGCCGCTGATTTTGGGAACCTCAAGGCAGCATATCTTCTGGCTTTGTACCTCATCTTCAATTCTGATACTCCTGATCGAGGACTTCAGTTTCTTGAGACGTGTGACAATGAGTCAACTTTGTTGAGGAGGTATGTATATGGGATGGCCAAATTGAAAGTACATGATCCTGATGATGTTGAAGCGGTTCTTGGTCTATATCGTTTCTTTGCGGGAATTGATTATTATGACAGGCGTGAGGTATTTGAGTGTCGTCGTCTTTTCCGCCGAATGTTGCAGGATAGGAATTGGAGACATCTAAAACACACAAAGTTGTGCAAATCGACCAGATATCCCGTTCACTGGAACAAAAAAGTCGCAGCAATTAAATATCTTAAAGAGTATTTTTACAACTGCATAGAATGTTTAATTGATATTGAAACGTATAAACTGAAGCACAAAACTCCTTAAGTAGTTCTTCTGTTTTTTTTAATTTTCTGTAATAGACTGAATCTCGGTATGTTTTTGTCGAACATGTTATGAATGTCAAAAAAAATTTAGGTATGAATGGAAAACTTTTAGCAGTTTGAATGTTAAATTATTAGTACTATGTGTTGTAAAATTTCAGCAGTACTTTGAATATCAGATCCTCTGGAAGTAGATTGCCAGACATTTGTTAAGTTGTGGTTTGATTGTAAAGAAGAAGGAAATTATGAACAAGTTAGACACAGCAGAGTATTTTTGGGAAACGAAAACTTAAAAAAATGAATAAAATAATTTTTTTTTGGCAATTACTACAAAATATAGGAGACCTAAATGACTGTTTCCTTTAATCATTACTTTTTACCGATTATCTAGATGAATCTCAGGCCCATTAGGGTTTTTAGAGTCCAAGTAGCCATGATGCCCTAAACGACAGAGGTATTAATGCCTAGTGCAACGATTTGACTATTCATATCTGAGAACAGCTTGGAGCCATTATTTATCTTCCTCGTCAGGTTGGAGCCACTCTTCATCTTCCTCTTCAAATCTATTCTGTGCTCCCTACAGAGCCTCGATTTTCATCAAGGTGTGTCTTTCCAAATTTGGTCACTCCTCTCATCAATATATGTTTGGTTTAATTGCAAAATATCCTTCTTGTGTGTATATTGATTATTTGGTCATGTATTAGCACCTCAGTGTCTATATTATTAGTACTTTGCATTAAAATCTCAACCACTGAATCCTGCCTCAATCTCCCTCGTTCATATAAAATTACTGGCTCTTTTCCAAATTTGGTCACTTCTCTCATCAATATATGTTTGGTTTAATTGCAAAATATCTCTCTTGCGTGTATATTGATTATTTGGTCATGTATTAACACCTCAGTGTGCTATATTATTAGTACTTTGCATTTAAATCTCAACTACTGAATCCTGCCTCAATCTCCCTTGTTCACATAAAATTACTGTCTCTTTTCCAAATTTGGTCACTTCTCTCATCTATATATGTTTGGTTTAATTGGAAAATATCCCTCTTGTGTGTATATCTCTGTATTTTCTAGAGGTTGATTTTTTTTTGAAGAACGAATCATGGAAGTTCTGTTTGTAATTACTTCATTTCTACCAACCAAAATGTGTCATTAATGTGGAGCATGCCTGTAATAATGACCACTTTGAATAAGACCAAGATAATAAAATAAATTTTGTGAACTAAGTGGACTGTATTTGTGCAGGTTAATGTTTTTTATTTTATTAATTTGAATGCCAGTATTTTATAAGTAGCATATTTTATGTAGTAGTGGTTTGTATAATAAACTATTAATAGTCTGCATTTTCAGGTATTAGAATGGATCACAGAGTGCTTCCTGGTGTTGATTAAATCACGTCGTTGCAGACTATGTGTTGGTTAATATTCTTAAGAGGTGTTTTGAGGATTCAGACAGAAATTTGGTTATACTCTCATCCTGGTAATCAATTTGAAACTTGTGTCTTACAATTTTGTTTTTATTTATTATTACTATTTATTCTTTTACGTGTTTTTAATTTTAGTTGCAAGTCATTTCATAGACTTATGTCTACTGAGAAGGATATTCTGATGGAGCTACCTTGTAAGTTCCACCCGAGGACGGTGAAAGCTGTGGACCATGACGGCTCCAAAATTCTTCAGAGGGCCACTGATTTTGGGAACTCCAGGGCAGCATATCTCTTGGCTCTGTACCTCATCTTCAACTCTGATACGCCTGAGCGAGGTCTTCCAATTCTGAACACGTGTGACAATGACTCAACTTGGATGAGGAGGTATGTCTATGCGATGGCCAATCTGAATGTAAATGAAGATGAAGATGAATCTCTTGCTGCTCTGTATAGTTTCTTTGAGGAGACTGATCTGAATGACAAGCACGTCCTATTTACTTGTCGTCGCCAGTTTCGCCAAATGCTGCAGAACAGGAACTGGAGATATCTAAAACACACACATTTGTGTGAATGGACCGGAGATCCCATTCACTATAATAAGAAAGTCGCAGCAATTAGACGTGTTATAGAGTTTTATTACAATTGTGTGGAATGTTTAATTGATATCGAAACATATAAACTATCTCATAACACTATGTAGGTCTTTTGTTTTTATTTTATTTTATGTAATAGACTGAATCTCAATATGTTTTTGTTAAACTTGTTATGAATGGTAACTTATTAGTAGTATGAATGGTAAAATTTGAGCAACGTGAATATTGAACCATTAGTACCATGCGTGGTAAAATATTAGCAGTATGTAAGCAGATTAACTTGATTTTCGAATTAATTAATATAATGACGAAGGTGAAGGGGTGGTTAAGAGAGTTTCAGAAACTCATCGACTTGCGCTTGACTACACCTGTCTACATCATATTAAATATGGAAGATGGAAGGGTAGTTATTAATTTTAAAAACTCTTTCCTTTTTGAATTTCACCATCACTTTACTTCTATTATATATAGGGAACTTTAATTCGAACATATTTCTTTCTATCTCCATGGTTGATTTTTAAGCTCCTCCTCTATTCTACTCAGTTACCAGAAGAAAGCCTGAAGCGAACTTGTTGCGGTATGATTTTGCCTTTGAGTTTTCTACGTTTCTTCTTTGATTCATAGAAGTATTTATTTACATGTTTGAGTTTTTAACAAAATATTTCATCTTCAACCCCAGGTTTCATAATGGATCAAAATGCTGCCTCTGGTTTCGATTACCTTAGTGCTTTGCCTGATGCGTTGAAGTCTCAAATATTCAAAAGGACTCTAAGTGATGGTGATGTTCCTTTTGTCCACCTCTCGATGTGGTAATTGGTTCTGAAACCCTATCTTAAACATGTAAAATTCTTATTTAATTATTTTCTTTTGTAGTGTATGATTTTATATTTTGTGTGCTACATTCAGTTGCAAGGATTTCTATAAGTTTATGAAAGAGGATGATGATGTTCTGTTGGCCCTAAATTGTGATTTCCGACCACAAGTAGTGAAGGAAGTGAAATTCCAGACCAAATTAGTGCTTGAGGAGGCTAGTGAAGCCGGTAATTTAAATGCTAGGTACCTTCTTGGTCTGTACTATACTTTCAATCGGAATAGACCTAGACACGGACTTGAATTACTTGAGAGGTGTGACAACTGGTCTACAATGTTAAGACGATATGTCCGTGCCATAGCACTAATCAAAGTAGGTGGGGAAGATGAACGTGCTGGAGATATCTTTGGCGGTTTCTTTATGCAGATGTTGTATAACGACAGGTCAATGCTGCATGAATGTTTTGGTTGAACTTGTGTTCTCTAAATAGTTGAAGATGTTTTTTTTAGTTGGACAACTGGTATATTAGCGGCATGTGTTCTAATATATTAGCGGTGTGTAAATTAATCATTTATCGGTTCTCAATTCTTCCAATATTAAAACTATTTTTTCTGATATGAATGGGAAAATCTCAGCAGTTTGAATATTAAATTATTAGTACTGTGCGTGGTAAAATATCAGCAATATGTAAATAAATTGATCTGATTTAATTAATCTAGGCTTTACACGTATTTTAATTAAATGACTGCACATATATTATCATTTCCGTATTAATTGAGATAATAAATAAGGTGAAAGAGCGGTTAAGAGAGTGACAATCTGATTGACTTGATTTGACTACACGTGTCTCCATCATATTAAATATGGAAGATGGAAGGGTGGTATTGCATTTAATAAATCTTTTTCTTCTTCAATAATCCCATCGTTTTACTTCTACTATATATAGGCAAGTCTTATTCGAACATATTTCTCCCTATCTCTGTTTCTCTTTATCTCAAGCTCCTCCTCCATTCCTCTCAGTTACTTGAAGAAATCCTGAAGATCAACAATCTTTTCAACTTCATTAAGGTTTTTTAATGGATTACCTTAGTGCTCTGCCTGATGAGTTGAAGTCTGAAATATTCAAAAGGACTCTGGATGATAGCGATGTTCCTTTTGTCCACCTTTCTATGTGGTAAACTGGTAATAAAACTCTATCCCTCAACATTTAAAATTCTTATTTCCTTTTTCTTTTTTACTCTTTTATTTTAATACACTATTTGTCTTTGTGTGCTGCATTCAGTTGCAAGAATTTTTATCACTTAATGAAAGAGGATGATGATGTGCTGTTGGCCTTAAATTGTGAATTCCGACCACAAGTAGTCAGGGCAGTCTCTTTCCGCACCAAATCAGTGCTTGTGAATGCTACTGAAGCCGGTAATTTGAATGATAGGTACCTTCTTGGTCTGTACTATACTTTCAATCGGAATAAACCTAGACTCGGCCTTAAATTACTTGAGGTGTGTGACAACTGGTCTACAATGTTAAGAAGATATATCCATGCAATTGCTCTAATCAAATTAGGTGGGAAAGAAGACCTTGTTGCAGACATATTCTACGGTATCTTTTTTCTGATAAGTGATCCAGAGAGGGCAATGATGCATGAATGTCGTCGTGAGTTTCGTGCCATGCTACACTTTGGCAGATGGTCACAGTTGAGGATATCAAGCATCTGCGAAACTCCTCACGATGCTGGCCATTGGAGGCGTAGGTTGTACGATATCGCAAGTGCCGGAGAACTTAGATATGTGTGTATTGACTGTTTAATTGACATTGAGTCAATGAAGCTTGTTCGTAACATCAACTAATTACGCTTTCTCTTTAACCTGGTTGTTTTTGTTGAACTTGTCCACCTGAATAGTTGAAGATGTTTTGTTTTTAGGTGGACAACTGCGTTGTGTAATTTTGGTTGATGCTTAATATATGTTATCTTGTGTTTTGTTTGTGTTTTTCACTAGAGAAGCAAATTTCCATCTGTCACCACTCTGCATGTTAAAAAATTAGTGGTGTGCATGCTAAACTGTTAGTAATGTGCAAGCTACAAATTCTAGTTGCAGAGAAACTGTTAGCAATTTATGCATGATCTTAAAAGATCTTTCGTTTATTAAATTCAGACTCATTATCTTGAATTCTTCAAACTTTTGATCCAAACATGTACATTTTTTTGCAAGTCTCAAATTCATTTTATAATACATCTATGAATATTAAATAAGCTTTTTATGTATGAACTATCAACAACATGTATTCTAATATTTTAGCAGTGTGTACACTAACCTTTTAGTGATCACGGATATAGAATTGTAGAGAATTAAGAGAAGAACACAATTTGGATTCAACTGGAGGAAATTACTTTTTCATTAAATTTAAAGCATAAAAATCATGACCATATTCATGATTTTTTTGGATGAATACAAATAACAGCCAAGATTGGAATTACCTAATCCAACTTCTTAATAATTTCCTCAAGCATTACATTAAGCTCTGCAAACTTCTTCATTTGAGTCTGGTTTGCATCCTTCTCGTCCGGTGTCATATCCTTTGCATCCACGTTCCATGTATCATTTACCATTAAAGTCACTTCAAGCTGGGTCTCCAACAGCTTCAGCCTCAGCTCCGTGTAGTTTAGCAATGCCCTTTCATGCTCAATGAGGCGCCTATGACGCTTGATCTCCTTTGACAGTGTACTTTGGATAGATTTTCCTGACTCCATTTGTTTTAACTAGACAAAACTCTTTTCGTGGTTGGGTTTGGGGATTAGTCAGGTGTGTATTTATAGGGAACTGTAACTCGTGATGGAGTTAGTGGGCAATTTTAATACTTGCCACATCTCCCTTAACTGAGTGGATAGTTAAGAAACCGCTTGTATTCTTCTTATATTTTCAAACATCTATCTGTCATACCAACAGTCTAATCAAACCGTCCTTAATAAATTTTTACACATATATCAACGCTGGTGACAGTTTGTTTTCTCTCCCCATTTAAGGTGGTGGTTCATTTTCATCCTCTATATAAAGGAACAACCGTGTTCCATTTCCTTCACATTTTACTTTTTCTTCTACTCAGTTTTTTTGCAGGAATCCCAACTCTGAGTCTATCATCCATGGCTGCTCCATCTGGTTCAGGAATCCCAACCGCGAGTCAATCATCCACGGCTGCTCCTTCTGATTCCCAGATGATCGTTTCGGGGATAAGAAAGCTGGAGCACTACGCGAGGCTGAGGGCGTATAAGGACATCGAAGACAAAATTTTCAGTGTCCAGGCCGAGGTCAACGAACAACTGGTGACCCTGACTCACATCAACACCAACGAATGGTCGCATGAAGAAAAGCGGAGACATGTAGCGCTCGTCCGTCAGTTGAGTGCAATTCGTCGTGTACTGGAGCAGTTCTCCAGAGCAGAGCAGGCCGTTTAGATCCCGTTACTTCCTTTCCATTCTACTTATGCTTTCTTTAAATTTGCTGTTTTTTGTTGGACTTTTTATAAATCTGCTTTTTTGTTTGGACATCTTGTTTTATATATATATATATATCTGCTTTCTTTAAATTTGTTGTTCTTGTGTGGACTTGTTGAATCAAATTACTGTCTATCCTCATTGTGCATGTCAAAAAATTAGTGGTGTGCATGCTAAACTGTTAGTAATATATGTTATCCAGTGTTTTGTTTGTGTTTTTCACTAGAGAAGTAAATTACCATCTGTCAGCACTCTGCATGTTAAAAAATTAGTGGTTTGTATGCTAAACTGTTAGTAATATGCAAGCTAAAAATTCTAGTTGCAGAGAAACTGTTAGCAATTTATGCATAATCTTAAAAGGTCTTTATTTTATATGTTTATTAAATTTGGATTCATTATCTCAAACTTTTCATCCAAACATGGCCACCATGTACATTTTTTATATTAAACTGAAGGAAACTGAAGAAATATAACCTTCCAGTAGTCTGCACTCTGAACTTCTAGTGTTGTGCAGTAGAGCCTTTTAGTGGTGTGCACTCTAAACTTCTAGTGGTGTGCAACGCTCTGCACTATAAATTTGGTAGCACCCAGGAACATGTTCATGAGTATATTAGCACAATTCGACTAATCTATTAGTACTCCTGCACCAGTCCATCAGCAATACTGCATTATGGTTCTTTAACACTTTTAAACTTCAAAACCATATATAACTAAAAACACAATTGTTTTAAGCAACAAGTCATTCAAAGTTCCATATCATACTAATATTTCCCAAGTGTTCAAAAGTAAGACAGGTTTAACACAAAATCATAACCATATGCTAATACTTGTTCAATCTTTCTCCTTAATCTCTGGACAATTCCTTTTGTCATGCTCGTTTGTCATCTTGAAACATCCATGGCACAGCCTCAGTGGCTTGCTCGCTGCTTGTACTGCTATTTCGAAATCCGACTGTTTTCTTCTGCTCTGTCGAGACCCCTTGTTGTTTGACTGCGGCGGATTCTGGACCGTCACCTCTATGGGCCTTTTAATCCCTGTCATTTTCTCCATCTTCTTGTGCTTTTGCATTTTTGTCGCCCTGTAGTCTTCGTTGTTGCTGTGTATGGTTGTGTTCTTCAGTGTGTGCAACAGACTCTGCAGATTAGAAAAGGAAGGATCCGGGACTTCGATCAGCTCAGCAAATCGTTTCGTGATGTCCTCTATCAGTTTGTTCGTATCTTCAGGATCCATGTTTGCCCTTGCTTCTTGGTCTTGTCTGACTGTCTCCCTACACCATCTCAGATTCACCATGCTGTCCGGGATTAACTTCATCCTTGCATTTCTCATTGCTAGGAATATATGGATGCACATCAAACCTTTTGCCTGGAATCTCTTGCACGAACAATCAAAGTGGTTCGTCTCCATCATCCTCGACACAATGAATTCAGTCTTTCTGTCGTCTCTGATGAAGTACAACTTTAACATTCCTTCGCTGGTCTTCTTGTCACCCATCTTGTGGAGTTCGAGCTTGTCGCTCAGCATCATGTACTTTTGCACCTTGAAGAAAATGGGCAATGTGTATAGGTTCCAAGCATGGCGCTCCAGTTCTGAATTCAGCTTGTACTGTGGGTGACACGTGGCAGACTTCATGGCCAAGTACCTTGTTTCCTCCCTTTGGTTGTTCACTACACCGTCGACTCTCCACATGAAATGGACCAGCGGGAGATACTTGTCGATCAACTTCCTAAAGGTACTATTTTGGCTCTCAGAACGAGATGTCGTCCTCATCAGCCTCGCCATCGGCAAATCATGGAAGTAGGCCGGTATCCAGTCCTCCCTCATCTCAAATAGTTGTTGCAGCCATGTGTTGTCCTCTAAATTGCACTTCTTGATTATCGCAGGCCACTTTTTCTCAAATTCATCTATCGTCATAGTCCTGGACCACACCACTTCCTTAGTCTCTTGCTTAAAGTTAGTTTCAGACAGATTGGCAAGGGAAACCTGCCAAAACAATAATTAACATGCTAAATTTTCAGCACAGTGCATTTGTAAACTACTAGCGGTATGATTATTAAATTATCAGTGAGTGGCAAACAAGTAAGAAGCCATCCAACCAGTTACTCTGTACTTTAACATTGCACCACTAGTCTTAGTCCAAAATCAATCAGTACGATAATGAATTTGAACTTGTACTCACCTTTTTTGGAATTTTCTTCATGATGTGCCACATGCAGAACCGGTGTTTTGTCTCTTTCATCACCTCGTTCACTGCAATTGTCATTGCAGGGTCCTGGTCAGTAATGATGCATAGAGGCTCCTTCCCGTCCATCTCCTTGAGGAATGTTTGGAAAATCCAAACAAAGGATGGTACATCTTCTTTTGATATCAGGGATGCCGCAAAGGTCACTGATTTGTTGTGGCTGTTTATTCCAGTGAATGGAGAGAATACCATGTCATACCTGCAAAATTAATTTTTTTTTTATAAAAAGCACAATTCTATATAAACCACCAGACGAACAATATCTCAACGTTACTTACTGGTTTGTGTGATAAGTTGAGTCAAAAGCTACACAGTCCCCATAGAGCTTGTAGTCCTTCAACATTTCAGCATCAACCCAAAAAACAGCGGTCAACCTATCGGAGCGGTCAGTTTTGAACTCAAAAAAGAATTCAGGGCTGGACTCCTTCTTCTCATGGAACCTGTCCAGTACCATCTGGACATCCGTATCCATTACATAAGCCCGTAGATCCCTCTGGTAGTTCATGAAATCCCTCGTAGTTGCACCAACCTTTTCCGGACCTCCAAGCGTTTCGCTTAAAACTTTGTGACACAGAACAGGACCAACTGTAGCTTTCTGGCAATTCAGTAACCAGTTCTGCATCGGTGATGTCACCCTCCTGTTGGATCTCATGTATTGCCTGTCATTCATGACGAACAACTCATGGTTGTGCGCTTCAACAAACTCCTTTATGAAGTACACGTTCCCATTTTCCGTGGCTTTGAATTTAATAGCTATTTTCGCTCTGCAACCAGTTATTGACAATAACCTGTTTCTTATCTTTTCTTCTATTGGCTCGTCATCCTTAGGTTCTTTGCGCTCGTACTTATGCCCTTCTTTTGAGCAGAGCAAGTACTTGAGGGTCACGGTTTGATCTTTGTGCTTTTTTTCTGCCCCTCTCCGAACGCTGAAACCCGTCACCTTTGCATAACTCTCATAAAAGTTAATTGCAGCAGCTAGTGTCTTGAACTCCTTTTTTTCTTTTGGCTTCCTGTCCTCGTGGCAATTTGGAATGTATTCCTTTTTCCCATCCTCTGTCAGTTGGATGAATGAAGCAGGTACCGGGATTGCAGAATGTTTAGAATGTATGTTTTCACTTGAACTTGGTTGGTTTGGATTTTCTTCTACTGCAGCTTCCACAACAGGCACTCGGAACGCAGAATGTTCTGAATGTTCAGTGTTTTCACTAGGAGGTTGTTGGTGGATATTTGTCACATCTGGTGGACACTCAATGTCTTCGACCGCCACTGTATTATCAGAGTTGGCAGGCTCATTTCTCTCCTCTGGAGCTACTACTGGATGAGGTACAGGTGGTCTTGTGCATGTGTTCACTGGTACAGGTGTGGGCACACGTGGTGTTGGTACACAAGGTGGTTTTTTTGCTGTTTGGCGTGTTACAAAAAGGTGTTGTCGGTGTGGGCACACGCGGTGGTTTTTGAGCTGTTAGGCGTGTCACACGAGGTGTTGTGGGTGTGGGCACACGCGGTGGTTTTTGAGCAGTTTGGCGTATGACACGAGGGGTTGTTGGTGTGGTATTACTATTTGGTGTAGTCATATTTTTCCCCTCACTGTAGAACCCAATAACATGCAGTGCATAAGTAATTGGACACATAGAACACTAGCAGTTGGCCACTCAAACTATTAGTGCTGTGCATGTTACAATGTGAATATGCAAATAACAACAAGTGTGTATCCTAGTTACAGACCAACACACTGTATCAGTGGTTTGAACACTAAATCTACTAGTGCTAATATCCTTTATGGATGGACAGAATCCAAACTCTCTATTAGTGATTGGACTCTCAATCTAATAGTGCTAAAATCCTTTATCGATGGGATGCTACAAGCATCCCGAAAATATCTCGGAGGCTTCTAGATGCTTCTAACATCCCTATGTTGATGCTACAAGCACTATCTCAAATCAAGTCGCAGTTTCTGTGCAAAAATTAGGGTTTACATACCAAATTTCAGAACTTACATGGTTTGTTTGGTCGAGCTTCGTGTTTTTTTGACCTTCAAAGACAACTTTTTGTTCAATTGACGCTGATCGGTCTATGGAATCGCGAATCGCAAACACAAAAGGTTGAAGCAGGAAGAGATATAAATTTGTCTGAGAAATCGCGAAGACAGAAGGTTGAAGAAGGAAATTTGAATGGCGCGAATTTTAATATATCGCCAAACGATATATTCGACTTCATTTCTCGCGCGATTCGGCGTTCTGTTCAAATGAGCTGGCGCGCACTATTTGGACGCGTGGCGCAATCTGGCTCTCTCTAGTGACGTCAAGACTGGAAGATCGCGCGGCTACAGTGGGTTCGTAGTTTGCACAATAAGGGTGGTTTTTACTGGATAACTGCCCTATATATATATATATATTAGCAATCATGTAGTTTGGACTTGTATTAAAAAAATAGCATTTTAAGAGTCTAAGAAATTAGTATAGGAGCCGCATATAGGGCTAGATTTGGGCGGCGCCGATCTGTTAATGTCGACAGAGATTCTTCCTTTGATCTCGGTATTTGGGTGCGTCTCTATGCCAGGTAGGCTTCTCCTTATTCTATCTCATGGTCTTTGTGCTTTTAAAGTTCTTCTAGTTTTTCTTCTACTGTCGTTTTGGTGTATTGTCGATGATGAAGTTCTTGGCATGAAATTGTCGAGGATTGGGGTAGATAAGAATCGCCAAAAACTGCAGGATTCGATTTGAAATCATAGGCCGGTCATAGTCTTCCTCGCCGAAGCCTATCATTCGAACACTGGTACTAGCCGATTGAAGAAGGCATTGAAGCAATCCAATTGGTGGGTTTGGGATCTAGGGGTGGGACGGTAAGATGGTGTATTATTCTATGACACCCCAGGTTGGGTTACCCTGGAAATCAAGACGACGGGTCGATAATACAACGACGCCCCACCACGAAAGCGATGAGTTTTAGAGTAGGAAATTTTATTAAAAACTAATCAACTACATGGAGGCTATATTCTTTATTTCAGGTAGTCCGAAGGCACATAACAAATGTTGAACCACTAAAATAGTAACTAACAGACTTCGGGTGTGCGCCAATTGAAATACTGAGATCTTTCAATACTCGAACGTTACTAGAAGAGTGACAACCACTATGGGGATAATCGGCGTTGGTCGTTTGAAGAGGAGACTTGGCTTGCTTATCTTGAACAATTAGGATTCATGCAACTAGATTTTACTCCCTAGAAAGACGAGGGTGCTTCACCCCTGGCCCAAGTTTGATCCAGTTATGGTGACGTTTCAAACCATGTCTTGGGGTGATGGTAATAGTTGGAGCGTGTTAGGGTGGTTAAGGATGTAGTTAGATGTCCTGCCCCCCCCCCCCTCTGAAATTTCAGACGATGTTTTGTGTTCCTTTCCTTTGGTTGTCATGTTCGATTAAGTCTTCCACACGTCTCATCGTTCATGAGGCACGTTGTTTGACAGTCATGCGAAGGATAAATTTTCCATGCGATTTGAAGCTCCAGAGTTTCGTTAAGAAGGAAAGGTCCCTCCAATTCATCGGGTTCGGCGTCATCGACAACAGAAAAATCTGACACTGACATGCTTTAGAGAAGGGTCGAACCCGGTTCATGGAATCCATTCCTACGGCGCATGCGACTGGTGTTGCTGAGGTTGTAAGGCTTGCTAAGGAGGACGACCAACTCATTCTATTTGACTCTAGTGGAATCAAAATGACGAGAGAGGATTATGTTGCCCTTGATGTTCCGATTAGCAAGGAGGGGCAGGTGCCTTCTGGGTTAAGTCCTTGTCAGTCGAAGGTTGCGTTTCAATGACAAGAGGATGATATTTTTGTTTGTAACCTATTTCTTGGAAAAACGGAGACCTGGGTTTTCAGCAATTTTGGCGAAGTCGCGTCCGCATTTGTCATTCTCCGTCCAAATTGCAAAACCCAATTTTTTGGTTTTGTTCGTTTCAGGTCGAAGAAGGCAGTGGATCATGCAGTTTTTAGTCTTAAAGTTTTTAAGGTGAATGTTTTTAACTGTTTGTAGCCCTCGCCTAGAGTTGGAAAGCCTCTCCGATCAGTATCAATTCCAAAACTGTTAAATAAAGCATCGGCTATAATGAGTCAGACAGATTGGTTTCTAAGAAGAAGTTTGTCCCTATGGTTGATCCTTGCTTGCAGGTCGACAGGGTAGTGGTTGTTTGTCAGTCGAAGACTTTTCTGACTAACCAAGGCTTCGGGACTCTGAAATAGAGTGCCGATTCTGGCGAGGTAGAATAGGTAGTTCTTGGGAAGCAGACCCTCATGATGTTGGTTCCTTGTTCATAGGCCGGTGTTATAGGTTCTAGGTGTTCGGAGGAGTCGTTTTTTCGCCAACGGTGCAATTCAGAATCGAACGAAGAGATCCTCGAGTGAAATTTGTGATCTCGTAACTCCTGGGTCTTCAAATTCTAAAAATCATTCTGATCCGATCGATACAGATGAGAATGATGCGTTTGAAAATCGATCTTTGCATGATGTGATCGTATCAGAATCAATTGGAGTCGTAGCTTCAGAGTCGTACTTTCTGTGTAAGGAAGAAGATGAATGGTTGGAGGTTAATGGGCTGGCTGTCAAAGTTGGGCTTAGGGATGGAGTTAGGCCAGACTATTTTAACTCGAGCCCAATCAAGTCCCTCTTCCTCAACAGATCCTGCTCTCACATTGATTGGCTCGACTTCTGAATCCTTTGATGGTAATGGATTGCTTTCGGGTCAAGAATCCAAGACCCCAGTCTTGGGTTTTGTAACCCAAGCTTTTGTAGTTGACTCTCTCGGTACTGGTTTGACAGTGGAGATGGCTGTTTTGGATCGTGTTTAGGGCGTTAGTGCTTCAGCGGGGTAGTCATCACAACAGGTGGCGACTTGTGATCCTATCGGGGATCAACATAGTAGTCCGTGGAAGGAGGTTCTTCTTAAACCTCCAAATATTAAACCTTTGAATAAGGATTTTCATTCAAAACAGTCGCCATCTAGAGCTTCGAATTGTCAGAGTCGGCCTCCCAAGTTTTACGGGGACTACTTTACTGTTCAAATCAAACCCGTTAGTTCTTTGAGCTGCGAATCACCTGACTTTAAAAGAGGTCGAAGGCTCAAAGGAACAAAACAACAACCCACAATTCTTATTCATCAAACCAGCTCAAAGGATAGATCTTTAAGTTGTTAAAGGGAGGCTAGACGGAAGGAGTGAGAGCTCTTGAAGGGCAAAAGTCCTTCGTTTCTTCGGGGTGAACCGGAGGTCTAGCAATTCTTTCATGACCAAATTTTGGGAGGGCTCAGTTGTTTTTCGGAAGCTGGAAGTATAGGCTTGTCGGTCTCGATTTTTTGGCTAGTTTGATCGGTGGAACGTGTTACAGCTCCGGTGTTGGATTGTTTGCATGGCAAGTCATTAGGATTGTTGTGTTTTACAATTCTTTGTTTTTTTTAAGTTTCGGATAAATCCTTATTTCTGAGTTGTATCACCCGTCTTTATATTACATTCTTTGTAATGGATTGCTTTCGGGTCAAGAATCCCAAGACCCCAGTCTTGGGTTTTGTAACCCAAGCTTTTGTAGTTGACTCTCTCGGTACTGGTTCGACAGTGGAGATGGCTGTTTTGGATCGTGTTTAGGGCATTAGTGCTTCAGCGGGGCAGTCATCACAACAAGTGGCGACTTGTGATCCTATCGGGGATCAACATAGTAGTCCGTGGAAGGAGGTTCTTCTTAAACCTCCAAATATTAAACCTTTGAATAAGGATTTTCATTCAAAACAGTCGCCATCTAGAGCTTCGAATTGTCAGAGTCGGCCTCCCAAGTTTTACGGGGACTACTTTACTGTTCAAATCAAACCCGTTAGTTCTTTGAGCTGTGAATCGCCTGACTTTAAAGGAGGCCGAAGGCTCAAAGGAACAAAACAACATCCCACAATTTTTATTCATCAAACCAGCTCAAAGGATAAGTCTTTAAGTTGTGAAAGGGACGCTAGACGGAAGGAGTGAGCTCTTGAAAGGCAAAAGACCTTCGTTTCTTCAGGGTGAACCAGATGTCTAGCAATTCTTTCAGAACCAAGTTTTGGGAGGGCTCAGTTGTTTTTGGAAGCTGAAAGCATAGGCGTGTCGAGCTCGACATTTTGACAGGTTTAACCGGTGGAGCGTGTTATAGCTCCGGTGTTGGATTGTTTGCATGACAAGTCATCATGATTGTTGTGTTTTACAATTCCTTGTTTTTTAAGTTTTAAATAAATCTTTATTTCTGAGTTGTATCACCCGTTTTTATACTACATTCTTTGTAATTCAAAACAATCAATAAACTCTCCTCTATTAAAAAAATGTCATATCATAAATCGGATATTTTTTTTTGAAAAATGGGAAGCACATAAGCAAATGCTAGGGACAAGTCTTGGTAGTAAGTGTAGAATGAAAGTGACGTAATTGAGATTTATGTGCTTGAGAGTGTGAGAGGACATTGAATCGAGGAAATCTTTGTAAGAACGAATCAAATAAAATAGATGTTCCATGTCCTACCGTCTCTTTTCTCTGAGTATTATCGATCAGCCAGCACTCGCACACTTGCAGCTTTTTGTCCCATCAACCCCCAATACATGTGTCCCCGACTTTGTTTCTTATTATCATTGCTTTTAATAATCAATGCCCCGAAACTATTACTTGACAATGCACCTCCATCTCCAGCTCCACTATTTTGTTCACAAACATCATTCGAAATTAAATTGTCAAAATGATTAAAATAAAATAAAATGGGGGTGGAAGATCAAACGTGGGCCTGAAATGCACGTGAGCACATCTGTCCTAAAATGATTGCTGTAGCCCCACGGCCCACACTCGGACACATCATAAGAGGCCCAATCTTATTCCTAACCCTATTGACCACTTTTTTTCTTCGTCTAGGGTAGATGATGACTCACTACAGTCTTAGAGGCTACATGGGATGAATATGCCTTTCGCCAACTGTAAACATCTTATACCTTGCATTGTTTAAACATCACATTTGCAAGTGTTAGGATATGGGCAAAAATGATAGCAGTCGTGGACATGGCCTACAGTTCACACAACTTATAATTATGCTCCAACAAGAACAAGTATTGATATATTGTCATAATATTAGTCAATTAGAATTGGGTTTGTTATTTGACGGGCGATTGAGGTAGTTTTGTTTGGGTTTTATGACGGTTTTATTTAGATTCTAGACCTTTTTTGTGTTGCTTGTACACCCTTTGTTGGGTTTGTTTTTTCTTTGGTTGTGTATTTCATTGATTGGTTTATCTGGTTGTTTAGACCGCCTGTAAGTAGCATTGTTGCGCTCTTATTGGGTTTGTTCGGTTTGTTTCATGATTGCTAGATTTGGGTATAGGATTGTTAGACCTATTCTTGGTTCTGGTTAGGTACTTTTTATTGTTTGTTTCACAGTAGGAAAATCTAGGTTGTTAGATCTTCATTCACCCATTGTTGGGTCCGGTTTGAGGTGCCCTTGTTGGCATGCTCATTCTTTGTATTGCGGGTTTCACCCCGTGTTATTTGTTTTCGTCCCGAAAATATTGGATTATTATTAATATATTTGTCTTTCAAAAAAGAATTGACTTAGTTGATCAAGACGATACTGTTTTTATAAGATGTTGTATGTGTAAACTTTGACGGATAGTTTATATGAGAGGAGATGCGGGAAGAGGAATTAAGCTAGGGCTGTCAATAAAAAAATGTATTGCCGGATTAATGAAGTACAATATGCCTTGAATAAGATTTAATCACAAAGTAGCAGCTTATATCATCTGAAATTACTAACTTTGGATGCACCAATCTCAGTCTAATTCAAATAAATATAATATCTATCTTGGCATTGGCATGAGTTTGTGGAAGCTTTTATGGCTCATGATAATGTTACTTACTTAGAAAGTGAAGTGGAGAAGTTTATTGTTATTCTGAGACCAATGGCCCCAGTCCAGACCCAGAGCTTTATTTGTTGTTGATTCACTCTGTGTGTGCTATTGGCAATGATAATTACTTGGAAAACATTGGCAGAGTATATTGGTTTCCTTTTGGCATTGAGTATCCAACTCACAGTCACACGCCCACTCCAATGGCCTTTCCAGATGGCTGCCAATTTTGCTTCTGCTACTGTTTGTTGGTATCTTCACTGACACTTCAACTCAGCTTGTCTCTCTCAAAACTTGTATGTGCCATTATTGAGGAATTAAGCAACTAGTGATATATGTATTGAACATCATTCTTACTCAAAAGACTAGTCTTGCAGGTTATCTTTTAGTTACTCAACACATGTGAACACCTAACAGTTGAACCTCCTTGACCGCTTTCAAATCTCATCTTCAAGAACCGTAACACTTTGCATTTAAGCTTCAATATTACAAGTTCATGTGTGTATTATTAGACCTCGATTTAGCGCCGCGGCGGCATATGGCGAAGCAGAGATGGATCATGGCCATGATCACGCCCATGATCCTAGGTAGGGTGTTGATGGGTACTACCATTGCTATGGCCGGCCCTAGCTTCGGCGATTTCGTGAAGGGGAAGCAACCGTGTGCGGCGGTTTTGCGTGTGGCCGGGAGGTGCTCGGTCGTCTCAAATCAGGGAGATGGAATGGGGGTAAATCTTTTGTGCTCGGTGTTGTCGTTGAATTCTCTGATTTTCGCGTGGATTTTGGGGACTCAATCGACGAATTTAGGCTCGATTTTTTTGGGGAAAATCGGGTCTTGTTGCCCCACTTCCTACGGCGGCGCTGTTGGGGTGGTTGGTGGTGCAGTCGGAAGAGAGTTCAGCGGCATGGTTCGTATGGTGTGGCTGTGGGGATGGACGTGTGCAGAAACGGACCGGCGACGAAAGGTCGGAGTTTCTGACTGGTGATGGATCATGGGATCTGGTCCTGATTTGGGTTGTAGAGGGTTGTCGTGGTTCTGTTTTTCAACAGATTTTGATCAGCGTCGAATGGTTGGGGAACCGGGGACGGGACAACACAAGAGGGGCGAGGGTGGCTCAAGGTTTGGCGGTTAGTGAGGTGATGAGGTGTTCATGTGACCGTCCATCGGTGGTGGTGGGCGGTGCAGAACATGAGGACGCCTTTGGCCGCGGCGACACTAAGGTGTTGGGTGGGCAGGGTGAGGGCGATATCAGTGGCGGAGGACATAGTGGAGGCAGCGGGAGTGACAGGAGGTACCTGTCTGCTGGTATTGTGGGAGAGGAGGTACTGATAGGATGGCTACCAAGGGATCCTTCACCGTCGTTATCTGGAAAGAAAAGGGCGGAGAGGGACTAGGAACCTGAGATAGAAGGATCGTCGGCGTCTGACGGGGCGTCCCAGGTAGCGGCGGGGGGCTTCAAGCACCCCCGCCTCCAGGAATGAGTGCCTGGGGGTCTAGGGAGGGGTTGGTCGACTGTACCTTCTCCCTGGCAGATTGGTGGCAATGGTTCTGCCAACAGTCGATAAGATGCTTCCCTACCACTTCGGAGTCAGCAATCCCGCGTTCAGGAGCCCTACAACTATCATTCAAGGGAGGACGACGCACGCTGACTTACCGGGGGAGCTATCGGTCCACCACTGTTCAACGCTCAACTGATCTGCTCGATCAGCGTTTTTGGTTGGAGCATACTGTATCGGTATCCAAGGATGCTACCGCAGTCAACCCTCCGACCGCCTCTATGCATATGAACACAATTTATTTCTCAGTATTTCTGTTTTAGTTTATTTCTTTTCGAACTACTGTTTTGTAAGGTTTTCGTCGACAGACGAACACCTAGTTATCTTTATATCTTAATAATATTTTCAGTTCCTCTAAAAAAAAGACCTCGATTTTACATGGTAGGAATTAAAACATTCGGCTCATTTGGAAAGGATATATGATGTTGGGGGTGGAGGAGTTGTGGTATGGGACATAGGGACAGTATGATAGAGTTTGCTTTGAAATGGCAAAGAGTAGTACTAACTGGACATGAAGATCCGGACATGGACATTTTGGATAATTCTACAACATAACATGTAACATATGGAGCAAGTCGCTAAGACTTGTTTGAGTTGGGCTGAAACAAAGAAACCCAATGGTAGCTAGATTTCAACAAGCAAAAGGCCCAAAACACCTTAATTCATATCCGTTGATCCCTACACTACACAACATCTATATTCTATAAACAAACCGAGTTTTTATAACTAATATCAGTAATGATATATAGACTCGTGATTTTTATAACTATACTGAGGCCCATATGATTGAATGAAAGTCCTACACACAATTTTATCACAAAGAGCCCAATGATTAAAACTCGAGGCTCTACCTTACGTTATAAGTGTGCACCCAAACCATGTTACTTGATTGAGAGCCCAATTACTATGTTAGCCTCAAATATCTCTATATATTACTTCTGTTCATTTGTATCAAATTCTCTGATACACACACACGACTATGCACGAACACCAAACATGTTTCTTCCAAAACAATTCAACGTATATTTTCATGTTTCTTCCATAATTATCATAAACGTATATACATTGACATTTCTCTATGTTCAAATTATATTAAGATGTACTTATTAATTCCTCTGTACCGAGGCATCAGGTAGGTGATTCCTCAAAACCTCACATCGAGACGATACAGAAGACCCGCTCTGGGACTCGGCCATCTCAAAGAATAGACCCGACAAGCAAATCACTACGTCTTCTGCGGATAATCTCGCTCTTAATAATCCCGTGTTCCTCTCCTTTTCTACGTCATAAAACTCCCGATAAACCGGCACCACTTTTCGCGCTATAGATACTTTTATTTCGCCTCGGAGTTTCGGGTCCGATATCACACAAACGCTATGCTTCCGAAACGCTTGCTCGAAGCAAGATTGAAATCTATTCAACAACTCCTCCGCCGGCATCTCCGCCGTAGGGTTCCTCGGCAGAGTCGCGAACACTTGGCCCCACCCTAACCGCTCGTAATCCGCCGCGAATCGTTTCACCTTCGCTTCGTGCTTCGCGATCCAGTCCTCACCGATAATGGATTGTAGATTCGATGCACGGACTCGCGCCAGCAAGTGTTGGAGATTGTTCGCGAGGAACAGATACGCCATCGAAGCATCTTTGTACTGCTCTGCTTTACCGTCCAGCTTGCACAACAGAATCAGAACGATCCAGGCTACCCGCACGGAAACTGCCGATACCGGCACACTTTCGAAGTACGATTCCGGTAGAGACGGCGATTGATAGTCGGAGAAAATGTCGGTTATGGCGTCTTTGTGTTCGGCGAGGAGAGTGAGGTAATCCATGACGCCTCGCGTCAATTCGTGAACTCCGCATCCTGGAACCGACGATTTGGACGAGTCCCTCTTGACGGCGGATTCGAAATCCGCAAGCATTGTGCGCACCGAATCGCCAAGTCGAAGAAGCGAAGTCAGAGCTTGTGATCGAATCGAGGAGGTCGATTCGTGAGAGAAGATAGACTCGATCTCCGGAAAATGCTGTGAAATCGCCGTGTACATGTCAAGCAGACGGAAAATTAATTTATCCGGCGATTTTTTGCTCCTCGTGAAGGTTTCGGGAATTCCAAATAGGATTGTGGCTCCGTCTCTGGAGATATTGGCAAAGCAGGTCTCCCTGACGGAATCCGATGACGCGAAGACGTTGTCGCATAGAATTCGCTCGCCGGTGAAGAGCGTTCTCATGGCGATTTTCACTGCCTCCAACCAACTTTTGATTTTGAAGTCAATTGACTCCCAATCCATTTTCCCTAACTGTGAGGCGCTGAGCCTCTCGACGCCGAGCCGATAAATTCCTTCATCGACGATTGATTTTCTAACAATTTTGTACACTCGAGCGCACTCCTTGGTGTAGCCGCACGAGATCATGCATTGGGCGATGGATTTCAAATCTTCCATGGCGATCGAAGAGTCAAAGAATGAATCGCCTACCGTCGTGGAGGCGCGTGATGACACGATCGCGGGGTTAAGATGCGCGCGTTTGGTGGAGAGGATATGGTAAAACTCCTCCTGGAGCCGTTTCATGGCGATCTGTAGGAGGCCGTGTGCTTGGACGAGACTAGGCGAGTTGGAGTCTTGGGAGAAGAGGAAATGCATAGCTTTCTGAAGGTCGCCGACGCAGCGGATGTACTGAGCGGCTGTGGTGGAAGAGCGAAGTGAACCTGGAGTAAGTTGGGCCGTCGGTGGTCCACTTCATGACCAAAACGGCGGCAGATTTTATGAGCTGGTCCACAGTTGGATCGCCGGACGCTAGACGGTGATTCGACGGAGGGGCAGAGGAGCGGCGTGGGATGGAAAATGGTGACGTTATAAATTGGAAACGGATGGCTCGCATTCTCTTCCGCGGCATTTTCGGAGAAGCGTGTTAATGGTGGTGTTTGGAGTGGAGTGGAGTTGGGGTGGGCTGGTTGTGGAGAGGCATATATATATAGACGGTGGATGAAAAGTGCTCCCATAAGTTAACATGAAAACATACGAGTGATGGAGTTTGAGGATGTAGGAGGGATACGCGTACACTTGTCAGTGGATATGTGGCAGAATGACTAAGAAGTGAGGACTAATTCTGTTGTTTTTGATAGCCTATCTTTTATATGAATAGAGTGTCAATACTAAATAGCTTGATTTATAATCAGGGATGGCAATGTGTCGCATATGAGTTGGGTTTTGTGATACACATATTTTATTCGATTTTCATATTTAATATTTGTACTTTATTTTTATTCGGTCAATACTTTATCCGATTTCTATTTATTCGGATTGGGTATTATCCTATCCAACTCATTCATATGAGATGCGGATTATAAGACAAAAAATAAAAACTAAGTAATCATTTCATACAAATTTAAGCAACCAAAAATATGAAAATTTAGAAAATTTTCCACACCTCAAATCTAAATATAGCAACCCTAAAATCAAGTAACAACCAAACAAAAGTAATCCTAAGTTTTTCTTTTGGATGATAAATAAAAATAAATGAATTGTGTGGTATTATGGACTTATGAGTTATGATCGTACAATTTTTTAATTGTAGGTGACTTGTTATTAGATTTATTATTGTGAACTTATAATATAATATAATATAATATAATATAATATAATATAATATAATATAATATAATATAATATAATATAATATAATATAATATAATATAATATAATATAATATAATATAATATAATATAATATAATATATATGTGTTATAAGATCGGGTCGGGTTTAGGGGGTAAGACCAAACCCGAACCCTGCCCACATCCGTTCAACATACCCGGTCAACGGGTAATACCCTACCCGATCGGGTAGGGTACGTCGGGTACCCATCGGGTTTGGGTTATTTTTCCATCCTTATTTATAAATATACTATCGGTAAAATGTAAATAATTATTTATACTAAACAATGTGAACTAACAAAAACGCAACAGGTAACATTGTAACCACAATAGAAGAAAAAAACTAGATTGTCCTCCAATCATCTCTGGTTGCGATCGACTATCACCCCGTCCTACTACAACATGTCACTATCTATTATTGTTCTCATGTCCCACCATTGAGTTCTTAAAACCTAACTAAATTACAAAAGGTCGAGCCCAGACTAGTCCTAAGCACGCCTCTCCGACTTCCCATGTCCACATCGCTTGCCCCAGTTCCACCACCTCTAGCTCGACCCTCTCATAAGGTGATACGTCCTAAACGGGTGCTTCAGACCATAAAACCTAAACCCGTTAAGGCTCGCCGAGCACCACAACTGAACCCTAATCTCCGCCTACCGCCACTGCTCTACCAGCGTTCTAAGCATGGGAGTCACCTCCATCACTGGACTCGCGTGATGAACGAAGCAATCGTACCCGCAAAATTGTCATCGGACGGTGGTCTCGTGCACCCCTGACTCCCTCAGCGTGCATGTCGTCACTGCTTTTAGGGCCGCAAAACCCCATGCCATCTCTGGGCATGACAACCTCCATGTCATCCCTAGACGACATCCAAAAAAGCTTTTCTACTTACTCGATGTTGGCTCTAAGGTCGCAATTCTCATGTCGTCTCTTGTTAGAAAACCCCCCAATGTCCCCCAATGATAACCATTACAATTTTTCTTCTTGCTCAATGTTCCCGGATGAGGACGTGATCATAGAAGTCCCTCAGACACCGGCAGACAAAGCATCTTCGATCTGCGAATTGTATGTAATGGTTGTCTGCCTGCTCTCTAACCAGTCGTAAAACCAAAAATTCATGCTTTGGGTCGTCACCAAGGGGTAGGGCTCCTCGACCGAAGGCCTGGTAATCAAGTACTTAGCCTCGAGTGTGTACGAGTTCTATTTCGCATCACATGAGGCGAAGGGCAGGGTGAGAGGAGATGAACCATGGTGCTTCGGTCAAGCCCCTCTCATCCTCGTTGATTTATCGCTGCATAGGACGTCTCTACCCCGTTTGGACCGCATTCAACTACAGCCCCAATCTTGGGGTATCCCACCGAAGATTATGACGAAAACTACTAGAACTGTAAGAATCGCCCCCGGTCAACACCGGTGGAAATCGAGAAGAGTTGAGTTTTTTGCCGAAAAAGTCAACCAACGACTCCGGGAGTCATTCGGGACCTATCCGGAACCCAAAAGCTTAGTCGTCGTTATGGTTAGCTAAGTTGGGTCATTTCCTTTCAAATAAGTGTTTTTGCGAAAAAGTCAAATTCGGGTCAAACGGGGTCGAAATAGGGTTAATCGGATTAATTAAATTGGGCTGGGATTTTTGTGAGTGGAAATGGACCCCACATGGAGACATGTCCATAAGTCCTTGGAGGAGGATAAATGGGTGAGAGAAGACCCATTTGACCCCTGTAAGAACCACCCCCGGTCGATCCCGATCGACCCGGTGAATTTTGGCAAAAGTTTACTTTCTGCCAGAAAAGTCAACCGATGACTCTAGGAGTCATTCGGGGCCTTTCCGAGACCCAAAAAGCTTAGCCGTCGTTACGGTTATCTTAGTTGGGTCGTTTCCTCTCTAATGACTAATTTTACGAAAAAGTCAATTTCGGGTCAACCGGATCAAATTCGGAACTTTATCGAATTTAATTTTAAGTGTGCTGGAAAATACTAAGGGTTAAGGTGGACCCACATGGACATGTGTCCATGGTGGCTTGGAGGAGAAGAAATGGGTCCAGAAAGACCCATTTGCCCTCATATGAGCCAAAAGAGAAGAGATGGACCTAAGGGGCAATCTAGACTTTTCCTAGTTTAAGTTTTTAGGCAATTTGGGAGCACATTTCAGCTCCTTCACTAGTGTTGGCCGAAATCTACAAGGAGGAAGAGAGAAGGAGAGCTTCATTGCTTGGAGAAGAAGATAGTGAAGAAAGGAAGCTCATTTGAGTGGTTTTCAACTCCAAACTTCACCAAAACACCTTCATCCGCATCCCCTCTTCATTCCTAAGGTAAGTAACCTCTAAAAACCTACTTTCATTTAAGTTGGGGTTGTGGGTTTCTATAGAAATTGCATGAACTAGATGGGTTTTGGGTTATTTGTTGTCTAGATGATTGTTTAGTGAAGAGGAGTAGAAGTTTTAGATAGAAATCTTGTGGGTTTTGATTGTTTTGATGAAACCCCACTTGGGTATGGGGGTTTTTGTGACTGATTTTGGAGGTTGTTGAGGTTAAAAATGGAGTTTTTGAGGTAGAAATTCGTGGAAACGAAGTTGGGAGAGGAAGAAGAAGGGGGCTGCCCAGATCGGCACGGAAAGGGTCTCAGACCGGCCCTCTGAGGGGCATGGTCCGGGTCCCTGGCCGGCCCTCTAAGGGGCATGGTCCGGGCCTCTGGCCGGGCCTGTGGGCCGCCCGAATTGGGCCTTGTTCTGGCCCAATTTGCCTTTAGCCCATGTTTTTAATTGTTAGGGGTAATTCGGGTATTTTTCTCCTTAAACCGCTTTGATTGTTTATTAATTGTAGTATTACTTTTTAATCCTAGACGTCATTCCCGAGCACGGAGGAGGAGTCTACTAGGCGACTCGCTTTGGCTTGCGTTTGGATATCATTTGAGGTAGGGAAGAGTAGTAAATACCGCTTTAATTAAGGAATGTCACTAGTATGCATGTAGGATATTAATAACCAGAATAATTGTAGACTCACATGTAGGATGTGAATAACTAGAGTAATCGCTTTAAATTATGGGAACTGTCGTGCTGTAGAATCACATGTGGCCATGTCGTGCCTTAGGATTGTGTGCCGTTTGTGTTTGATGTGCTAGTAGTCCTTTAATGTTGATGTGTAGTATATTCCATGTTTAATTTAAGAATTATGTTATGCTATTAGAATGTGATGAATGTGAATGAATGAATGTGATGAATGTGATGAATGTGATATGAGTTGTTGTCTCGTGATATGATCGGGTGAATGATAGACCGATGTGGTGTGCTCGGTAAGTTATATCGATAAGCTATGACAGTATGATATGATCGTTGTGCTATGTTCAGTTTGGTATTGCCTGGTGTGACTTGTACCCCGTGCTACGGGAAGATACCCGACCGACGGAGGATTCCGGTCCGGTATGTTATGAGATTTACCCCGATGCTGTGTGTCCGGGAAGACATCTGGACCGATGGTGTGTTCCGGTATGATGTATTGCTGTTTTACCCCGATGTTGTGTGTCCGGGAAGACATCTAGACCGATGGTGTATTTCAGTATGATGTATTTTTGTTTCACCCCGATGCTGTGTGTCCATGGAAGACATCTAGACCGATGAGGTATTCCGGTGTGATGTATTGTTTGGTTTCACCCCGATGTTGTGTGTCTGGGAAGACATCTAGACCGACGGTGTATTCCGGTATGATGTATTGTTTGGTTTCACCCCGATGCTGTGTGTCCGGGAAGACATCTAGACCGATGGTGTATTCCGGTATGATGTGTTGGTTTCACCCTGATGATGTGTGTCCGGGAAGACATCTAGACCGATGGTGTATTCCAGTATGATGTGGTTGATTCGTGTGTGATGATCGGAGTATCATGGTGTCCTTTTCTTATGTCCGTATGATGTCGGGTTTGGGTGACGTTTGTAGTTGAGGTCGTAGAAGAATGTTCTATTGTTTGTATGTTTCTTTATCTTGGATCTATTGTCGATAATGTTGTTTTCCTGTTGGTTTGTTGTGTTGTCGTTTACTAGTGTGTTTTATTGATCGAGTATTTGTGGCGACGAAACGGAAGTCCATTCTTTTACTACTTTTTCCTACTGAGCGAAAGCTCACCCCCTTTACTTACTGTTTTATAGGTGTCGATCGTGAGTTGGTTTAGAGGACGTCTCGGGGCTCGGGAGCTCACAGAGAGTCCGGGGATTATTGCTTAGTAGAGACGTACTTTCTCTTTTTGTACTAAACCTCGTTTTCTCTTTATTTTGGATTTCGAGCGTTTGACTAGTGGTATTGGTTTTGTCGACTTGGAACTAATTTCGGAGAATTATGTCGTTTAAATTTACTTTCATTATTATTTTATTATGATTTTAGTTCACGTCTCGAGTCCGGTCAAAATCGGATTTGGGGCGTGACATCCCCACTTTTGGGCATAAGAGGAAATGGGTCAAAAGGGGCAAAATGAACATTTCCCTTTTAGGTTAAAGGCCACATGGGAGAAAAATCAGCTCATATTTTTGTGCCTTGGCCGAAATTTACAAGAGAAGAGAGGGAGAGAGACCTCCATTGTTGAAGAAGGAGAAGAAGAGAAGAAAAATGGCATTTTTGCTTGATTCCACCACCAAAATTCTTCATTTCTTCCATAATGTCCATCTCCTATTCATTTCCTAAGGTAAGCCTTCAATTAACTCCTCTTTTGATGAACTTAGGTTATGGGTTTTTGTTGAGAATTCATGATTTAATCTTGGGTCGTGTGGGATTGAAGTTTTTCCTTGTTAAATTGATGGATTGTGGTGGAAAGTGGAGGATGTTAGTGAAAATTGATTGGGTTTTGTTAATTTGATGAAACCCAACCTTGGGTCTTGGAGTTTCGGGATTTTTGGGACTGAATTATGAGGTTTTGGAGCTTAACAGTGGAGTTTTGGAGGTTTAGATTCGTGGGGACGAAGTTGATGGAAGATGTAAGAACCGCTCCCGGTCGAACCGGTGACTTTTAAGACAAGTTTGACTTTCTGCCGGAAAAGTCAACCGAGGACTCAGGAGGTCACTCGGGGCTTTTCCGGGGCCCAAAAAGCTTAGCCGTCATCACGGTTGACTTAATTGGGCCGTTTCCATTCATTTGAGTATAATATCGAAGGAAGTCAAATTTGGTCAAAACCGAGTTTTTTTGTCGAGTAAATGCATTTAATTTGGACTGCTGGATTTTAAATGGAAGAGAGTGGTCCCCACAATGCCAAGTGTCACTAATGGCTTGGAGGAAAGGAAAGAGGCTCAAATGACATCTCTACCCTCACTAGTTGTCCATAAAAGGGATAAGAACTAAAGGGTTTTTGGTCTTTTTCACCACTAGGTCTTTTTAAGGCATTAGATGACACAAATTCAGATTTATTCTCTAGTGGCAGCCGAAAATTGAGAGAGGAGGGAGAGCTTGGAGCTTCCATGGTGTCTTGAAGAGAAAGCAAGAGAAAAGAGAGACCTTTTGTATCAATCTCTACCCAAATCCTCTCCAAAATCCCTTCATCTTCATCAACTCATTCTCCTAGAGGTATGGATGCTCACAACTCTCCATTTCATCTACTCTCATTTCTTGGGTTTTGTGGGTTTTTGGCTTGAAGTTGATAAACTAGCTTTGTATTGGTTATTTGGAGAAGAAGTAGTGAAGTAGGAGGTTTGGATTGTGCTCTTGTTGAAGTTTTGATGAACCCATTGAGGGTGTTGTTGTTGGGTGACTTTGGATGAACTTTTGGAGTTTTTGATTTGATTGTGATTTGGAGAATCCTTGGAAACTTGTTTATTTGTTGATTCCTACCATGGGTACAGGAGTTTTGGAGGTATTTGATTGTTTTGGGAGCTGGAAATGGTTAAAAATGGAGTTTGGTTGTGGATTTTCGGAGAAAAGGAGCTGGAGGTTGAAGAAGGGTGGAACTGCCCTGGAGCGTCACGGATCCCATGACGGGCGACATCACGGCTCCGTGAGAGAGACCGTGACGGCACACGTCACGGCACCGTGACGGCACACGTCATGGCTCCGTGACATCTTCCGTGAGGGTCGGTGTCACGGCTCCGTGACAGTGTCCGTGACCGACCAGTTCTGGGGGGTTTTTGAAGGTTTTTCCACCGTTTTGATCTTGTTTTGGAGCTGAACTTTTGGAAGGGTTTTGGGGACTTTTGTTACTGTTAAGTAGAGTCTAATTAGAGTTGTTTTGTGTTCATAAACCACAAGACCTTGAAGAACGAAGATCTTGAAGAACGAAGACCTTGCCGGTACCCGTGTGAAGAATGGTGTGATGACTATCGATTGTGACAACAGAGTGTTCAGAGGAAGACCGCAAGGTAGGGAAAGTCTTAACTTCTTATTTAAACGCTTAGCATGCATGATTAGGATAATAAAATTGGAAAGGTCCTAGAATTGCCTATAGGATGCGAATAACTAGAATAATCATATTTCAATCACTAATAAATGGATGAGTCTAGTATGCATGCTTAGGATGATGATGATTAGTGAAGCTTGCTTTCAATACTTGGGAATTGATTTACTGGTAGAGAGGTTGTGAAGAGCTCTCGGATTAGTTGTGTGCTAGGTTCACATGCTTGGTTGCTAGTTATTAGGATAACACAAGAGTCTAATGAAACTAGATTAGCTTGTATGATTGAATACTTAATTGATCGTTCACATGATGGTTGATTGATTGAATGCGTACTTGGTTGATTGAGTGTTTGTGTTGATATAATTGTTGTTTGAACGGATGATCGAGTATGACTGGTTGTACCACGGGGTACAATCAGGTGATCGATGTACCGCTGGGTCGTGACAGGTAAGTATAAGGTAAGTGTGGTGTGTTATTGGATGTCTTTGCTGTGACGAAAGTATGTTTCGATGAGTGTTGATTGATGGCTGAGTTATGGTGTGTTCCTTTATTCATGTTCTTGAATGGTTGTTTGATTGGTTCGGTACTACACCGGGGGGAGGGGGGTAATCCGGTGCCGTGGTGAAGGTGGAGTTTGACAGATACAGTGAGATATTTATTGATTATTGGCAGATCCTACGGGATATTTACTGATTATTGGCAGATCCTGCGGGATATTTATTGATTATTGGCAGATCCTGCGGGATATGGATTGATTATGAGCAGATCCTGCGGGATATTAATTGGATTACTTCTTGAGAGATGGTTACCGAGGTTTCACCCAAGGGTGTGCGTCCTACGAGAGCACTACCTTGGTTCCCTATGACATATGGTCCTTTGAAGGCATTTCTGGGAATCCCGATGATAAGCGCCCATTTGGGATTGTTTCCGGTGCCCCAACGCATGTGCTTCCTCTGGACCGAGGGAAAATCTGATATGACATGGGTACTCTGGTGGATCGGGATTATGGGAACCGAAGTGATCCCAGAATCTATCCATGGATCGGAGGCTTGAGAAAGCAAGTGGTTGGCATGATATTAATTACTCCCATTTTACTCTTATCGATTCGTTATAGAACTTTTTATGCATTCTTTTAAGTTACAGTTATCTTTAAGAGTGCGACATTGTTATGATTATATATTTTATTCATTAGTACTACATTGTTAACCGCATTATTATGCTATTTGCTTATCCGTTTAAACAGTTTAAGTATTGATCTAAAGGTGGAGTTATTGAGATTTTTCCTACTGAGCGTAAGCTCATCCCCTTTGTTTCTCTTACTGTTTTACAGGAGTACCAGATGTCTAGAGTGTGCGAGGCTTGGGAGCTTCAGCTCATTTTGGGATTTGTCTTAGATTTGTGTTGTTCTTTCCTATTAAACATTTTATATCTTACTTTGTATATCGAGCTGTGACTCATTGAGGATTTCGAACATTTACTTATATCGATTTTGATGGAGTTTTTATGAGATTCGAGTATTTTATCAATCTTTCATTACTTAATTTATTTTAACTCGGGTCACGTCTCGAGTTCGGTCAAAACCGGATTTGGGGCGTGAGGTCTTGGGTTCAAGTCTCACCAACAACCTAGGTTGGTATTTTTCTGTGGACAATACACTAGAGGGGTTGGGGTGTATTGGGCTGCAGACCTAACATCGTCGCGCGTGGGGATCTGTGTGAGGCACGGCGGGGCAGCTCAATTGGTGATAGCATCACTCATGGAAATGCTATAAAGGGTGAGGTCTTGGGTTCAAGTCTCACCAACAACCTAGGTTGGTATTTTTCTGTGGACAGTACACCAGAAGGGTTGGGGTGTATTGGGCTGCAGACCTAACATCGCCGCGCGTGGGGCCCTGTGTGGGACGGTGGGGTGTTACAGAAGAAGAAGAAGGAAACAGTCAGACCCGTCACGGATCCGTGATGGGAACCGTGACGGAGCACGTCACTGCTCCGTGACGGAGACTGTGACGGCACACGTCACGATTCCGTGACGTCAACCGAGACGGTGCACGTCACGGTTCCGTGACCCAAACCGCGACGGAGCCCGTCAAGGTTCCGTGACCCTCTCCGTGATGGAGCAGAATTGGACCTTTCCAAGTCCATTTTGTTGTTATCGAGTAATTAGGAAGATTATCTATAACTGAACGTATTGGGGGTTAGGTTGGGTGTTATCTCTTTAAACCACCCTTAAATTATTATTAAATCTCGTGTTACTTTGTGATCTTAGACGTTGTTCCCGATCGCGGCGGAGGAGGCTATTAGGCGGTTCGTGGTTGTTCGAGTTGGATCGCGGTTGAGGTAGAGAAAAGTAGAGAATACCAGTTTAACTACGGAAACTTACTAGAATTGCATATAAGTTATGGTTAATCGGAGTAGTTGTGGAATCACATGCAGGATGTGAATAACTAGTGTAGTCGGTTAAAATGTGGAATCACTTGCGGGCCATGTCGTGCCCGTAGGTTTGGGACTTGTTGTGCTGTAGAATTGCATGTGGGCCATGCCGTTCCCGTAGGATTGTTGATGGTTGAACTACTGCCTTGTGATATGTTTGGATGATTTATAGACCGATGCTGTGTGTTCCTGTATAATATGTTGGCATGATTTGTACCACGATGCTGAGTGTTCCGGGATGATATCTATGCCGATGCTGAGTGTTCCGGTATGATATGTGTGGTATGATTTGTACCCCGTGCTACGGGAAGATATCCAGGCCGATGCTGTCTGTTCCGGTATGATATGTTTGGGATGATGTGTACCCAGATGCTGATTGTTCTGGGATGATATCTAGGTCGATGTTGTGTGTTCCCGTATGATATGGTTAAGTCGTGTTGTGTGATCCGGCGTGTTATTGGATACTTACTGTGTGTGTGTTGCTAATGATTTACTCTGCGTGTTGATTTGTTTTGGTTCGCTGTGGTTACTTATGCCTGTTATGTGATCCTTGTGTGACTTGGGTGATAAGGCTCCAGATTGAGCAGCAGGTATGTGATCCTTTGTGATCTTGAATACATTTATATCTGGGTTAAGTGTATTGTTGTGTGCGTTCGCATTACATGGTTAATTGTGATATAACCGTGTTCGTGTTCCAATGTGAATTGTCTGGGTGACGGGTGCTAAGTGTATAGTTGAGGAGAAGTGTCTAAGTGATGGTTCAGTATCAAGTTTGAATTGCGGACTGCTCCCGGTTGGGTTCAAGCGTTGTCATTGGGTTACTTTGTTTAAATTGTCTTGTTATTGCTTTACTAGTATGCCTTAATTGGACGGGTATCCGTGGTGGTGAGCTAAAGGCTCATCCCCTTTACTACTTTTTCCTACTGAGCGAAACGCTCACCCCCTTCACTACTGTTTCTACAGGTTTTGATCGTGATTTGATTTAGAGGACGTCTCGGAGCTTGGGAGCTTAACGAGAGTCCTAGTTTTGGATGGTCTAGAGACGTATTTCCCTTTCGTACCAAACTTTTATATTTTGGATTTCGAGTATGTGACTCTTGTTATCGGAATTGTTAGTTTGAACTATTTTTTTTTTGAGTTTCATTTTGTTTAAAATTGTCTTCTTTATTATTATTTTTGATTCATGTCTCGAGTGCGGTCAAAATCGGATTTGGGGCGTGGCAAGAACCATAATGGAGGACACGCTTGGTTAATACGTGAGAGTCCAATATGATCAGTAGGGACTCTGCTGGGGAGGCAAGATCAGGGTTCTTCTTCTTCTTCTTCTTCTTCTTCTTCTTCTTCTTCTTCTTCTTCTTCTTCTTCTTCTTCTTCTTCTTCTTCTTCTTCTTCTTCTTCTTCTTCTTCTTCTTCTTCTTCTTCTTCTTCTTCTTCTTTCTCCATGAGTAGCTAAACCCCATAATCTAGGGTTATGGGGAAGTAGATATTTACTTTCCAATGTATTGAATGTATGAATGAGTATTGTGTTGATTGATTTGATTTAGAGTTTGTATTAAATTTAAACTTAATGCTCTATCTCCCAGGTAGGCCTGATAGAAGGTGGGAATAGCAATCTGACACTCGTGAGAGGTGGGTTGTAATTAGGTCAAAAATCTTATACAAATTGGGTTTAAATCTAGACTAATGATAGCTAGGTTAACACGATTGCAACAACCATAGGATTCGTACCGAAAATTAGAAATTATCAAAGAATATAGTGCTTTGGGTCTTCCTACATCTTGATTCGTGAGAACTAGGTGGTTAGATTCCATTAGGGTCCGAAACAACGTGAGGAGTTAGGACTAGTTTGAGAGATAATTGGTTGCCCCTAAAATCAGACAACTTCACAGTGTTCATTGTCATTTAAATGCATTGGAATTGATCTCTATGAACCCAAAAACCTTAGATTATCTTTTTCTCTGATTCTAATGTCTTCGGTTTTACCTAAATATTTGTTCACCTTTTAATTACTTGTTCACATTTGCATGATCTTTTAAAACCAAAAACCATCTTTTTAACGAAACAGCTTAACAACGAACTTCAAATAGGAATTGCTTGTCTTCTGCTCCCTTGGGTACGATAATCTAGAACTAAAAATCCTGAAATACTACTTGACGACCGGTATGCTTGCCGTGTCCTTTTCTGTGCTAAAACCGCAGGGCGTCAAGTTAATTTTTTTTGGATTTTTCAAAAATTTATAACACGAAATGATGCATGACGGCAACGACTCTAGTGGTAAAAGAGGAGGTGACAGTTGTAAGGGTTGAAGGAGGAGGTATTGCTGCTCGGTCGGGAGCGATGGTGTGGGAAGGCCGCATCGGCTCAAGAGGCGAGGGTGTTGGAGGCGAAGCGTTGGAGACGGTGGGAGTGGTGTCTTTGAGGACGACGACGTTTGGGGAAACATTGGCATAGTGGCGTTGAGGACGACAACGTTGGCGACAGTGGGAGCAGCGACTTTGAGGACAGTGGAGGCGGCACAAGAGGCAGAGACGGAAGCTGAGGAGAAGGTGGACGAGCCTTCTTTTTTGGTCGCGATAGCTTAATAAAGATCGTCAATAGAGCTGAGGGGATAGTTGCAAATAGATGGTGTAGATCATCATGTTGATGGGGATATGACTGGCGACAACATTAATAAGAGTAATGGAGAGGAGATCATGACAATTGTAGAGAAGAAGAAGCCCTAAATTACAGATTTTATTTGGGTGAGTTTTTATTTGAATTCTCTTCCGGAGGGATTTACATATACTTATTACAAAATTCTGATACAAATGATGATATATGATTACTATCTTAACATTATAATTACTTGATCTGAGATGAATCTTAATCTTATATCAACTAATTAAACGGCTAAACAAAATAGATAAACAAATCTCCCAGTGTATCAATACATGTCCTGCCGTACCCTCGTGTATTACTGAAACTTGCAGCTATGACAAACCAAGGATGGCATTTTTCTTGTTGCTATCTACACTGCTCTATTTCTGCTGCATACCATTTGTATCCATGCAAGCCTACTACTGTATGTGTATTTCCTTTCCCCCAACTAATGACCGTAAATTGTTTGCTAATTACCCGAATCGTATTCCGTGTATATGTATAAGTAGCCAAAAAGTGTCTTCTAGAAGTGTTCCTTATTGACGGGTACCTTCTAATGGTCCGAAGAGAAAGAAACGCATCTCATGATCATGTGTCTAGGGCATGTCGAGATCGATGAAAAATATTGGGAGCTATTTTACCTTAATTTCATAGCTTTGGGAGACAAAATATTTTTTAAACGGACGCATAAATAAGTCTAGGTTCATTGTGGCAAGAATAGTCGGAAATGCAGACACTTTGACGAGATTTACCGAGAATGTATCAAATGTCCAAAAGGAGCAACCGACGAGGAGATCATTGTTGTGATCGTGTACGATTACGAAGACAAAACACGGGAAATTGACTAAAGATTCTTGGTGGCAGCTCCTCAAAGATCAACCGAAGTGACGTCTCTACATTGGCGCGATTAAGTAGTTGAATTATCCCATGTTTGTTTAGATGTCGTTTGTTTAAATATCGTTTTTATAAATGTTGTCTTTTTTTGCTTGAAATCAAATTAGTAGTTTGTTTTGTGATCTTTTTAGAATTATTAAAAATTACAAAAACAGGTAACCACTAGTTGATGGTTTACCACTACAGAACTACTGGTTTGACAAAGAGAGAAAATAAAAGAGTGCTCTAAATACTAGTTGCTACCGCTAGCTAGTAGTTTACCACTTGAGATGCTCTCAGGTCGGCCCTTAGAGTCCTCAACTTAGTTTACCAAATGAACTCCGGATCACCGTGAATCAAGTAGGAGGATCAACGCTCACTCACAAACGAAAGGAATTCAACATGATCAACCTAGGCATCATTCAACCAAGAGGGACATGCCCCCAATTAACCCTCTCAACAGTCAACATGATCGGACAATAATCAGAAAGGGACCGACCGGGTAAGGCCCTTTTAGACGAATCCGAAGAACATACTGAAAAGATCAGGAGATAGGAGGAACTCGTCGATGCGACTACACTTGGAAGTAGTACCAAATCAAGTGAAACGCCTATTGACCAGGGGAAGGTTAAGTAACCTCACAACTAAGATAAAGTCAAAAAATTCCGAACTGTTTTCATGCAAATGCCCCAGAAGAGATCTCCTCCTGGGAGCATACCGTATTGAAGTCTCCCGCAATAAACAACGTAGGGTTAACCAAGTTTACTATCGAGGGAAGAGAAGACCAGAGGTTGCGCCTCATTAGAACCGAGGAGAGGACATACACGTTCAGGATTTGTATACTATTGTTTATAAACCAACCGGTCAAACAAGAATCAGTAAGATTGCTGAAAATAACACATAGATAGGTAAATTAACCAAAGACGGTATAAACTTTATGGGTCTCATTTAATTCGACTGGCCATCTACAAGAAACATTATATTCAAATGAATCTCAGTTTGATAGAAATATGCAACTTTTGGTCGGCTTGCTCACATGTTTATGTGAAGAACTGATAAGATTGACAAAATAATAATTTGATAGGTGAAATAACCAAATAGAGAGTACATTGAAAGATGGTGTGGATGCCAGTCTTCCATTTATGGCCGAAATTGTGACATTACAGTGACAATTATTGTTAATTTTACATAGTTACCTCTCTCGACTGAGATAAAATACAGTTTGTTTTTCTTGAATTTAGTTCTTAATTATCCTTAATTGTTCCAATTTAATACATAAAATAGACCAAAATGATATATCTAAAAGATTAATTACAAAACTTTGCAGCTTTGGCGTGATAGCTTTCGATAAATGTAGTTGTTATAATCCAGAGTTGAGACTGAAAAATAACTTACTAAAACAAACATGTGAAAGAGAGAAAAAAGAAGGGTGTGTATGTGCATGAACATTGTCTGTTTAAAGAGACAATTAGTGGACCACACACGGGGTGAGCTCCACAGAATCAGAATGATTCGGTCCTCCGACAGAGTCTATTTTCGGGCGAGTTGAGACTCAGATTCCGCAACTGCAACTACTTACTACCCAAAGCGTAAGCGCATTGATGTGGAAATTAAAACGGGCTTATAAAACAATTGAAACAGGCCCAATTAAGGCCCAATTAGTAAAGCTTTAAAATCCATTTTACCGCCCAATAAGTCGTGAGAGAGATCTCAATCTCAATCTCAATCTCAGTTCTCAACGGTATTGGTAAGATCCCAAATCGTTGCTGTTTTCTCGTAACGACTTGTCGAGACTCCTGCTTCCGCTTCATCTTCTTCGATCCGCCCACAGCCAAAGTTGAATCTCAGAGTGGTAGCCATGAAGCAGTTGCACAAGCAGTCGAGCATCCACAAGCGTGAGGAGGAGATCCCCACATCCCACTCTCCCTCCTACTCCCCCAGAGCCCAGAAGCACCACCGCTCGCTCCCCCGACCCGTGACCTACCTCCTCCGCGAGCAGCGCCTTCTCTTCATCCTCGTCGGCATCTTGATCGGCTCCACCTTCTTCGTCCTCCAGCCTTCCCTCACCCGCATCAACCCCACCGAGCACCACTCCCTCACCCACAGGACCTTCTCCACCAGCTTCGCCTCCCGCGACCCCGTCTTCCGCGGCAACCACCGCGGCAGGATTCCCGTCGGGATCGGTCAGCGCCGCTCCAGGATCGTCGTCACCGGCGGCGCCGGCTTCGTTGGCAGCCACCTCGTTGACAAGCTCATCGCCAGAGGAGACGATGTGATTGTCATCGATAACTTCTTCACCGGGAGGAAGGAGAATGTGATGCACCATTTCCGGAACCCCAGGTTCGAGCTCATCCGCCATGACGTCGTCGAGCCTATACTCTTGGAGGTGGACCAGATCTACCACTTGGCCTGCCCCGCCTCCCCTGTTCATTACAAGTATAATCCGGTCAAGACCATCATATCCTTGATTTTGAATCAATTTAGTTTTTGGATTGGATGATATGTTTTTGTGATTGAGCCTTGACCTTATTGATTGATTACAAGACCAATGTGATGGGTACCCTCAACATGTTGGGTCTGGCCAAGAGAATTGGAGCCAGGTTCCTCATCACTAGCACAAGTGAGGTTTATGGTGACCCACTCGAGCATCCCCAGAAGGAGACTTACTGGGGGAATGTCAATCCCATAGGTTCCATGCCTTCTTAAATCCATAATTAATCATTCATATTCTCTCTGTTTCCATTATGTTCATTTGCCATTGGTTAGGTGTAAGGAGCTGCTATGATGAGGGAAAACGAACAGCTGAGACATTGTCAATGGATTATCATCGTGGTGCAGGAGTTGAGGTACCTATCAAGATCATTATTCACAGAAACTGTATTCATGAAATATTACTTTCAGATTTTAGGAAAAGTTAATTATTAGTTTTTAGATGTTGTATATTTCACTCAGTTGTCATTGTATATCTGAGTTACTCTATGGTTACATATGTAAAGATTATAAGCATGACTTAGCTTCACTACTTGCTCTCCTTACCCCCATAACTCAATTTGATTATTTTATATGTTTATCCTCTGCATAAATTTGGTTGAACTTTAAGATCATTGGACCTGTTGTGCGACTGAGATACAACATTACCTTTGTTGAGCAAGAAAATGGTTCTCTATATCATGCAGTTGGATGATGGTTCAGACATTTTATAATAGTATCATTCATAGCGTATTTGTGTTGAAGGTTATTTGTTTGCATTTTTATTTATAATTCATGGACAAGTATAAGACTTACTTAGGAAAGGGCGTTAATCTGTTGACAATTGTATATTGATGGCGTGTTTTGACGGGAGGAAAATATCAGTCAAATATGTTGTAATGAGAGCATCTTTGGAAGGTTTAACTAACTCCAGAAGTTACACAAACTTAAACACTGAGGTATATAATTATCTATGTGATGGCAAATTAGCTGGCTAACTATAGGCCTTACTTATTGCAGGTTCGTATTGCACGTATTTTTAATACATATGGGCCTCGTATGTGCTTGGATGATGGACGTGTTGTCAGCAATTTTGTTGCTCAGGTTTGATATGATCTCTCAAACAATATTCTAACTACAGCATGTTTGTGACTGAGTAAGTTTCGGATGTTCCCTTTAAAACATATCTAAGTTGAGTTACTGTAATTCTTACTGCAACATTTCAGGCCATCCGTAAACATCCTTTAACCGTATATGGTGATGGTAAGCAAACGAGAAGCTTCCAATATGTCTCTGATTTGGTAAGTCTAATTATAACCGTATGCAATACTGTGTCAGTGACCAACTTAGAATCTAATGAATATTCTACCTTGATTGTTTGCATCCATTTTGGTCATTGATTTTAAGCTACAAATGCTTCACATTTGAAAGAGATTGAAACCTTCTTTTTATTCTTCATCTTAAGCAGAGGATTGAACATGCTAATAATCAAAGTAAGAAGGGTAAAATAAGCATAGCTTATACAATTAATCACTGTATTAAACTCAAAATAACCAACTTCAGGGATTATTACCCTTAAAAAGTAATTATAGTGCTTCAGTTTGAAGTAGATGATTCTGTGAGCTAGTATGTTTATGGTAATTGGGTTTTTCCTTGGAAGTTTTTCTAGCCTTACACTTTTTGGATTGATAGGTTGATGGCTTGGTGGCATTAATGGAAGGTGAGCATGTGGGTCCTTTCAATCTTGGTAATCCAGGAGAGTTCACCATGCTAGAACTTGCTGAGGTTAACATTTGAGTTTACATAGTGGAATGTGTTTTGTTTTGTCTGGTTACATTGGCATGCTGAGATTCCGTATTTGTTGTGTTGGTGCAATGTAGGTTGTGAAAGAAACTATTGACCCAAGTGCAAGAATAGAGTTCAAACCCAACACTGCAGATGACCCGCATAAGAGGAAACCCGACATTAGCAAAGCAAAGGAGTTGCTCAACTGGGAACCTAAAGTTTCACTCAGAGAAGGACTGCCCCGTATGGTCTCTGATTTCCAGAACCGCATTCTCAACGAAGACGAAGGAAAAGGCACTTAAAGACAGTGACTAGCAGCAGGATCAGACTTCAAAGTGTATAATGTCAAGAGCCAGAGCAAGACCTTCTCTGTATTTGTTTATTCATTTTATTATCATCCTTCAATTCATCCATCTACATTACATTCAACTTCTAGCCCCAAATCATAGGAAGATATAATCTACAATTATGTGTCAATCTACTTTTTGTATTGCATTTTTTCACTTCAATTTCGTCAATCTCTCTGATAATGCATTGTTTGTGCAGCTAATTATTGGAGATATATGCTCATGATTTCTCTATTGTTGATATTTTTTTTGAACAGATAACGAGTGAAATCTTATGATATATAAAAACAAAGTTATCAGCTGACATGGCAACTGACGTGGCACCTCCTTCTCACGTTATTTCTTCTTTGTTGTTCTTTTCTTATCTCGTCTTTTGTTTCTTAGTACTTCTCATCCCTTTTCATCAATGCAATGATACAGACTTTAATCCTCTCAATCACTCATCCCAGCCGTTACACTTTCCCCCTCAAACTTTAATTGCCCCAATTACTTACAGCCGTTAGGCCTTCTCGCCCATCTTAGCCGTTACACCCTCTCTCTGGGCAATCTTTTTGCAGCTTCGATTTGGGTTTTCAAGAGCAATAGACTCGTTTTGATTCCCGGATTAGTATATAGTTTCAGGCACCTCTCTCTAGGCAAGCGTTTTGCACCTTGATTCCCGTATTTTAATTTGGTTTCGGCCGCCTCTCTTTAGTCTCGCGATTTGCATCTTCGATGTGGGTGTTCATGAGAAATAAATTCGCTTTAATTCACGGATTTGAATATGGTTTAAGACACATATCGATGTGTTGCCCGGGGGGGTCTATATTTAGGGGAGGCACCCCTCAAGTTCATTCGCCATCTACCAGAGTTTGTGGGTTTGTTCGTGGTTTATACGTTGTTGCCTATCAAAGTCAGGTACGAATACCTTGATTATTATTCTCATTGTGTTTTTTTGTTCCATTTCGATGGGTTATGCGCTGAATATTGGTTTTTGTTATCTCATACATGTGTTCGGTAAATTTAAGTTAGAAAGTCATTGTTTGTCAAATGTTTGCTGAAAAGTTTGTGGATCATACACTACTTGATAGGTATGTTAATTCCTTCGCTGCAATCGAGCTATTTCTGTTGAGTGAGTGTGTATAAGTATATAGTGCCATTGGACTGTTTCAATATGCTTCTACATGAGCCATCATTTCTAAACCCGTGAGTTCAAGCTTTAGTTTGATTGTATTCATTTCTAATTGTTTTTCTAGAGCTGCGAAACTAAAAAAAAAATTGCAAACCAAAGCTGTCACTATAAACTATATACATTCAGTATTATGTATTCTCATAGGTTTGTGTTTTGGGTAACTATGGTGCAGTTACTGTATGTGTACTCAGAAATGGAACAATATGCTAGCTTGGTTACACATTCAATCTTATATATATTTTTTTAATGAATTTGTATGATGATTTTATAGCTTCTTCTCATGTAACATACTATTATTCCCCTTAGTGTGTTCGGTTACTCCATCTATTATGGAATTTTCCATCCTCAGGACTCTCAACCACGCTGTTGGGTCTGTGCCCGTTCAGGTCATAGTTTGTCGCTTTTGGTATGCAAAGAACACTAAGCAGAATGAACTCATCAGCCTCAATATGATTATTATCGACGCGCAAGTCTGTACTGTTTGCTATTTCAGTTACGAATGTTTCCCTCTGTCCCTTATTTTCTAACTTTTTGTTTGTTTCAGTTATGTTCTGAAGCCAAACTTACTAGAGCATATCATCCGAAACCCAAAAAAAATTGAATGAAGAGTTTTTTGAATTTAGAGGAAGATATTGAAGAAGAGCTAAGCCAGAGAATAAATGTTCATTTTGAAAACATAGTATTGTATTCTTGATTCTTTTAGTTTGTTCTCTGACTGATTTAGTTTGTTTCTTTGGTGTTAAATAACTATAACTTACATATGATGAAACCAAAAAAAAATTGAATAAGGAGTTTTTTGAAATTGAAAGAAGATATTAATGCAAAATTAAAATAGAGAATAATTGTTCATTTTAAAACATGATATTTCTCATTGATTTAATTTGTTCCCTGACTGATTTACTTTGTTTCTTGGATGTTAACTAACTCCATAGCTTTACATATGATGGAACCAAAAAAAATATTAAATGAATAGTTTGTTTTTAAAATTATGCTGTGTTGGGATGGTGGGCATGCCCGATTGCCTATGATTCCACATCCACCTGCTTTGTTGGAAGACTTGCTTGACCCAGCTACAAGCCCCAAGTGTAAGCATTTTACGAGTGAAATTCAGCTTATAATTCAATGTTTGCACTCGCTTCTATTAGTGGGCAGATAGATTCATCGATGAACCATGGATTTGCCCCGTATATCTTCACAATTAATGGTCAAAATTCTCATCGCATCCTTTTGGAGCAACCTGTTGACTCGATGTCCAACTAGAAATATGTAACTATGTGCCAATATTACTGCTTCCTGTTTCAACAACGTTTGGAGGCAGGGAAGACCCACCTTTACTCCGGTAGGCTACTGCAACAATATATTGTTGATAGTTTTGTGGCAATTGAAGAGGGGCGATTTAGGTATGTTCGTAACAACCAACAACATATGTGTGCCGATGATATAGTTGAAAGTTGTATGGCAATTGAAGAAGGGCGGTTTAGATATGATCGAACAACCAACAACAGATTTGTGCTGATCTTTTTTCTGGTCAAAATAAATTGCTTATACAAAGAAATAATTCAATATTTAACATGTTCATTTTTGTATATAAGATCAGTGTATGATCGTCTATAATTTTCAAAAATGTGTCGTTCTTAAAAGCGAATGTCACATGACCTTACGCTACCAACACAACTGTTTTTTATCGTCCATTCCATGTTTACCGCATTTCATACAATTGTACACCTTTCTCTCTACCTTCGAAAACATGGAGCTACTCACACACATTTTTTACGACTTTAACCGTGCATCGCGCGATGCCCGCACCTAGTTATATTAATCAAAAGATGAAAAATATATAAATTAGACATCTCCACAATAAAATTGGTGAAAAGGAAAACTGAAAAATAGTAATACGCGACCACCATTAATCTGACTTATTGGCAGAAACGCTTCGCTAGGACATTCAGAAGGAGGTACTGTGGTAGCGTCCAAGGACACCGATACAACTAATCTGATCTGGAAGCTAGGGTAGAAAATTTGTTCAAGAGTATAATTTCCTTGGAAATTGGTCTTGAAACAAATGTTAATTTCCCTTATACGGAAATTTACATTTTCCACAATCTGTTGTGGAAAAATACATTTTTTTTTCAAAATAGAAAACTGTTTAAGAATTTCAATTTCAATTTGTTTTCATTGAATTCCGTATGAATTCAAAATTTGTTCAAGAGTGTAATTTCCTTGGAAATTAATTTTGAAACAAATGTTAATTTCCATTAAATAGAAATTTACACGATCCGTTATGGAAAAATAATTTTTTTTTCAAAATGGAAAACCGTTTACGAAAATTATTTCCAATTTGTTTTCATCTTGAAAAATTGGAAAAACCATTAGGAATTTCAATTCCAATTTGTTTTCCTTGAATACCGTATGAATTCAAAATTTATTCAAGTTTATAATTTCCTCAAAAATTATTCTTAAAACAAACTATTATTTCCTTTAAAAGAAACCCTTTTTTTTTTCCTTTTTAAATCTGTCTGGCCGGGTCGGACGATCCGCGAATCGGATCTGACCCGCGTCCACGGCCTGCGCCCCGCTCTGGGACGACCCGCTCCAGGCCCTTATCCGTGACCCGAATCCGCTCCTGACCCGGCCTGGACCTGCGTCTTTTTTTTCTTCTTCTTCTTCCCGTGTTGGGCTGAATTGATTCTTGGGCTCAAATTCCTTTTTTTCTTTGGTCTTGAATGGCACCTGCGGCCCAAATAAAAAAAACAAAGAAACAAAAACCCTTTCTCTCTTCCAGCCGCGTAACAGAGTAAGGATTTGGAGTCTTCTTCAACCTCCTGAAGCAGCCAATACAGGAGAGAAGGTCAAGCTTCTCCGTATGTATGCAACTTGAACTCCAAAGAGACGTTCAATGGCTACACCACAGCAACAAGAAAGCAATGGCAGGCCCTCATCTTCGTCACCTTTACTTCCGCGCCGTTTTTTCAGGATCATGCTTTGCGACGTTGATGCCCAAAAACTGGTACTTTTTTTCATCTCGTATATGCTCATATATATACATGTGTCTTTTGAATCAGACCATGATTAATTAAGGTTTGGAGACCCACCATGCCTTGTCTCTCAGCAGTGAATTGAGTCCATGTTGTTGTTATAGAATGACACAGAAAAGTTCTAATGAATTGATCAAACTTGGATTATATTCATTACTGCACATTAGGGTTTGAAGAATGTAGATAGTCAGTATAGGCTTAAGTTTTGGTTGCCACACTAGAGATTCTAACTTCACTACAGATCCTTCCAGAAGGTTTTGTGCAGGAATTTGGGGACGAGCTTTCGTCCATAGCTAAGCTCACTGACCCCAACAAGCGTGAATGGCAAGTTGGAGTTGAGAAATCTGTGAATGATGTTTGGTTTGTGGACAAGTGGAATGATTTTGTAGAGTACTATTCAGTAAGTATTGGTGATTTTATACTCTTCAAATATAAAGGAAACTCAAGCTTCCGTGTCTATATAATGAAGCCCAGTACTTGTGAGATTAGGTATCCAACAAATGACCAACAACCTGATCTCTCGTCATTAGTATTACCACACCACGGGGAAGAAATAGGAACCCAAGAGGGTGTTGAAATTTCGGGTTCCCCTGGGGAGATTAGCCATCCACTTGACCCCCCTACAAGTGATCAACTACCCAATCACCATGGGGAAGAAATAGGGACTGAAGAGGGTGTTAAAATCATGGGTTCTGACATTGAGGTTAGCCATCCATTTGAGGCCCCAACAAGTGATCAACAACCTAATCATTCCGAGCTCTTGTCATTACCACACCATGAACAAGAATTAGGAACTGGAGAGGGTGTTAAAGTTTTGGGCTCTGCTTGTGAGGTTAGCTTTCCATGTGACTCCCCAACAAGCGATGAACAGCCCAATCGTGCTGACCTCTCGTTGTTACCACACCAGGAACAAGAAATACGAACTGAAGATGGTGCTAAAATGTTGGGTTCCAACAGTGAGATTAGCTATCCATGTGACTCTCCAACAAGCGATAAACAACCCAATCATGTTGAGCTCTCGATGTTACCACACCAGGAACAAGAAATAGGAACTGAAGATGGTGTTAAAATGTTGGGTTCCAACAGTGAGATTAGCTATCCATGTGACTCCCCAACAAGCGATAAACAACCCAATCATGTTGAGCTCTCGATGTTACCACACCATGAACAAGAGATAGGAACTGAAGATGGTGTTAAAACGTTGGGTTCCAACAGTGAGATTAGCTATCCATGTGACACCCCAACAATTGATCAGCAGCCCCATCATGCCGAGCTCTCATTACCACGCCATGGCCAGGAAATAGAAACTGAGGAGGTTGTTGAAACTGTGAGTGCACAGGCATCTCAAGCTTCCTTAGGAAACATAAATTGTGAGAAGCCATGCTTGGACGTGGTAAGAACATGGAGTCATGAACAGCAAGACTCATTGTTGGATGAAGCTAGAGGTAGCAGCTCACACCAAAGTAAGAACAGAGAAAATGTTGAAAAGAAGTATCCAGATGATGATCAGATCAATGAGAGTGGTTCTTGCAAATCCGCAGATAAAATTAAGACCAAAAAAAGAACTGAGACAGGTACGCTCTTCACTGCTTTGTAGCAATTGTATTTTTCTTCTTCTTTTCTGAATGCTAATACAAGGATTCTGCCAGGGAAGCACGAGGAAGACACCGGAACCTCTAGGAAGAGAAGAAGAAAAGTTAAGAGTCCGGTGGTAAGAAGAGCTGCAACAGAGCAAGAGAGATTGGATGCCACTTACAGAGCAAGATTGTTCCGGTCTGATAACCCCTGGTTCATGAAAACCATGGGGAAAAGTAATTTACAAAACCCTCATGTGGTGAGAAGGCAGATTAAGTTGTGTTGCTCCCTTCTTCCGCTTCCTTAGCCTTATTTCAGCCTAACCCGTGTATTGGAATTGTGCAGTATGTGGATAAGATTTTTTCAGATCAGTTCATGAAAGGGCCTCCGGGATGGCTGAAACTGGAGGTTTCCGATGGGAGACAGTGGCCTGTGTCATACACACACAGCAGTGGCGAAGGGTCGGCTAAGAGCTTGAGGAAGGGTTGGGCTGCGTTTCACAAGGAGAACTCTTTGGAGGAAGGAGATGTGTGTGTGTTTGAGCTCGTGAAGAAGGATGATATTGTGTTGAGGGTTGAAATATTCCGTGCCGTGCAAGAAAGTGCTGGAGAAACTGCGGCATTGGCATTGACGTTGGATTGAGTACCAATTTGGTATGTATGAGGCTGGTTCATGTAGAGTTTTGAGTTACTTTGCTCTTAAATATTGTCAAGGCTTGTTTTATTTTCTGATTCACAGTGATAAGTTGGGACATGTCACACGTGGGTTGTGGACCATTTCTTAGGTTAGAGAGAGGTTGATGAAAGCTTTGTACCTGTGGAATACATGTTTTTACAAGGTCACTTTGTGATGGAAATATTGGGTCATCATGATTTTTGTAGGACAAGAAGGAAATAAATAAAGTATAGCAGTTGGACCAAGCACAAACCTCTTCATCTAGCTATAGCTTGTTGTACTTCTTCAATAGCCCTTTCCTGTATACCAATTTTTTGTTCATTTCCTCCATCTTCATCCAAAACGTCTGATTGAGTGAATCAATTGCATTGCATTAGTAAATTATCGAATCAAAATAGTTAGCCTGATGGTGAAGAGCTCTCTTTAAGATTAAAGATTCAAATCTCGATGGATATACTTATTTGGGAGCTGGTACGAGTGAAACGATAAAACGGCCTAACAAGCACAAGATGATATGGCAAAAGTATGGGGAAGAAGATGGGCTAACAAGAATGGTGTAGTGATGAAACTCAAAAGATAAGACTATAATTACAAGGTGTGTTTGAGAGAGATGTAAAAGAAAGAGAGGGAAATAGTGATGAGTTATAGATTGGAACTTAGAAGAGGATATAAATAAAAAAGGAGGATAAGGAACATTGAGAAAGCCAGATAGAAGCATCTCATTCTCATTACATTTTCATCTTTTTGGTGTTAACAAGTTAATGGACAACCAAAGTTGCTTTGTGTCTCATTAAATTCAAAAAAAAAAAAGGAAGAACAGAATTTGTTCCATTAGAATCTTAATAATGTCGCATTATACAAAAAGCTTGCCCGGTAAGATCAATCAATTTTGTTACGACTCTCTGTTTTTTCATTCCTTTTGATTTTTTGTCAACTAAAAGGTTATTTTATCTCTTCTTGGAATTAAATTTTGTAAAAGGCATATTATTCTAGATAAAAGTGATTTTGGTTTTAGATTTTGAAAATAACGTTTCAAACTAGGAGCTACGAAGCCGAAAACCCTAGTTGCGGGAGAACCGCGAGAGAAGGGGGAGATCGCGCGTGCTGGCGAGTATGGCTGGACTTTGGCCACGGCTGGTGAGGGGAAGAGGTACGTACGGGTAACCTGTGTTCTTTTCCATCTTAATCTGGCTTTGGTTGGATCGGAGGAAGGATCCACGTTGGTGTTGGGAGCTTTATCCCTTGTTGCCCCACGACCGGCGAGCTTGTCTACGGCGTGATTGGTAGTGTTTCCGGGAGCGCCTGGTATTGCTCGGGGCCGGGGTGTCGGGGACAAGGCGTCGGGATCGACTGATCCTCTCTGTGAAGGGGGGTTGTGTGACGGCGGACTCGGGGTGGAGGATCGGAAATACAGTGAGTTGCGGGCGGGGTACGAGGGTTGCAGACAGTCCCTCATTCCGGCGGAGGAAGTGGATAACTCGGCAATGGCGTTCTCGGCCGAGAGAACGGGTACTGAGGCTCGGGTGGCTCGAGGAGCGGCGAGGAGGGGGAGTCTCCGTCGTAGTCCAGCGATGGAGGAAACTCCGGCAGCAATAGCTTGGCCGAGAAGAAAGGGTAAGGCGGCGGTGCTGGCGCGGGCGAACCCTAACCGTAGGGCCTCTGAGGATGGGCCGGACCGCAGGCGTGGGGATCCGGGCCTGGGCCGGGGCCTCTTTGCAGCTGCGGACCGGGCCGGGCACTCAGGGCCCAACTGGAGGCCAAGGGCTGGTAAAGGCCCTGGATTGCGTGAATCGGGAGCGGGGCGGACCCGAGCTGGGTCGGGTGACAACCGGGCATGGGCAACCAAAGTCGGGTCGGGCGGTACGGGTACGGGTCAGACCAATTACCCACGGGCCAACCCAGTTCAACCGGGTAATCAGATGGGTCCATACCCGATTTTCGAGGCCTCGACGGCATCCGATGGGGCATCACTTATAGCGGCGGAAGGCTACGAGCACCCCCACCTTCAGGAATGAGTGCTGGGGGGCCCAGGGAGGGGTTGGTCGACTGTACCTTCTCCCTGGCAGTTTGGCGGCAATGGTACTGCCAACAATCGATAAGATACTTTCCTACCATTTCGGAGTCAGCAATCCCGCGTTCAGGAGCCCTACAACTATCAGTCAAGGGAGGACGACGCACGCTGACTTACTAGGGGAGTAATCGGTCCACCACTGCAAAGTTATCGTCTGATATGCTCGATCAGTTTCTTATGGTTGGAGCATAATGTATCGGTGTCTTTGGATGCTACCGCAGTCCCACCCCTCCGACCGCCCTTATGCCCATGAGCAACATTTACTATTCAGCACTTGCCTTTCAGTTTTATGTTAGTTTCTTGGTTTGTATGGTCCTAACCGTCTTAGCGGTCACCAGAATGCTTTAATTAATAATATTATCTTTCCGCCTAAAAAAAATAACGTTTCAAAAAAAAGATTTTGGAAATAAAAGTTTATGGATAAAGTTAGTACATATCATTTTTGGGTTCATTCTTCGACTTAGAAGTTTACAGAAATGAAAATTAATTCATACGTCTTTTTTGCTTCCACCCCTTACTGGGAGACTTTTTTTTTGAAACGCGTAACTGGGGAAGTGCATTACTGCAAATAGGTAACCAAACAAAGTAGGGCGTAACCGCCCAGGGTTCCAGATTTTTGTCCGGGCCGACCGTAGCAAGCCCAGCGCTCATGGACCCATAAAGATAGCCTACTTGACATCGTAGACAAAAACTTAGGACATCCCCTTGCCAACGTCTCAAAACAACGAGGCATAACGTAAAAAGTCCTACCCAAAACAGAAATAAAAGTGTTCCACCGATAAACATAATAAATGAAAAATGAACGGGAATACTGAGTTGTTGTTGCAGGTTGCCAGAGACCTCCCAGCACTGGCTGTCTCGGGTCTGTAGGTATAGGCCAGCATCGGCCAAATCCACCCCTACTGGGTCAGATCATTCCTGCATAGGAGCCTTCCCTACCTCCTCCTGCTTCATCTGGTCCTCCTTTGTGTTGTCCGGCTTGAAGAGCTCTGGCGGGAGACTCGGGGGGACCGGCGGCTAGGGCTCATATGGGACGAGAGCTCCGTCCACCATCGGGCCCGACTTGTCCTTCAATTGTGGGAACTCGCTGCCGGCGAGACTCCGGGTCTCAGGCGAGGAGTGGGTGGGACTAGCAGCCGACGAGGACGAGAAATGGACGTCGGGAAGAAAACCCGCCGGAATTGGCCTGGCAGCGGCGGAGCAGATCTGGTGGTCGGGTTCCATGACTCAGATGCGGTAGAGGCGCCCGCGACAGGAAGGATGGGGAACTGCAGTCGCGACGGAGACGATGGCAAGCAGAAGGCACCGGCTTTGGCGACAGTGCAAGAGCGAAACGAGGCGGAGCAAAGCGAACCTAGCGACGTAGGACCGACAGGGAAAGGCTGGAAGGGCGTCGAAGGTCTTGGTGGGTGAACGATGACAGCTAGAAAAGATGAACGACGGTGGAGCAGATCGGAAATGGAGGTGGAGATGGAAAAAACCCTAAGAGGGTGAGAGAGACCTCGAGAGGTAGCCGAGAGCGTTTTTAAAAAAATATTCACTTCGTCAGTTTTTACTGTGAGACTTTTAATTGTTTACTAATCAATTTTATATCGATTTATTTCATACCACCAAGTATTTCATACCTGATTTACTAATCATCTTCAATTTAGAGATAGTAGGGTACTATGGCTGAATCAATCTCTCTTTTTTTTGACGAAAAATGGGAGGCATCAATTTTATATATCAATCAAAGTGACATACGTACAATATGATGAAAGCGCACAAGAAAACGATAAAATTACAGACTTCAAACTAACAAGCCTATAATATAATATTACTGAAACTCCATACTAGAACGCACATAGGACGCCCTATAACGTGCAAACACGTGCACGTCAAAAGTGCAACAACGTGCACACCAAACCGTGCCACATAACGGGCACACCAAACGTGCAACTAGTGCACACCCAATCTGCACCAAGTGCAGTTACTAAAAAGCTGTAAAAACAAAAGGAAAAAAAAACCTAGCCAAATCAGAAGCGCCACCGTCTGACAAGGGACCTTGACCCGAGGAATCCAGAAAAACGCGAGCTCTAGATCCCCACTGAAGGTAACCGTTTAGGTCGGATCTGCAGCGTGACGAGTCGCCGGAGCTGCCCACTACCGCTCAGACCCACCTTGCTAGTCCGTTGGCATCAAAAACAACATCAGTCGGAGACAGACACAGATACCGAAATGAAAATCTGGCGCCGGCCCGACCTTGAGAGGAGAGGGGAGAAATGGGGTGCGGGGGGGGGGGGGGGGGGGGGGGGGTGAAGGGGTTTGAAGTTGGGGGAAACGGAACAGAAGATCAAGAGGGCCTACCGGCGACGTCCATGGCCGGAGACCATGGCGTCGCCGACAGGAAACGGAGAGCTCAAAGGGGCGACGGGTAGGGTTGAAGAGAGGGGGAGAGACTAGTAGGGATCGTATCCACTTCCTCGACTGAATCAATATGTTTTCACTTAAGTGTTTGAAAATATACCAGATTATTTTACCAAACTATCATTTTGAATTTTAGATAAGCTTATTTTTGTTTCTATTGGAACCACTACACCAGTTTTTCACTTCTGTCACGGGGGCCTTTGCATGGCGTTGCAGAAGTTAGATACTTCTAAGACGTCATTATTTGGCGTCTTAGAGTTAACTCATATTCAGGAAGAACTTAACTTTGATACCATTAGAGCATGAACAACGCACCGGCCCAACGACCCGACTTGCGTTTTTGCGGGCCGCGGGGCCCGCGTCCCTCTTCCCACAACCGCGGGACGAGCCGCGTCCCTCTTCCCATTGTGGGACGGCTTTTACGCGGGACGTGCCGCGGCCCGCGTCCCTCTTCCCACAATCGCGGGACGATCCGCGTCCCACGTCTCGCGTCCGTCATCCGCCCACTCTCGTGCTGCCACGTGTCCTGACTGTTGGCTAACGGTTATTTTTTTTAATCCAAACCTAATCCCTTTTACCCCTATAAATACCCAAATGCGGGTAGTTGACGAACGACTCCGGCGGAGGATTGAAAGGGGCATGCAGAGAGCAATGCCAAGGATTGAGAGGGCCGCCTGTGGGGAACCAATGCAACGAGAGATTAACAGAAGTCGCGTTGAAGCCCACGACCAATTAATGAGGTATTATTTTGTCGATCAACCCATATATGGCCCAAATATGTTTAGGCGTCAGTTCCGTATGTGCAAACCACTTTTTCAACGGATTATGGACCAGGTTAAGGAACACGACAATTACTTCGTTCAGAAGTATGACGCGGTATCACGCTTGGGCTTATCAACGGAACATGATTGTAGAGGATGAGCACGACCGGTACGAGTATGGAGATGACGAGTTGTTGTACGAGCAACCTCCAGAAATGCCGAATTGGACACCACCGGAACGATGGCACCGAGGAGGGCCATTGCAATACCAGCAACGAGTGGATGCTGAACATAGTGTCACAAGTCATCAGACCCACATGCAACTACAAAATGATCTTATGGAGCACTTATGGGGTCTATGTGGAGCTGGTTTCCATGACGACGATTAGTCTTTTGTACTTGATGCTCCTATTCGATAATAAATAAAATTATTAGTTTTAATTTATTTATTATTATTTTTATTATCATTGTTACTTATTTTTTCACATTTATTTAAATTTTAAATAATTAAAACTTTTTTTGATAAAGAATTAAATAAAACAAAAAAAATATCAATTAATTAACCACTAACAATAGTGAGCCTCTCATTGTAAAACACTCATTATTCTGAGTCCCAAGTCCCACTATCTTGTCCAGTCAGCATACGGGACTCAGGACTCGGGACTCAATATGGGCCTTTCCATTGTACATGCTCTTAAGAGACCAACTCAGTTTAAAGTTCAGATTGATACTTGATGGCCTAATTATGGTTTTATGTGAATGATAAAAAATTTCCTTAGAAACAAAACTATGTGGATTTTCAATATCATCAAATGACCAGCTTAGTTTAAAATGATAACTAAATATTTGATTATAATTTTGTACTCTAACTAAAATGACTCTCGAACGATCTTTTTGGTACAAATGTGTTCTCATTTTTTTTTCTTTCCAAAATGTACTTATACTTTCCGTTTATTATCAAAAACGTAGGTTTTTGTTAATTTAAAAGAAATAGTTAACTTGAATATAAAATTTTGAAGTCCCTAAAACACCCCTACCCCCGAGCCCTAAAAAAGACTCTCTGAACCCTATATCCATTATCTTGCTCATCCAACAGAGTGTAGTATCGAGTTTTTAGGGATCGAGCAGTGTTAGTTTTGAGAGTAGGAGTATTTTAGGGACTTTGGAGTTTTCCGATTATTTTCCATCTAAATTAACGGAAAATTTTGAAAAGAAAAACAAAGACAACGCGCTTGTGCTACAAAATGTAGTTCGAAAACATATTTTGGAGGTTTTTTAAAACCTTATAAGAAAAATTATAGGATCCAATAAGAAGAGATTCCCAATATCTAAAGGACATAGTTGAAATGTAGATCTTTAGTTCCACACTAAAATTAGAAAATGGTGAAATTTTTTTTAATTAAAAGGTGCAACTTTATTAATATAGAAATCAACTACATAGATGTGCACTAGGGAATATACTCCCTGATCACTAGGAAAGAACAGACATAGAACACATACTGTTCGTAATTCTTGAAGGTACTAGAACTGTCACTAACGGTATTGAAACCGATATAGGCCGCCATAAAGGCAAGAAGTAAAGATGGGTGATGAGAAAACGGTACTGGAAGTCCTGCTCCGAAACCTGGCCAAGGTCTGCCTCAGTAGTAGTAGCCAATACATGAATCGGGGTTCCCTCCCTGGAAAAATCTCTGATTCTCTGCTCACTATGCATTGATCTTGCAAAGACAAACTCAGATAAAATAAAAGGGGCCCTCTCGATTAGCCAGATCCATAATCGTGAAAGGGCTTGAGGCGGTTGTAGTGGTGGAGACCAGGGAGAAGGACGCGCCAGTTGCGGTTGCGGCTTCAAGAACGATTCTAGAGACGGTGGCGGCATCAGAGACAGCGCCGATATCAGAGATAGCGGCGACTTCAAAGACGGCGACAGTAGCATCAGGGACGACGACCTTAGAGACGGAAACCCTCGGAGTTGCAGAGGAGGGACCGAATAAGTTCGGGAGACTCTTCGTTGGTGATGGGAGAAGGTCAACGTCGCGGTGGCTAGAGGTGGTTCGAAAAAAACCCTAACAGGGAAAACCTTCGTATGATCTAAAGGAAAAGTGCAAGGGAGAGGATGTATAGATGAAAGGAGTTTAACCATGGCATAGGCCATGGAAAGAATCATTTCCATAGCCATGGCTTTTTAGGTGCGGCGACAAAGAGCTCTTGAGAGAGAACTAGGGATGGAATTCGTTGTGTCTAGAAAATGGTGAATTAATTAGAGTGCATATGAATGAGCATTGAATAAAAGGGGACCAATCTGATTACATCTTCATAATACAATTTTACAGGTTTTGCTAGATGAGGATCTTCTGCTTCTTCTCTATCCACCTTTGCTTTAAAATTATTTTGTTGTCTTGTCTAACCAATTTTCCAATATGACTCTCTCTATTTATTTATTCATGGCCCCTTCTACTCCCAATTAGGGGTGAGCAAAATAATCTGATTTAACCGTCATCGGCCAGAACCGGTCGGAATCGTCACCGGAATCACCAAAATCGCCTGAGAAACGGTCAGGGACGGTGACAAGACGTGAAAATTGGCCCTTAAAACGGTTAGGGCTGGTTCTAGGCTTGAAAAACCGCCTGGTTACGGTTAAAAACGAGCCCCGAGTGGGCGTCACTGAGCCCATATATTTTATGAGGCCCACAAGACTTAGCCCATGATAAACACTGAAGCCTAGCCCATATAAGTAAGCCTTCAATTCTCAGCCCTTTGATCATATTTGTGTGTTGATCAGAACCGTCCAAAAGCTAACCCTAGCTTTCTTCGTATTACTCGATTAAAACCATGAAACAAGTAACAAAGAATGGATTCACAAGAGAAAAATTCAGCACTATTTCTTACCAAAACAAGAATACCGGGTAACGAATGATTTGACTTGAGTCTCCAGAACACAAAATGGAGGAAGAACACATCTATGGCCGAAATTGGGGAGGGGAGGGAGAGAAAAATGTGTTTCTATTCTTGTCTTGTGTTTTTATGTTGAAAAAAGATGACTTAAACATACTAAACCTCATGAACTTGTCAAATTAAAAGCATGGGACAAGTATGGTGTAAATATGACAAGTATGGTGCTAAGTAAGGCTAGACAAGATGGGGTTAAGTGGTGAATCACCAACACCTTAATCCTTGTCTTTCTTACTTAGTACTAATTAATCAAGACTTGATTAATTAGTTCCATGGGCCTTGGTTGCATGTGCCTCTCATGGGCCTCTTGGAACAAGGCTCGTGGCCATTCCCAACGAGGTTCCGTGATGCGTTCATCGCCTCCAAGCCTTCCATACCGAAAATGTCCAACATTATCCGACGTGATCAATCCCAAGACTCCATGCCTTGTCTCGATCCGTAATGTCCTATTCACTTACGGGCACATGACCCAAAACTCAGTTTTGGTCATGTCCCAAGAGAACTCTCTTTTGACCATTCTCCATAAATGTGTCAATGAGTTTCATCCTCCGATGTGACCCTTAGGTTTATGCATGTTAATAGATCAACATAAAATCCCATTTTGCTTGATCCTATATAAGTGGCAACTAACGAGACTTTAGTATTATCTGACACTGCATAACGAATCGACCTTGTCGATTCTACCCTTTCTGTCGTCCCTGTCATTATCCTTTTATCGCCAATATCCTGATTGAGATAAGGCATAGAGCCGTCATCCTTATTGTTCTCAATCACTGTTCCTTGATATGTGAGATGACTGAATATATGATACCCAGTATCATGTGCATGACCATGCTATTCTTTCAATCACTCTCGATCAAGCGGCCGAGAACCGATATCTTTCCCATAACGCAGTATGAGGGATAAATCCCTTAGCCGTCTTTCGTTTCACTCATGCAGTCCGTCCCCAAGCCAATCATGGCTGTTATGGAAACCCTGTCACAGGCAACGTTGGGCTCAAGTCAAACTCAGTTGTTTACTGCATAGTAATCACAAAGACTCATTGGTTTAAGGATACATGACAAGCTACGACAATGACTATGTTCATGACTTGATCTATGGAACATATTCATGTCGGGTCGTCCAATATCATGTCCCACATGATATCTATGATCAGACTCCGGAATCTCATTCCAATGACTAAAAGAACGTAAGCCATAAAGAGCCATCTTTCATACTAGTCGCTTCTAGTGAAGATTTGTTGACTAGGGATCCATCGAGTGTGATCCATATAAAGCCGCTTTAATTTTATTGCTAATGATATATATATATAGGTACACATTCAAGTGTTACCAAATGCTTATTTTGTTACATGTTACATGATTATATACCGTTAGATCAATTAAAATCAATGGCTTTAATGATAATGACATACAGTCGTAAATAACTCAAAATATTATTTTTTTTGGGTAATTTTACTAATTGCGAGGACAAATATGTCCTTTCATATTTTGGTTTACCCTAACCCTAAAATACCCATTAATCACCCATCTCTGTATCTTGCCCTCAATATTACGTCTCTCTCCCACCATACCTCAATCTCTGCTCCACGTCGTGTCGGCTGGAGACGCACGCTGGACCATCAAACCCCACGCACGCCGGACCACCACAGCCCACGCCGAACCATCAAACCCCACAGCGGCAAAGGTTCCCGAGCTGGCGCCGCTCCTCTCACATGAAGTTCGTCTCCACAGGGCTCCGACCACCGTGAAGGTCATGAACGACGTGCAGGTCCGGCATGAAGGCCATGGCCGACGCCCTTGACTATCCCAACGTTGTACAGGTCCGCCAAGCCAGCCCGAGTTTCAGGACTTGAGGGGCACAATACCGTCGCTGCTGCTGGTCGTCTCTCCTCGCACCAGGGCATTGGTGCTTCATATATGGTTTCTGTACTCCCGCCGCCGGCCGTGAACTCTGGGAAGAACTGCTCCCGATGTCGTTCTCATCTTTCCTTCGTTTTGCGAGCTCCGATCCGCCACAGTGCTGTGGTTTCCCGTGAAGCTGCTGCACAAAGTCGATGTCGTCAACCTCCGTCGTCAGCACTGTGGAATTGAGCATGACCATCGCATGCCGCCGCCACATAATCTAGTATAAAACCCGAGTCTTGTTTCATTTTGTATTAGGGTTTTTTTGGTTTCAAATCTGATATAGTATTGTCAAAAACACATTTATATTAGTTTTTTTGAAGTTCATGATTTGATTTTGTAGTTTAAAAAAATCAATTGTACTTGGATGTTCATACATTTCATTAGTTCTAAATCTGGTTTGTGGTCTCCGGTAAGAACTTGTCTGTATCGTTGTGTAGCTATATGAATATAAGTTTCGTTTTGAATTATGGAGATTTGTATTCTGCTTAGAATTATGTAAGGTTTTTGAGATATGTGATTTTAAGCTCAATGATCAGAGAGCAATAAACATATGGATTGGATTTTGAAAGATGCTTTATGAATCTTATTATCCAGATCAAAAATCTGTAACATCAGCTCCAAATATATGAAATGTTGGCTCCAAAGATCTGCAACATCGACTTCAACTATATGTAACATTGGCTTCAAAGATCTGCAACATCGGCTCCAAAAGTGTATAATTTCAGCACAAGAAGTATGTAACATTGGCTCCAAATATTTGTAACTTGAGATTATATTTCTGTAATTTATTTTGTTACAGTAACTTAAAGTGCACAGATTTGTAAAGTTTGGTAAATTTTATGCAACATATTGGGAAGTTTTCTGTAATATTGAGTATTGAATTATGTGATTTTCAGAGTATAATTCTGTAACTTGAGGGTACATTTTTGTACAAAAATCTGGGATACTTGGTTTACAAAAATGTAACATCCGACATAAATTTTTTTATAACATTAAACATAAATTTCTGTAATATTGTATATAATATCCTGTAACACGTACGATGTTTGAAGAATGATTAAAATATCAAATTAAAAAATAAAATACGAATTTTATTTAAAAAAATCAGAATTGGACAGTTAAAAATTTTTTGTAGTAATTTTTAAAGAGGCAAAATTACAAAACTACCCTTTTATTCATTTTCTCATTTTATTTGTGGATAATTGAACTTGAAAATCTATAACCATTGGATTCTAAAATTCAATGGTCTAGATTTGTGGACATCGAGTAATATATCGATGTGTGTTCAACTATATATAGTTGGTATCAGGTACAAACCACCCCTTATTGTGCAAACTACGAACCAATCTGAGCCATAGGATTCCCCCAAAGTGATGTCAGCAGAGCGCACCAGATGCTGACACGTGGGCAATAAATATATAAAACACCGCATCTTATTGTGCAAACTACGAACTCACCAGGTGCTGACACGTGGGCGCGCGCGCTGCTGGTGCGCGCGCGCACAGTGCTGATCGTTTTGCGCGCACAATGCTGATCGTTTGCGCGCACAGTGCTGATAGTTTGCATTTATACCAAACTATCAGCACCCGCGCGCGCAAACGATCAGCACTGTGCGCGCGCGTGGTCAACACGCTCACGCGCACGGGCAGAGGCGCGCGCAAAGCGGTCACATGTCAACATCGTGCACGCTCTACTAACGTCACTTTGACCGCATCCTGTGGCTTAGATTGGTTTGTAGTTTGCACAATAAGGGTGGTTTTTACTGGATAACTACCCTATATATATATATATATATATATATATATATATATATATTTATATATATGGACATTTATGATTGAACTACGGGCACTAAGACTAACACCAAGTTCAACCGTGTAACAGATCATGGAGAGAAACCATAGAAAGGTAAATCCTAACCCTAATCAGTTTGTTTATCAATTTAGGTTAGGGTTAGGGTTAGTTTAGGTTAAGGTTAATTTAGGTTAGGGTTTATTTGTTTAATCACTTTGTAAACAAACAGAAGGTGGGGGAGCAACAAATGCAAATGTGAATGGTGGTCAGGATGCAGCAGTAGTAGCTGCATCCTCTGGTAAAGCTAAACCCTCTAAGCGAACTTCTACCGTTTGGGCAGATTTTAATTTGATATTAGTAGATGGTAAGGAAATGGCTTATTGCAAGTATTGCCCTAACAACTATCATGCCGAGTCTATCAAGCATGACACTAGTACCCTTAAAAATCATGCTGATAGTTGCCTTAAGAAACCATCAAATAGAATAATAGATCTTAAACAAGGGAAATTGAATTTGAACAAGTTGGGTAAACACGGGAAACTTACAACCTGACACTTCGATCAAGAAGAGTGCTGACTTGCCTTAGGTAAAATGATCATCATTGATGAATTACTATTTAGTTTTGTTGAGGGCGATGGGTTTAAGGGCTTTGTAAAAGCTGCTTGTCCAATATTCAAAATCCACACTAGATTTACTGTAATGATGTATGTCCATAGGTTGTATGAGGCTGAAAAACTCAACTTACATGAGTATTTCACCACATCTAAGTTTAGAATTTCATTCACCACTGATACTTGGACTAGTCGTCAACATATCAATTATATGGCCCTCACTGCTCATTTTATTGACGACGATTAGGTGTTGCATAAAAAAATATAAATTTCTGCCCAATTTATTTTCACAAAGGTAAGGATATTGGGCAATCTGTTGAGACTTGTTTGAATTCATGGGGACTGAATAAAATTATGTGCATAACTGTTGGTAATGCTAGTCCAAATAAAGATGCCATCAAATACTTGCGTGCACAACTTAGACAAAATATGTTGTGTCATCAAGTATCAGATGGTAAATTCATGCATATGAGGTGTGTAGCACATATTCTTAATCTGATTGTTAAGGAAGGGCTTGTGGAAATGGGGGAATATGTTGATAAAATTAGGTTCGCTGTCAAATTTTTTAGAAGTTCCTTTATGTGGTCGTCTAGGTTCAAAACAACGTGTGAAGAGGCCGGTTATCAAACAACTAGGCTTCTTTCCTATGATGTTGCAACTAGATGGAATTCAACCTAGTTGATGCTTTATTCAGTATGTAGGTTGGACAAAGCCTTATATATATATATATATATGGTATTCTAGACCCAACTTTTAATGCGAAAATGGATTCTAAATCACATGGTGTAGGTTAACTCAATCTGATTGGGATGAAGTGGAATCTATCATGTCTTTTTTAGAACTGTTTTATGATGCAACGGTTAGAATATCGGGTTCCTCATATGCTACATCTAACTATGTACTAGATGAAATAGCAAATATAAATCAAACTATTAAAGACGGGTTGAGTAGTTCTAATGTGAACATGATAAACATTTCCCTTAAAATGTGTGTGAAATTCGACAAATATTTTGGGAGTTTGGCAATGTTAAACATGTTTACAGTTCTGTCACCTGTTTTTGATCCCCGTAAGAAGCTGGATTTTGTAAATTATCTCTTAGTGGAGATATATTCTGCTGAAAATTGTGCAATTATAGGGCCATTAGTCAACACATTTCTTAATGGTATGTTTGACAATTATAAAGCTTAATATGGTGCAAGTGATGAGCCACCAACACGACCGGTCTGTTCCGCGAGTATTGGTGTCAAGCCATCAAAACATCGCAATTTTTCAAAATTAAAAAAACTTTGTACCTCACATGTTGGATCTTCTAAATATGAATTAGAAAGGTATCTTAGTGAGGATAGAGAAGAACATAGTGATGAATTCAATATTCTGTCATGGTGGAAAGCAAATGCTCAACGATTATCTGTTTTGTCTAGAATGGCTAGAGATATTTTAGTCATTCCAATGACCTCAGTGTCTAGTGAGAGTGCTTTTAGCAATGGGGGTAGGATACTTGATCCTTTTAGGAGTTCATTAAGCATAAGGACGGTGCAAGCCCTTACATGCACACAAGATTGGTTCAAGGGTCCTCTAACTCTTCCTTCTTTGGATAAGTTGGTGGAAGAGATGGAACAACTTCAAATAGAAGAAGATGGTAATTTCTTTAGTTGGGATATGTTTTTTTAATACTTCATACTTTCTTTTATGCTTTGATGTATTAAACATTGTTTCATCAATATGTGTAGCCACTGAAAGGGAAGCAAGTACAATTAGTGCCCCTTTGTTTATCTAATTTCAAAGACGGGTTAGTATCAGATGACTATTTTTTCTGTTATCATTTTTTAAATCGATCAGGTTATGTTATCAGTTTTTAAATCAGATGACTAATTTTTTTTTCATGTTTTGGCAGGTACAATACCATTGGAAGGGCTTTATCAACACTTTGAAGCTCGAAGATTGAAGAACTTGAAGATTTATCAACACTTTGAAGCTGAATCTGTTTTTAGTTTAATTTCTCCAATTTTAATTTCTATTTCTGTTAAGGAAAAGTTATGTAATGACTTTTAAGTTCATTTATTTGAGGTATTAGTTTTATCAGGTTTTCTGTTTAAATTTCAATTACAATTCTTAATATTTGGGCTGTACTTGGGCCCAAAACCAAAATCCCCCCTATAACGGCCCATTAATCCTCGGTTATGTCAGTTATTAATCCCCATAACCGACAGTCAAAACAGCCGGTGACCAACTGCCCAACCATTAACCGTGGCTAGGGATGTGTAGCCGTCAGTCAAAACCGTATAACTCGGTCTGATGACCTGAACTTCCATATGGGGACAGTCACCGTCCATTGCACACCCCTACTCCCAATACTGTGCCTTCCTCGCCAAACCTTCTAGCATCCTTCTATTTGTTCTCTTCGGTACAAGTAGGCCAAATGGCCTCTTTTGAAGTGATTTAAAATTTGAGTCGACAATTTAAATTATACATGGTGAAAGTTTTATGTTGTTTTATTTATTTTGAATAAAATCATGTTATATTCTTCAATTTATAAACGCTTTATTTTATCGATTTTAACTATTTTTTGTTTCAATGTTGTTAAAACAAACGGGATCCGTCAAAAATTATGCACACATTACAACCCTATACTTCAAAGTGCATAATATTACAATCTTAATATATTGTTTTTTGTTTTGTTATTGTAGCGTGAGTATTTATACAAAAATTAACAGTGATGAAAAATAGTTTAAAGTTATAACATAAATTTCATATAAAATATAACATCATAACATATAATTTTCTTTCATATTTGATAAGAATAAATTATTAAGTTTACTTGATGAGTTTAAATATACATGGTTTTATTTCAAATACATTCTAATAATATGAACATCGTATTGTTGACAAAAATGGGATGGAAATTCATATCGAATCCGAACAATCTGGTGGCAAGGGTTTTTAAAGCCCGATATTTCAAGACAGGGGATTTTCTCACAGCTAAGTCTAGGCTCAACCCGAGCGAAAACTGGTCTGGACTCCGGGCTACCCAGGCCCTGTTGAAGGAAGGGCTTCGGAAGAAAATTGGGAATCGAAGGTCAACAAGGGTGGAGGGACACTGTGGCTGATGGGAGATATCCTACTTATACCTGAAGGGACGATGAGTGATGAAGGGGATGATGGTATCGGACCTCATGAGACATGATGGGGGATGGGATGCTACAAAATTGGAGAGCCTCCTCCCCCCACATCAAGTGGATGAGGTCCTTCAGGTCCCGAACCCGAGGCTCTAGAGCTTAGATAGATGGTATTGGACGAGGGATACCAAAGGTCGGTACAACTATCAAGAAGGATATCGGCTACTGGCTCGGCTTCATGGCCGCTGGGCACTTAGTCAAGGAGCATCGGTCTTGTCAGCCATATGGGATCTGGATATCTAGCCACGTATCAAGGTCTTCCTTTGAAGAGCTCTGTTAAGTACTCTACAGGTGGCGGCAAACATTCAAACACAATTTGTTCGTATTCCGGAGGAATGTCAAGTTTGTCAGGATGAACATGAAACAACGATACATATCTTAGTTCACTGCCCTTTTGCACATGAAGTATGGAATCATGCTCAGATACACACCCCCACCTCTCCAGACATGACCTTCTTCGAGTGGTTGACGTTGGTTATGAGTCTCCCAGATATGGCCTTGAAAAGTAGAATAGCAATGACTGCATGAGAACTCTAGAAGGCTAAGAATGGTATAGTTTGAGAACATACCCCACATACAGTAGTGGCTTTGGATGCCACGGCCCACTTACATAGCTGACGAGAGGCCCGCCAGAATGCTTGGAAAACCCCCCGGCCCCACCCAAGAATCCCCCTATGAAGGGATGGAAGCCGCCACCACCAAATTGGTTGTCTTTGAATGTGGATGGGGTAGTTTTTATTTTTGAAACCCATCAATTGGGATGTAGTATGATCTGTAGGGATGAGCGGGCACAGATCATAGAGGGGTGAAATTGTGTATTCGCGGGGAGACATGAGCCAGAAATGGCGGAAGTAATGGCGATTCAACAGGCCCTTACTTGGGTTCGAGAGTCATGGCGGTCGAAGGTAATCATTCGAAGCGACTCCCAATTTGTGGTGAGGATGATCCAAGGGAGTACCCCTCTTTTCTCACCGGTGGGTCACATTCTTGAGGAGTGCAAGTCCATTCTATCTTCGCTCGAGGATGTCAAACTCGAGTTTATTCCTAGAATTGGGAACGGGGTTGCTCACTAACTAGCGCGAGAAGGCCGTTCTATGTCTGTTCTAACGTGGTCTGATTTTGTGATTCCAGATGCACTGCTTTGTATCTTGAAACATTTCAAAAAAAAAATCCAGGTCTCTACGTTTAAATTTTTTTTTAAAGTTATAACATAATTTTCATATAAAATATAACATCGTAACGTGTAATTTTCCTCTATATTTTTTTTTATCAACAAAGTCATATTTAAATTAAACCTCTTCAGAGAGAGAAATGGAGTACATGGAGGTGGTCTATCCACAGACCAATGAAATAAACCAACAACCAACAGACTCGAGCGTTGACATGACAGCTCAGCCTCATGAAAATCCTACAATAATGAAAGGGTCTAAACTTACCCGTGAAACCAATAGATAGCAACCCAAAATGGGTGTAACCAAGAAAAACAAGGTCTACTAACTAGATTTTACAAACTTGAAGAACATGAAAAAGCTGTAAGAGAGGTCTAATACCATAATTTTCCAACCATGAAGCTCAAAACGATAAAAGAGAAGGTCTTAGTACCTAGATTTTTCAACCATGAAGAGCTAAGAAAATGACAACCCAAGCTACAACATGCAAAGAGAAACCAGGTCACCGACAACGTCCAAGGTCAATTCGATTGAGGACAGTGGAGCTCGAATTCAGTCCTCTGAAACCCAATTCCGGCCTACACCGAGAAAAGGCCCAAAGGGGGAGGACCGATATTTCTACCGAGAACGAGCACAAACTTCCAAGTAGGCAGCAACAAGACATCATTTCTTGGGATCCGAGCTGAGCGTTCCAAAGCCGTGACCGGTAACCCCTCGTCGGCCAACACCAAGAAAGGACCCTAAGGGGAAGTCTTGTAATTATACGAGCACGAACCAACCCGAACCCGGACAAATCTGACACCAAAGCCAACATAGAAGCGTAACGCCATGACTGAGCTTCTGACCAATACACTCCAACAAATAGGCAGCAGGAAGTCAACACTTCCAGGGATCCGAGGTTGGACTCGAGCTGAGCGTTTCGAAACTGAGACCGGTAACCCCGGCCAACACCAAGCGAGGACCCGAAGGGGAAGACCTGTAGTTATACCAAGCACGAGCCAGCATGTACCCGGACAAAACTGACACTAAATCCTATAGAGAAGCAGAACGCCACCACCGAGCTTCCGACCATCCACAAAGACGAGGGATGAGACAAGGTTTACAACAAATCGGAGATCCAAACGATCAAGAAACGATTCCCACGGTAAATCTAAAACAAGCCTAAGAACCATCACGAACGTGTCAGGAAAAATAACATCAACCCTGCTTCCACCACAACACCACAGGCCGAAGACTGACCCCTCGACAATCTGAGGATCCGAGAATGGAACTCGAGCTGAGGGTTCCAATACCGAAACCGGTAACCCCTCGTCGGCCAACACCAAACGAGAACTTGAAAGAAAAAGCCTGTAATAATACCGAGCACGAGCGAAGCCAAACACGAAGAAAGGCCAAAACTAGCATTGGCGTGGGAATTGGACTCCCCCAAACTAAGGTCTCGAGAAGCAGAAAAGGCAGCCTGACGAATCGAAAAGCGCCGCTGAGGATGAAGGAGAAGCCGACTCGGTTCAAAATCGACTTGGTACAACCCAACCTGCCTAACCTGTCCCACCCTAACCAACCTGACCCGGCCAATCAAGACCAGGCCTAACCCGACTCGGTTTGGGCCCAGACCCGTAACCTGAAACATCCGGCGAACCACAACTACCAAGAAGGACCACTCAACACCACACCAGCGACGAATCACCGGCCATCAGCACCAAAAGGGCCCGGAAAGGGATACCTCCACCGCCAAAATCAAGAACTCCCGGAGCAAACGGTGGGAGGCCACTGCCACCAAGGCAGATCTGGAGAGGAGGAGGTCTGAAGCCCTACTCACCGACAATAACCCACGTCGGTAAGATCAGCAGCATAACGAGTTGAGAGCGCCGAAGATATAAACTTCGTCGGAAGCGACAAAGTTCAGGGGAGCTTGACAGAGCGCTGCACCGGGAAAGTAAATCTAGCACGAGAGCCAACAGATCTGAAACCCCGTGACCAGATCTCTACTGCAGAGGACCTCGACGAGCGGAGGAGGAGGCTGGTCGGACGGCGAACCAATCCGACCGAACAAAACGAGCAAGGGACACGAGGAGAAGGAGAGAAGCGTGAATGGAAGGAGATGGGGAGAAAAAGGATTAGGGGAGAGGAAAGGAAGAGGAGAAAGAGAGAGGACGCCGCCAGTGACAGCCATGCGCAGAGGAAATAGGGGCGGCAAGTGTTTAGAATGTATTACCAATCATGCTCTTTTTGTTTAAGAAAAAGTACACAATCATTCTGTAGAATATGAAAACAAAATGTATATGATCCAAAGATCAATTTGTGACTGTTCAGTCTGTGCTATACTTGGTGTTAGTTTTGAATATGGGTAAACTACAAATACATACCCCAAACTTGTAGCGTTTAACTGATACATACTCTAAAGTTTTTTTTAACTGATACTTTTTCAGATGTTTAGTTATAACAAATAGCCCAAGCCGTCAGCTAAAATGACAAAAATACCCTCAACTACACTTCAGTAATTATTTTAAAAAATTATTTAAAAAATCACTTTTGTTAGGTACATATATGTACTTATTAAATCACTTCAGTTTTATTTTTTTAAAATTATTTAAAAAATCATTGAGGGCATTTTCGTCATTTCAATTGACCGTTTGGACTATTTGTTACATAACTAAACATCTGAGTCGGTATCAGTTAAATTTTATTTTTAAAATAAATATCAGTTAAACGTCATAAATTGAGATAATGTACACAGAAATTCATGTGATGGTTGATTAGAGTTGATAAACTAAGGTTGTTTGAACTGATTATTTAACTGTTGCTCTGTCTGTTGACATATTAATTATTGTAGGCCATGCCTCCACAGTAATTGACACACTTCACATAAACCAATGTAGTTCCTCCTGACGTGGCACTGTCTCATTGGACACAGGATTGTTCAGACACAAACGTGATAGATTTTGCAGATAAATATAATCTCTCTCTCACAACTCACAAACCCAAAGTGAAGCTTAAAACTTGTATGCAAGTTCCTCTGTTTCTTCCTTCGAAGAATCAAAACCTAACCACCGAACCCAAAAGCAGAGGAGGAGCCAATCTATAAGGGAATTTTTCTTTATCTTTCTTTTTGATATGCTGATTCTCCACTCCACTACTCAGTAGTTTGTTCTGTGTTTTGAATATGAAAGGAATACATATATCATGCGCCTCCCAAGCATCTACAGCCATATGCTTGTCAATGGATCCAAGCTCTTCTTCTTCCTCCTCCACCGTCCAGCTCGGCGGTCGCGCCATTGACCGCCACAACCCCATCATCAGAGATGGGAGGAGAGTCAGAGCAGTTCTCCCAAACCCGCCATGCTCCTCCCAGCAACCACCCATCAATCCCAAACCCTATCACCAGCTTCAGAAGACGAGGAAGAAAAGCGAGACCCAGAAGAAGAGAAGCTCTAATGCAAAGCCGAGTGTTGATCAGAAGAAGAAGAGCGTTGCAGAGATAGAGACAGAAACAGAGGATGTGATTGTGGTGAACAAGAACATTGCGAGCAGTGAATCCATGAGGAGGAGCTTTGTGAGGCAGAGTGATCTCTTCACTCCACCTGGTTCCACCAGATATTTGCTCAGTGATGCTCCTTCCTTTGATGATTACGACCCTGTCTTGTCTCAAGATCAATCCTCTGTTCCTCCTCAATCAAAGCCTCCTTCAGACCAGGTTAGTGAAGATTAATGAAGTTTTGTAGACAATACAGGATCGATTTAAGCCTGGTTTGGTTTGTTTGGTGCAGGTTGTGGTGTTGAGGGTGTCACTGCACTGCAAAGGATGTGAAGGAAAAGTAAGGAAACATCTCTCAAGAATGAAAGGTATGTATGTTTATCACTTTCTCATGATTTGTTATTGTTTATGACAATAATATTTCATGTTTGGGATATTTGGAGGAACTCATTTGAACCTTATCTCAACTTCATCCAACTTTCAAACACACAAAGTTAGGTAGTGAATGCAACACATGCAAGAGACTTAGATAAATTATATGAAAAAGTTATGAACACCCCTTTCTTTTGTTTTGAATTGATTAAATGCTTGAGCTTTGTTTTATGAATGTGGTCAGGTGTGACATCCTTCAACATAGATTACGCGGCAAAGAAAGTGACGGTGACTGGAGATGTGACGCCGGTGAGTGTTCTTGCAAGTGTTTCCAAGGTAAAGAGTGCTCAATTTTGGGCAATACCACCAGCTTCAGTTGCATCTGGCAAAGTAGAGACCAAGAAATAAATATTGAAATGGAGGTAATGGCATAGTTGGGGGACAGAAAATGGAAGAAAATAGGAGATGCAGAGTGAGTTGTAGGCAGAGGCAGAGCAGCAGAACATGTCTTTTACCGTTTAGTAAATTAAGAGTGTGAGCCTCACTTGTTCTGTTTTCCAGCTATTGGCTCTGTTTTCTTGTAGCATAAAATAACAAAACACGATCATGCTCTATTTTTTTATTTTCTTGTTTCACTTCTCGCAATGTTGCTTTCAACTTTGTCTTTTCCATTCACATATTTTTTTTTTGGTGTGTACGACCCATTATTACCCTTAGTATGTTCTCTCTTGATGTGTGGTTTCTCAGATAACAATGGTTATGAGGATTCTTGAGTGACCCAAAGTGAGTACCAACATCCCACATAATAATTTACAAGGATAAGGTATGAATATGGACGTTTGAGTCCGTTGGACATAGGTCAACATGGACTTGTTTGTTTACTTGCAAAACACAGCCCAAAGTATTGATTTTTGAGACTGATATTTGATAGTGGGGATGGACACATTCCGGTTAACTAGATCGAAAGGGAGTTTTCATAATCAGATCGAGAACCACGATTGTTCAAATCTCATAACCAATGCCGAAACCGAGCACAATGAAAATTATGCTTTTTCGTTGTTAGGTTCTTGATGGATCTTCGATTTTAACCGAAAAAACCCAAGGTTGTGAGAATGATGGTGAGTGATCCAAATGAAAGACAAAGTCGCATTGAGGCGGGAATACAAAGACGCGATAAGACAGAGATGAGGGAGTTAAACACTAACGACTCTTCTACCAATTGGATGGAGGGAACCAGGTTGAGGGACACGACGACATAAAGTTCCAGGTGCTCTCCATCTATCATCGAACACCAAAACAACGTCCCTAGATTAAGAAGACCTCATGGATAAAGACACCCGAGAAGACAAACTTGCGGTCAAACAACTAATCAGATCCGCAACACGCAACGAGCTTACTTAGATGCGACGATTCGATAATTGTATTATCGTAGTCATTCGTTAAGACAACACCGATTTGGTCTTTGTTTGAGTTGAGAGAAAAAGAACTAAACTGGAGATAAAAGGCATAGGGTCAGGGGTGTTCGTGAGTTGAGGGGACTAAGAGCATGTATATTGATCGAATCCTCAGGCGAACCGCGACTCACAAATGTGAGTTGTTGGTTCGTGGTTCTCTGGTTCGTCGGTCGTCAATCACAACGCGACACGTGGTCAAAGGGGAAGAAAAAAATTTGGACCGTTGCCTCCAACGGTCCTTAACGATTATTTTTTAAATCAAAATAAATTCAAATTAAATATAAAAAAAAACATTTTCTCCCCACCTATAAATACCCCTCACCCCATTCATCAAACTACCAACATTTCTCTCAAAATTCTATCTACTTTTCCTCTTCAATTTCCCACACTTATTTCGATAAAAATGTTCGGCGAGGAGGCATGAAGGAGGGCCCTTGTCCTACCGAGAACGGTTGCGTGCTCGACTCTATGTCACAAATGATGAGACCTATGAGAATCTCCAAGATAACCTTCTTGAACACATATGAAGTCGGTTTAGAACGACTTGCCATGATTCAGACGACGACGAGTGAGATGAGTTAATAAATTTAATGTACGAAAAGCATTGTAGTTTGATGTATTATTCAGGGAGTAATGGAATTTCAAGTTTAATTATCCATTTTAGTTAATTAATTTTATTTATTAATTAGTTTTGCATTTTAGTTTATTTATTTATTAATTAATTATATCAATTTAATTTACTATTTACTATTTAAATTTAAATTTAATAAATTCAGCAAAAGAATAATTAATTATCCAGTCAGCATCCACTCAACACTTCTGCAAATCATGATCCTTATATGTGATCCCTTCATTATGAAAATCAGCTCAGTTTCAGGTGTTTGCGTCACAAATCATCTTAATCACCACATGATTCGCTCATCATGATCCTCATATGTGATCCCTTCATTATACATGCTCTAAGTGCACCAGTAGCGTTGGGCTAAACAGGGCAGTCAAATCTGCACCTAGAGCTATCAACGTCAAGTCGTTGGAGAAAAGACATCAAAGAGGATCCGGAGCCGAACCCTAACGCACGGTCGGGGTTCCGCACCTGAACCCAGCCTGGTTGGCCTCTCTCCTTCTTCTTCTTCTTCTTCTTCTTCTTCTTCTTCTTCTTCTTCTTCTTCTTCTTCTTCTTCTTCTTCTTCTTCTTCTTCTTCCATTTTTATTTCTTTTTATGTTTTTTAATTCATTATTTTTCCTTCGAATTCTTTATAAAAAATTCATTTTAAATATTTATTTTTTCTTTTAATTATTTTATTCATTTTCTTTACTTCTTTTTTATGTTTTAAATTAATTATTTATTTTGAATTCTTTTTTTATTTTTGTAAAAAGTTGGTTATTTCTTTTTTTCATTTTTATTTGCTGTTTTGTTAATTTTAGTTATTCTTTTTCTATTTTTTTAGAATTTTGGATTATTTATTTTCATTCATTAAATTTTTAGTTTTTCAAAATTTTCTTAAATGCATTTTTATTATTAATGTTGATTGCGGATAAAGAAATAACAATAAATGACGACTTCTTGAAATACAAGTCATAGAAATAATATCTTAATTTTGGACATCTCTAAATGCATCTTACCATTGTAGAATTCTCCGATTCAACATCAAAACTTCTTTTTTTATAAGCGAAAATTTATTAGGCAAACGTTCTACAAGTGAGTAAAACGAAGCAAGAAAAACGACCCTAAAAAGGACCTTTTTCCCAAACCGAAACGAGCAAAAAGAAAACTAAAAACAAAACAAGACGGGAAAGCAAACTAAATGCCTACTTCTTCTCCGGATTCAAGCAGAGAAAACGATTAGAAACTGCAATAAGAGTATTTCCCGAAGTCGCTTCCGGAAAGAACTCAATCTCGCTATACTCAACGTCCTCCTCATCCTCAACGTGCTGTGGGAATTCAAAAACTGGGGAGATGGCAACAAACTTCTTCACAAAACGTTTGCTAAAGCTCCACGACCCGTCCTTACTTTGTTTAGCAATATCAATGGTGAAGCTTCCCGCCTGTTCCCTTTTATCAGCCGATGTTTTGGCTCTCCTCTGGTAAAAAACAGTTGGAGGGACTGTCTTTTTTGGCTGGCCTTTTTTTGGACGACCACGTTTCTTTGGAGACTCGGTGGGTACACTAATTTTACGCAGAAGAATGTCTTTCCACGGACTTCCTTCTTGATCCACCGAGGTCCCTCTATCGTCTACCAACACAGGAGAGGCTGCCCCAGACTTGTGGGCCTGCAGACTATCATGCCCACTGATTTTCAGATCCAAATCATCATCAAAACCTTCATCTTCGAAGCTTCGTAAATATAATATTTAATTAGAAACTCCAACTCATCTCATGGGTATATACTCTCTAAGAAGAGATCTCAACATGGCTAGCCGGATTGGGCCACGCTTACTACTAAGGTCATAAATTTGGCATTGTTTGGTCCGGTTCGATTAATCGATGGTTTTCAAAGTAGAAATCAAACCCTAACCGGTAAAATCCGGTTCATCGATTTACCCACTAATTTTTAACCAATCAGCTCTCATTCGATTAGCCAGAGGGTGGTTCGGTTCGGGTCTATCATTTTTTTTCATTCTTGCTTTTTTCACCCACTCGTATTAAAAATGTAGCTTTGGCTTGAAATTCTATCAAACAACGCCATTTCCGGAGAAAACCGAACCCTTTTGAGTACCCCCAACAGGATATAAGGAGGATACACATATTGGTTAGGTACACATTAGCAGCTCAAAAGAATCAAAAGAGAATAGGCAGAAATAGAATGAACAAAGAGAGGCACAAAATGGTGACCACATCAAAATATAAGTTTCCTTGTCAGACTCAGTAGTGCCCTTGAGCTCAGTGTTGGACAAAGATTAGGGAGTGGTGCCTGAAATATTAGGAACAAATGTTGATTACAGTGCTACAAAATGTCACGCACTAATGTGGATATTAGGCTTAGAGCAAGTAAATGGCATCTGCAAGTTTCAGTCATCTGAAGTTGATGATTCTTGATACTCACAGACAAAGAGGGAGAGGCATGATTGTGGTGAAGAACCAATAGATCACAGAAAAAGAGGTCATGTTTCAGCTGTGACTAATACCAAGCTATTGATGCATGCAGTATTGATTCACAATTACAGAACTTATGATGAGACCTTCTCTGAACCAATTACTTGTAATAGAGCTATAGTTAGCTATAGTTATGGGCATATTTGGACTTGTGTCAATTAATTGGCCACTTTTCAAACTTAGAGAATAACCCATTTGAGCAATACTTGTTGCTCAAGCAAAAAAAAACAAGAAAACCAGCTACAGTACTGAAACAAACAACAGACAAGCAATGTAGGGGTAGGCTCGCCTCCAGCCAAAACCATCATCATCATCATCACACACAAGACCCATAATTAAGCAGCTCAACTTCTAAAACATGCAAGTAGAATTGATGGAACAAGGAAATTTTCCCAAGAAACAAACAGGAATCCAATGGGTGGGAATCATAAAACAAACATAAGGGCATGTGTAGTGTAAGCTCATCCATATTCCAAAATGATCTATGCTGTATTTCAATTGGCAAGCAAACATTTCAATGCAGGACAAATCAAGATCTGGCCAAGAGAAGTAGACTTAAAAGATGCTGATAGTGCTCTAAAATATAGATGCGAGAAAAGCCATAAACTATGTACAGACCCATCATAGGAATTGACCCATAAGCAATAAATGGACTAAAAGGCAAGAAATTAGGGAAAATACTGAATCAGGGATCAAAGGGGCCATCAGGATCAAGCTGTTTGCAGACGCCGACATAAGCAAGGTAGAGGACGCGATCTTTGGCTCCGGTGCGGTGGTTCTTCGTGTGCTTGCAGAAGTACTTCAATTCGCTGAGCCTGCAGCAACCGATCATCTGGCCGAGGAACAAGAAGAGCCAGTTTATGGTGCGCTTCTTCCCCAGAACTGGCTTCACGCAATTGCTCTGTTCGCATTGCGAGCAGTCCGGCAGCACCGGGTTCATCCACACCGCCGGAGCGCGGTCGCGCATCTCATCCTTGTTCTCCCTGACGAACGCCGCCACCTCCGCGAACTTCTGCTTCAGATCGTACCGGATTTCGAAGGTGTGGTCGCAGTGCTTGCAGTGGACGTCGCCGTAGATCTCCGTGACGCCGCTGGCGAGGATGTGGCTCAGAGGATGCGTGACGGCACGCCTGGTGGTGGCCCACGGGTACGGAGCCACGATGGTTTCGCTTTTCCCCTGCTTGATCTTCACAGTACTTTTACGCGCCCGGCCGTTACGGGACGCGGGAGTGCTAGTGGGGGGCCCAGACTCGTACGGGTGGTGATGGCGGTGGTCGGCCTGAGACTGATGGTGAGAAGGTGGCGGCGGCGGAGGAGGCGGTAGGCCCGACACCGGGACGAACTGATGCGGCGGCGGAATCAGCCCGTTCTGGTTCGGCGACGGCGGAGTGGGCCGCGGACCGGTGGAGAGAGCCAGGGTGACAAGCTCCTCGTGGTTGTCCTCCACGACGACGTTTCTCGCACCGATTGCCATTGATTCGTCGACAACTGTTGAATTGAATGCTGAAGCTGCTGGGTTTATAGAGATTTGATCGTGTATGGGTGGGTTGCCTGGCGAAGGCAGGAGTGTTTGTCTAGGCGAGAAAGTGCAAGAAAGTTTGAGGGTAAGAGAAAAGGTTTGGGGTTTTTATGAGAAGAAATAGAGTGGCAGAAATTTGGTAAAAATAGAAATCTGATTGGATTAGAATTCAGTCTCTGGACGTTTGAGTTTCAAAATGAATATCATATTTCAACAAATACCTGATCGTCTCCTATTTCTTAGGAACCTACTTGATCGTGTAAGATATTCTCTTAACTGATTCCTCTACTCAATCTTTGAATCTCCTCTCTTTTGACACTAATAACCAACTCTTATCATCATTTCAATTTTTTTAATTACCTAAACCCCATCTTCTCGACACTAATAACCAACCTTGCATTTTTTTAAATTTTAATTCCCAACATCACCTCGTCCACTTATCAAATAATTGATAACTTATTACAACATTTAAACCTTAGACAATCACATATCATGTACTAAAACAAACGTGTATAAAATACGTTCCAGTCCCGTATATTACTTTATTATGAAATATCATATTGACCCACCCTCTATTTTATAAACCGTTGGCTACATAATATAGTACACCATGAGACTTAATCTTACATAGCTTGTACTACATCCTCATTGTCTCGTTCCTAGTATTTGGGATTGGGACCAAACATTTACACAATTTTATTATTCACCTTTGGTCATATCATCTCCAACACACCCGTATATATGTGATTTCCTACTCCAAAACCAGCTTAGCTTCCAAATCCTTATTACATAGCCATAACTAGCTCAATTACTAATTCATTTAGCAGTAACCTCTCCACTTCCCTACCTAGATATCTCACCTCGTCTCCCAATTCTAACCACTTGGATTCACTTCCCAGCACTTTCTCCATCGTCTTGTCGATGATCCCTTTCTCTTCTTGTTCTTCCAGCAGCTTGCGCACGCTGCTCTCGAGCCCGCCTCCACTCCAAGACCTTTCCCATGGATGTGGGTCCTCGTATGTCCTGTATATCTCCAGGAGCCCGGCGTTTATGCGGTCAAACAGTAGTTTCCTGTCCGGCCTCACTGAGGATGTCTGGACAGAGTACTTCTTCTCGAGCCCTTCCAAAACTGACGGACTTACGGGGCAATCCAGAGAGTGACATGTTACCAAGAACATATCACGCTCAGAGTTGCTGAAACCAGACTCTGTTAGCACATCATGTATGTAGCAAGATTTCCAGTTCATGGATAGCTCCTTTTCTTTTGAAATCCCCGGAGATTCTTCTCCTTCATCACTTGAGATGATCATGTTTCCTTCCTCATATGACTCTGATCCCAACTTAAGTAGCTGAAGCTGCATCCTAAGCCCTACCAATTGAAGGAAACAAAAGATTATAACAGGAGCAGTAAGCAAAAAACAAGAATGAACATTATGGACAACAATAATGGATATCTCAAAATAAATGGATGTCCTCCACTTTCCATTTAGTCAGTTAATTAAGCATGAATTACCAATATAACTCCATAACTTAATCATAACAGCTCTAGTGGCCACATTCGGAGTAAAAGGTGGTAAGTGTGTTGAAGCTTGAATGCTCAACTCGTCCAAATATACAAATAAGAAACGTATTTAGGCATACAGAGTATGATTTACCAAATTCTGTTGTACAAATATGTAGCCTATTATACTGACGTTGTATTAAAATTAGATATTGTAGATCGCTGGAAATTTAGGACTATCTTTACAGCTCCTAGTATTCTGTCTTCGCTCAAGATTACCTCAAAATTACCTTTCTAGGTTTGAAATTGTAATTCCTATCACTGATAGCAAGAGTAAATATTTCCCGTCATTAACAATCTTGAAAACTTGAAAAATATTTCCGTGTTTCATTTGGGAAGTGAGTGTTTTGTACAACGGGGATCAGTTTTTTATTCATATCTGTGTCACCCTGATTCTGCTTCACAGTAATTTTCTTTCACCCAACACTTCAAAAAAAAATGACAATTGCTTTCCCTAAAACATTAAGGCAATCTCAACTCAGTTACTCTAATACAACCCTATAGATCCTTACTTGATCCTGCTAGGCAGTATTTATACATTTCGTCTTAAATCCAGAAACATAGGACAAGCTAAAAATGAATGAATAAGAAACATCTGGTACATAAGTATAGTTAGAACTGAAGCAGTTAAGTCAACAACTGTAAACTCTAGAGAATATGCAGAGGATATAAATTTGCCTAAGAGTTCACCTTATTCAAAGGGAATGAAACAAGTGATTCTAGCAACACTACTATACAATTTTATTTTCGTCCTTCTATGAGAAACCACTCATGACTCATTGGAAAAAAAAGAAGCAAAACCATAGTTTTCTATTGTCATATAATTTATATTCAATGGATTGCGTTTGTTTTATCTATGTTCTTGTTTCCTAAATGATTCATCATATTTTACCATCTACATCATATTATCTTTTTACACATCAATGCATACTGACTGATGTAATAGAGTGCAACCAGTTTGATTTGTTGAAAGCAACAATCCGTTAAAATAAAATAACTTTTTCATTACCATTAAGGTCAGCAGTGAGACTCTCAAAGCATTCAGAACCAGACAATGGATCATCTGTGAATGGAGCTTCCAGAACTGAAAGAGGGCTTGGTTGTTCAACCTCCTTAGAGCTTGCTGGAGATTCTATATCAGGCACAGGGTGGTGCAGGAGCACTACACTTTCCTCAGATAGCTCCTTTGGTAATTCCTGAGAGATAAATGAAAGGTCACGACAAAATGTTCCAAACCAAAAACTAAAATGATTTCTTTTGACTCATACAAATAATAAATTAACATGCGAGATACATAGTAGATATGATACGAAAAAAGAAATCAAGGATCTATGCTTCGAAGTTGTTTTGAGCAAAACTACTACCGCGTAGATATATAAGTTTACACACACTTGGAAAAGAGCAAACGATGAACATGTATTCATTTGTACAAACATGATAGGGTTGGTCCATTTCCAGGGACCTGATTCACAAGCATGGCATCGGATCTTGGTATTAAAGTATTCACAGGATCTTGAATAAGTGCATTAACTATATGTTATCATCATTTAAAGATCATTTGAAAAGTGGAAAACAAACCTGTGGAATTGGATTTTCCAGGTCAACAACAGAGGAATTGCCTATTACCAACAAATGAGAAGAAAAATCCAGATCAGGAGATCCAAAAGATGGAGCTGCGTTTTTTTGTCCAACATCTGCAGTATTTTCAAGAACCGAACTTGAACTTGTATCTACAGAAATCACCAGACCCTGTATAAATGGTTCGTTCTCTTCAAGCTTGATCTCCACTTGATTCTGGCTAAAATTAGTTTCTGTTGAATTGCCACCATCCCTACCTCTGTATCGAGAAGACCGCGATCTTCTATTAATGGATCTTGAATTTCTGGGGTATAAAATTTTACTCTGATCGCGGTCCCCCTTCACCAACTTGTTTCTTTCCTGCTTTAAATCTTCTTTTTGTATCAAATACCTGTCATCACGGACTGCTTCACGGCGCATGCTTGTTTTAGGACTTCCTAAGGCAGCAGATGAGGCAGGCATGCTTGTTTTAGGACTTCTTAAGGAAGCAGGTGAGACAGGCAGAGATCTTGACCTGGACAAGTTTGTGATACATTCATCCTTCCAGCCATCCCTACTGCTAATACCCAAAGGTTCAACCCACCCAGAAGGTTCATCATCCTTGAGAAACTTGTCACTGAATTTTTCCTCTCTAATCACAGGATCCACTTTTGCTGGAGTTGCTTCCTTATCAGGAATAGCGAGCATTTCACCCAAGGTATTGCCTCGACTAGTTCCTCCAACCTCTTCCGACTTGTGAGTCATTTTCCATCTCTCTGAAAGTCTTTTCTTGGCTTCCCTGATTACAGAAGATTCCATTAGACGGGAAGATGAAGCTCTGTTGTGATTAGTCCAGTCAAAAGAATTTCTGGAAGTCATTGCACTTGCTTCTGAATCATACTTGGACTCATTCCCTGATATGTTACATGAACTCTCGTCGCCAGCATATCCCCTAAACCCAGATGCTGAAAATTTCAAGGAACCCTCATTAAAACTATTTCTCATTTTCCTAGTTATTTCCTTAGCGATATCTCTGGATTCTTTTGATTTATACCTTGAGCGACCCATGTCGCCATACAAGTTTCTCTTCACTAAAACCTCAGTCTCACTGTTGTTCCTGCCTGGAAATTCAGAGTGTTCCCTACTGTCAGATGGAAATGCGCTTGATGAATGATGTGATGGGCCAGCTTTGGCAACATTTTGTGTCTTTCCAATATTAGGCTTCAGAACAACGATCCTTGTAGGTGTAACAGCAGACTCACTTTTCTCCTGTAATTGAATTTTTGATGAACTGATAGAATTACGAGATACATGCCCTGAGCAAGGGTTGCTAGAAAGACGGTCAAGATCCTTCTGAGGATATCTACTGTGATTCTTCCATGCAGCTTCTCTTTCTGGTTCCAAACCCAGGCAACTACTTTCATGGTTAGGAGAATCGGACGGCCTTATTGCTGCTAGGCGGCCACAATGTTTTTGTGGACTATCTGGCAGATCACACAGATGCTTTGTGAACAATGAATCTGGTTGCTGAAGAAATTTCAATAGAAGATCTTTATTTGAATCCAGTGCCTCAACGGCATCACAAAATTCCTTTGAATCCTGAAGCTTCTCATCCGTAGAAAGACGTTTGGCATCCATGAACTTCTGCCTTATGAATGCCATTTCAGCTTCAGTGAGCTTTGAGTTTGAAGACTGTCGGAGCAAGGAACCACCACTCCCAGGCTTGGATGTTTCTAAGACTTCAAATACATCTTTAAACTCTTGCTCATCCTTAGAACTCTTTCTAAACGACCGGCGGCCAGAAATTGACCCACTCCTTTGAGTTTTGTCTACCGCTGTTACCTTTGGTCGATAATTCTCCTGTGACCTTTTTTGTTGTTTATGAGCTGGCTGTTGAGGTGGCATCCCATCAAGACCCATCAATCTGGCAATAACACTCGGCGCTCTTCTTTTAGATTCAGTTTCTCTTGACATCTCTTCTGCTAATAGCTTCTTCATTGGGGTTCCGACTGCTTGTTTTAAAGATCTCCGCCCGAACTCAAACGTGAACTACCAAAGCCAAATATATATTATCAATCAACAATAAGCTAATGAAATAAACATAAAGACAATGTGATAATTCATAACGCAGAACAGGACTGATTTCTATTGATTTCATGGTAGAAGAAACACTATATAACTCAGTGAACACAGAGAAAAGAGGCGCACCGAATCTTCTTCTGCAGTACCACTGCAGCGCAAACTAGAACCAGAGGTCAATTTTGGAGAGCTTCTCTGTTTTTGAATCTGCTTTTCTCCTGAAAATCAAAACCATAACAGCTTTAGTATGGCCATGGCAACAATATGTAAAATGCCTACAGAATTTTTTTATGTGCTTTATCTTAGAACACCCCAGATTCCAAACCAGGAAATAAACACAAAACATTGCACATAGCCATAGAGCAGCTGAAGCAACTAAAGAAAGTAATCAAGAGCAAATATCTTCTATAAATGACAACAATTTTTTGTCATTCATCAAAAGAAATTTGTTACTATATTAAGCAAAACTTAATTTGGTTCTAAAAAAAGCAATTAAACAGCCAAAAAATCTGTCAGATGAAGGCAAAAGTTGAAAAATAGAGAGAAAATTGAAGAGAGAAGCATGAAATTATCAAGTCAAATAAATCATCTTTTTGGGGCACTCTGTATACTCTGCAACTATTTCCCATCATACTTCCACAACTCTCAAAAACACAAACAAAATTATGATGATTCCACCATGGAAAGTCACACGGAATCACTTCAACAAAGACAGAAGTAAAACAAATCAGCTAACCTTTACTACATTGCTGGAATATGGAAGGTAGAAAAATATTTAGCAACCGAAAAAACCTAAACAAGATAAAAAAACAGTGTGCTTGGTTGGGAGGAAAGTTTAGAGAAAAGGAAAATAAAAATATAAGCATCTTCTCAGCTGATGAGTGATGAGTACTGTTTAGCTCTTCTAACTCCAGCTGAGAGTTGAAATGCTGAGTGTGAAAACAATCTAAAAAGAACAAAGGTTTCAAAATTCAAAACCTGCTTTCCTTTCCTCTTCCCTTCTTTTTCCACAGAAACCAAACCATCAATCGACAAAAAGGTATATAAACAGCTTCCTTTTGGAAGCAAAATGCAGACGATTCTTCAAAAAAAAAAGTAAAAACAAAGAAAATCAAGCAGCTCACAAATTAAACCATCTGCAACAGGAGGAAAAAGTCCGAAGTTCAAAATCATCAACTATTCATCAGTTTTCTCATGTTTCTCGGCATCCAAACAGGCAGAGCGCAAATTCAACAACACAATGTAAAAAAAACGAGAGAAACAGAAAATCTGACCTAGGCCGCCGGAGCTGCGGTGAGGTAGGCCTGTAGGAGAAGCAGAGTTGGACCGCCTGTGACTAGATACCTCCATTTCCTTCAGAATCACTCATGAAAACAATTCATAGAGAGGCCTTGATAAAAAAGACACGCAATGTCTAGAAGAAAACAAAATCCAGATCGAAAATCTCGGGGAAGGCGAAGACCAAAAAGGAAGGATCCGAGAAGACCGTTGAAAGAAAATCCCTAGATTTCCACCGAAAAATTAAAAGCAAAAATCTCTCTGTCTCACATTCACATCCAAAACTCACGCACAACACACTCCTCCTGCTGCTCCAGATCTTGAGCAGACACACACAGCTTCATTTTAGAGAGAGAAAGCTCTAGGACCCGCATTTGCAGTTGCTGTTCGTAGACAGAGCGGAACGACGACGTGCGTAGGTGCGTGAGCGCACAACGGCGAGAGAGAGGAGCAATAAAGGAGAGAGAGAGAGAGTGTGTGTGTTGTTTTTGAACTTTCAAATAGCGATATATGTATGTGACTGAGAACTGTTCACGCTGTTAGGTGATAGTCACTGGGCGCGGCAAGGTGGTGTACGAAAGGTCCGTGCAACTCAGCCCCTATTCGCGCGTGTTGGACCCTGGTCTCGCCACATGTCTGACCTGCTTGCTCTGATATGGTAGGTAGGTTCATTTTGTATGCAAAGCAAATCAGAGACATTTCTTTTCTATTTTTCCGTACAAAACGTAAAATATTCACAGATATAAATATTTGGGGTTTTAATTATATTTTTAATCAAGAAAAAATGAATTTGCTATCTTTGAAATTCTTTTATTTGTAAAATCATTATTTAATTCTTTTTTCCCTCATTATCTTAGCAAACATTTTTTTTCTATTTAATCCACGGCATTATCTTTTAGTCAAAAAAATTTAGAAAAAAATTAGCTAGCTATTCTAATTTTTTTTATTTACAAATAAATAACCTAGCATGTTTTTTCAACGAGATGAGGAAATTTTATTAAACCTTAATAATCATTACATCAATGTGCGTCATGGAACATGCTCCATGACCACTTAAGAAGGACAATACGGAGCCGAAGTTCACCAATCCCATTTCTATTATAACCGCCACTAACGATGTTTGAATGCCATAAGGGCCAATAAAAACGAGTGTGAAGTTGGTACTGGGGGTCCTGCTCTGAAAAACTGTCGCAGTAGTAATGGCCAAGGATTTCTCCGGTAGTAGTGGGAATATACGGGAATCAACTGCCACCGACGGTGTTTGGATGCCATAAGGGCCAACAAAAAAGCGAGTGAGAAGATGGTATTGGAGGTCCTGCTCTTAAAAACTATCGCAGCTGTGATGGCCAAATATTTCTCCAGTATTGGTGGGAGGATATACGTGAATCAGAGTTCCCTCCCCAGAAAAGTCTCTGACTCTCTGCGCGCTAGTCTTTAACCCTGCAAAGACAAAATTAATGAAAATAACAAAGACCCACTCGATTAGCTTGGTCCAGAATCGAGAGGGGGTTGAGTATGGTTCGACGGTGGCGGCCAAAGAGATGGACGCACCAGTGGTGGTTTTAGAGACGACGAGGGTTGCTCAGGAGCGAGGATCCGAGACGGATTGATCCAGTGCCAGAACAATCTGCCATAAGGACAAAAAAATAATGGTGCGAAACTGTACCCTATTCACATGCATTGGTGGAGCCAAGGAGGTGGGATATCCGATGAATTGTTGGCGAAAAAGGCCGAGATATGACGCCTCTCCTCATCGTCGTCATAGTAATGTTGTGAATCGGGCACGAAGTCCCACTCCCGGCTTCCTCTACGTTGGTACTCTTCACGATTATCGTCGGCACAACTTTGGGGTGTCAAAACGTCGCCTGACAAGTGGAATCCGCGAGGGTATCATAGGTTTTTCGAGCCGGCCATTATCCGAGCACTGTTACGAACGAGGTGGGAGAAACGGAGACAAAGAAACAGCCTCGAGAAACGCTGGAATTGCCAAAAAATAACCCAAAAACCTCTATGCAGAAAATGGCGTTGGAGAAACGATTGGGAGTAGAAAATAAGGTGCTTGAATCGGGGGTTGGGGGAGCAAATGGTCGTAGAAACACCGATATTATGTTGAACTTATAGAGGATTCGTGAGAAGACGCTTCAGGCGTTGGATATTAAAAGCCGAAAATTCAATTCTGTTTTCCGAATCCCTGCCATCGTCAGGCGGAGATTCGTTGGGCTCGATTTTGTTGGGTTCGAATTCGTCGATTAGACGGCCTTTCGAGTCTACGGTTTTCTCGACGTCGTTTCAGTGGTTTCGAAGATTCACAAACTTTACAGTACATATTCGACTCCTAGAATATACGCGTCGTACGATTCAACGACGCTATTACAAATCGTTTCGATGCTACTATAGATAGCCTTAGACCATATATCATTTAAGGATTGGGACGAGAATGAGAAACATGAATAACGTTTTAGGCAGATGAATAAAAGGTGGGAGGAATTTTCGAGGAGAAAGAAAGTGTAAAAGATAAGTGAATAAAAATGGTAAAACAATTCTGGATACTTGGGTGGAGTGAATATGTATTTATTATTATTTAATCTCAATATTTTTGTAGATTACATTTAGGGATACTCAATTACAGTGAAAATAAATATGAAACATATGAATTGATATTTGATACGGAAATGGTATGAATTTAACATTTTCCAGATATTATTCTAAATATAGTTAATGAGGTATTTTTGGAGGTATTAATGAGTCTCTCGATCTTAAATTCCTTTTTTTTTGAAACGAGTAAACAGGGATATGTTCTACTACAAAACATAAACCATACAAAATAGAGCGTAAAAGCTTTGGGCTCCAGAATATTGTCCGGAATGATTGTAGTCAACCCAGGTCTTATGGACCTGTAGAAACAGTCTACATTGGATCGTAGACACTACCTCAAGACATCCCCTTACCAACATTCCAAAAGAACAAAACAAGAAAGAAACAGTCTAACAACCGAAATGAAAAGTAAAACCCAAACTAAAGCAGAATTAATAGTAAAGTAGGTAAAAGTAGAGTGCTCTGATTGCGACTTTCCCGACACTTCCCAGCATCGACTGTCCTGTGTCTGTAGGTATAGGCCTTTTTGGGACCGTTCCACCCCCGCTGGGTCTCCTCACTGCGGCGAAGGAGGTTGTGACACCTCCGCATGTGGAACCTGAGCCTTTTCTTCATCCCTTACACCCGTCCCCCCATGAAAGCCCAGTGTTCAACGGAGTATAGCCAAACGGGACCGGGAATTCCTATCTTCCATATGACGCGTCTCAGTTAGGAAACCCACATCCGGCTTAAGATGCGATACCAGGTCCTTGAGTTGACGGCGATTGTGGTCCGTTCCAAGACCACGACAATTTCAAGCAAGTATCGTTGCCATATCCCGATTGGATCAAACGGAAGAAGCAAACCGAGAAAACCCAATCGTAGGGGAGGAGAACAATCAGAAACACGGGAACAAAATTGTCACGCCCCAAATCCGGTTTTGACCGGACTCGAGACGTGAACTAAAACAATAATAAATTTAAATGAAAGTAAAGTCAAAACAAATCTCAGATAGTAGTTTAAAACTTTAAACAACGTCGCGAGTCACAACTCGATAAAAAAACGGTAAAATAGTTCAACAGCTAATGGTACGTCTCTAGACTATCTAGCATAGGACCCTCGCAAGCTCCCAAGCATCGAGCATCCAGCTAGTACACATCACGCTTAGGACCTGAAAAACAACAACGTAAGGGGTGAGCTTTCGCTCAGTAGGAAAAGTAGTTAAGGTTATAAGCAAGCGCTCACCACCACGGGTAACCGTCCAATTAGGGCATACTAGTACAACACACAACTAATTTCCAACGAAACTCGTAACCACTACCTCAACTCAAGACCAAACCACACTCACAGACATACTCAACGACCAAGCACAAACCGCAACCACAACACTTAACAGATCAACAAGCATAATGTAAACTGAAAATCACATACACGTCCCGTACCGCAGTCCCCTACTCAGCCGGCTGTCCACAGCCCGACTCTATCATATCGCACTGGAACACACAACATCGACCTAGATATCTTCCCGGCAAACACACGGGGCACAATCTCAATACGTCATACCGGAATCTTCATCGGCCTAGACATCTTCCCGGCACTCCTTCGGGGCACGATAACACAAACCGTCGGCCTAGATATCCCAGATCGGACTACCCCCTCGATGTAGGTATCGTACCGGAACCACTACCCGGGGGACCGCGCATACGTGGGACCACACCGTCGGCCTAGGTACTACCCTACACCGGCGTACCCCCTCGATCGTAAGTACCATACCGGAATACCACTCCTCAGAACAAACGTCAAGATAATATCACATATCGCAATGTCATATATCACACACGACTTACCAAGCCAACCAATCGTACCACAACACGTCACGTCGGTCTATCACTCACCCGACCACAACACAACCAAAGATTCACATCATAACAAGCACGACACATTCGCCCACACATAGCAACAACATGTTCACCGGATATACTAATTCTTGACTCTTAAACTTATCGACACTAAGTCACACAGCGTGCATCTCAAACAATAACAGGCAATTCAATCAACACACATCCTACGGCTCGACATGGCCAATCTACCAGCACGACAATTTCCCAAGTATTGAAAGCGGCTACACTAGTGAATCACATCCTACATGTTACTAAGACTCGTCCGGTTATTATCTAATATAAACGATCATTCCAGTTTTATTATTCCTAGCATGCATACTAGTAACTTTCCGCAATTAAACCGGTATCCGCTACGTTCCCTACCTCAAGACGAACCGACAGCTACGTCTCCTAGCTGCTGACGTCCTGGCTCGCTACCTCCGGTCTTCTCTACAATCGAAACCGAACTCTAAAATAACATGGAAAGTCACAATTAAAAGCGGTTCCAAGGTTAAATTAAAAGTTACGAACAATCCAATTTAAGTTCAACAATTGCCTTTTCAAACTCGAACAGGCTAAAAGAGGGATTATACGACGAATCGGGCTCGAGGACCCGAGCCTCGAGCACATAACCCTGTGCACGTTTCCCGAGGTACGGTTCCCAATGCACGAATCCCGAGGCACGGTTCCCAATGCACGGGGTTCGAGGCTTGATTCTCGGTGCACGGGTTCTGAGGCGCTAATCCCGAGGTACGCGTTCCGAGGTACGAACCCCGGAGTATGGGTTTCGAGGCACGAGTTACGATGCATGAATCCCGAGGTACCCAATTCAGCGTTTCCGCTTTTATTCCCGTTCTAAGTCTGATTAACAGTCCGTTTTAATCGTTCCACGTTCAACATATTCGTTCCAAAGTCCAAAAGTAACTCTTTTTTATTAAAACCTGTTTTTGAAACCCCTTTTTAATTTAAATCTGTTTTTATTTTAAAACTCTTTTTTAATTCCTTTTCCATTATTTTCTGTAATAAAAACTTTTGCTTCAAATCCGATCGGATCCAGAAAGTTCGGGAAAAATGAAAAAGAAGAAGAAAAGGGGGGTTAGGGTTCGATTTTCGACCGACCACCGGCGGTAACAAAACCGGTCGAGGCCCCACGGTGCGACGCTCACCGTAGGGGAAAAAGACGGCTGTTGGGCGGTGGTTGCAGCCGTGGGAGCGGCGGAGCACGACGAGGTCTCGCTCGCCTCAGATCTGGACGAACTCGACGGTTTCGTCCCGGATCTAATGAGCGCGCCGGCGAGCTCTTCGGCTCTGGACGTGCACGACGACGGCGAAGGCTCGGCGACGTTCTAGTGAAGAAGACGCGACGGAGACGAAGAAGAAGAGGAAGGGTGAGTGTAACATCCCGTCGTGCCAGACCCGGGCCCACGCGCGGCGATGTTAGGTCTGCAGCCCAATACACCCCAACCCCTCTGGTGTACTGTCCACAGACAAATACCAACCTAGGTTGTTGGTGAGACTTGAACCCAAGACCTCACCCTTCATAGCATTTCCTTGAGTGATGCTATCACCAATTGAGCTGGTGATAGCATCACTCAAGGAAATGCTATGAAGGGTGAGGTCTTGGGTTCAAGTCTCACCAACAACCTAGGTTGGTATTTGTCTGTGGACAGTACACCAGAGGGGTTGGGGTGTATTGGGCTGCAGACCTAACATCGCCGCGCGTGGGGCCTGGGTCTGGCACGACGGGATGTTACAATGAGAGAGCTCGGGAGAGAGGGTCGGTACCGGCGAGCTTGGGCTTTAGAGATGAGAGGAAGAGATGGCGAGCTCGGGCTGGTCGGAGAGGGTGAGAGGGTCGACGAGAGTTTCGAAGAAGAAGAGGGAGAGACGGCGAGCTCTGCGACGAGAGGGGACGGAGAGCTCGGCTGCGCGAGTGAGGGTGAGAGGAAGGAGAAATGGGTCAGAACCCTAATTTCTCCGTTTAAATACTACGGGCCTGCGCAGCGAAAGGGCCTCGGCGAACGGTTGGGCCACACGGCCCAAAGCGAGGAGAGTTGGGTCGGGCCTGGTGGTCGGGTCGGGTCCAGCCCGGTCCAGTCCGATCCTTTTTTTTTGCAACTGAACCAAGAATTAACCCGTTTTCATCTTCGACGGTTCAAACGATTAAATTTAATAATTTAAACCTTTACAACCGGAGCGGTCTTTACAAAAACCACTAACCACACACGCATAACTGATTGGGGAACAGAGCAGATGAGGGCCGACGATCAACGATCGGATTCCAAGAAAAACCCTAAGGTTCGAGAGAAACCCTAAGGTATAGTATCCTTCCGATCTTAAATTTTTTTATTGTTTTCTAATATTACTTTGAATTTTGGAGGTTGTCCTAGCGGACTCTCGATCTTAAATCCTTTTATGGTTTTGCAATATTATGTGATAACTATGTATTTTATAGATACCCAAATACTTGTTTGAATCTTTTACTTTCACCTATTGTTGTTTAGCATATAATTTGTGCCGAAGGAGTTGTTGTAGTGATATGCTTTACAAAAGCTCAGTTTAAGGCGGATAAATATTATTATTTAAATAATAGGAAGTCATGTACTCGTTGTCATTCACCGTGTGATACAACTGTAATTGATGGTCTTGCATTGCTTTCGTGAACAATGTCAATTTGTTGAGTATGTTCATGTTGCACGAAACATTAAAAACGTATATCATATCCAAGTGTCTTTTCGAGTATGATAATTGTTCAGAGATGATCCTCATGTTAAAATTTATTTAACATTAAAACGTATATCATATAATTAAGTATTCATAACATATCCTCGAAGCCACATGTTGAATTGGCACACAATATGTGACAAACATCTGCTTGTTTGGCCTTCATATAGAGGTGGAAGCAAATACCTCGATGACACCACTGTAATACTTTCTTAAGCACTCTAAAATTGTGCTCTCTCTCACTAGTATTCATCCATTGATTAAGCTACAAATCTACAACATAGCAATCCAATATCAGATGTGTATTTTTGTTACGAAAGAAAGTTGAGCTTATCAAGGGATCAAGAACCGAACAAAATAACTATCATGTTTCTTCAAGCTACACATAACACGAAGAAGTAACTCATTCGTCAGAATCGATGACAAAACTATTTCTCATTATATAGCATTGGGGTTGATAAGCAGCCGGCTAAAAGTATAAGGGGAAAGAATCAATAATGTCCAATTTATTGATGTCTAAGACATTAAAAATACATTTTCAATCAACTAACCCTTATATATTTATTGAGTTTGTTTTTAAAAGAAATAAACCCGTGATGTCTGGTTGAAAATTCTCTCGAACGCTCACATTCTCGCCCAACCTCGTCTTTCAATTGGATTTTCCAGATGTTGACACAATCTTAAGACATCTGTCCAAATGAATTGTCCAAAATCATCACCAAAATTGAAGTTGTTCATGTCTGATAACACGTAACTCTCCTTATACTTGTCCATATATCATTCATGCTCAAAAGCACTAAAAATTAGTTATAGAATTTTCTTTTATGTTACAAAACAGATTTTTAAACTTATTAATAGGTGGTTAGAACATTTGTTATGAAACTGAAAAAGTATTTAATTTTTATTCTTCTTGCAAAACGTATTAGTTTATAGATGTTTTGGATATAATCGACTTTGACATCAAAGAAAAGTTATTCCAAGAATAATTATGAATATTTAGGCTAGAGGTTCACGTAACGAGATTGAGTATAGCCCAAGAAACACTTGCATTATATAAGGTAGGTATGGGAAAAGCAAAAACATATAACTAAACCAAGTAGGTAAAAAGAACAAAAAAGATGGTAATGGACCAAAACCTTTAGAAAAAAATCCAAAATCCACGAGACAAATGGTATGAATTGGGAATTTGAAGCAATGGGCATTTTCGGTAGACGTTGATATTTCATTGTGGTCTACAATCTACGCCTTCCATTTTGTGAAATGCCCTCTTCTCAAGGCTTGATTAGCAATTATACCCAACTACTTGAGAGGTTATTATGACCAAAAGCAACACATAATTTACTTAATGCAACCGTCTCGTCATTATCGTTTTAGTTAGAGATTGAGAGCAAACCATGCCTGAATTAAGGTCACAGGTCATGTATTGTTCACAATGCTTAACTAATCAAGCAAGCTTTAGTGTCCTTGCACTCTCATAATAGGCATGTTCTAAGCCTTACGCCATGCATACAAACCAACAAAGTACAAAATCTATTAAATCAATTTGTTTAACCATCTATTTACATGTTGTAGACACCGCTCATCTAGAAAAATAAAATAATAGTTTTGCCAAAATTTGGTTCTGTAGTTTTTGTATCATTCAGATCATGTTCGATTGAACATAAACAGGTTTAAGACTTGATACAAAAATTAATCAGTTATTTTAATTTCAAAAACATATTACCGTTGAATTTTGAAGTGAACAAATTGACTCAAGATGTGGGCTAAAGGGCAAACCGAATAGATCCAAAACAACAAATATATGTGAGATCTATGAGGTTGTGTAGCTTAGTAGAGAGGAGAGAGTAGGTTGATGAAGCATTTACAAGGCCAACATGAAATGATGTGTGTTTACATTTACACCCACCCATTCCCATTTCTTCCATGATTTCTCCTTTATTTCAGTGTCAAAAAGGAAAGGGACAACAAATATTATTGTTGTCTCCAAAGCCTAGAGCTTAGGGAAAAAGTTGAGCCAAGCTACCATTACTTGAAGCTTCTATTGCATGTTGGCATCAGTCATGTTTTGGGTGCTTCTCCACATTGGGCATAGCTTTTGTGTTAATGTTCTTTCAAAGTTCATGTGAAGATAACAAGTTATATACAAGAATGCTCTCGTGCCCTACCACTCTACAGACCCATTTCCGACTCTTCATCTTCATTGGGAAATTGCCTTATCACAACCTACAATATTGCACTGATAGAAGAGACAAACATGAGAGTCAGTTTTGTAAATTTTTGTTTAAAATAGGACATTTATATTAAGTCGGTTCCCAAAATTAAAATGATCAGAATATTGACCCTGTATATATATAAATTGTCATAAAATGACTCACATTATGAAAAACATTGATACTCTTTCTTACGTGCATGTCTTTACTTGTACAATAAAGTTTATGACCACTTAATTATATAAGTGTGTGAAAGGTAAGAATGGTTAGTGAAAAAGACTTGATTTGCTGGCATCCTTTTCGCATGGAGCTAATCTTGGCATCTAAGCAATAAAACCGAATCTTTATGCAACGGACTTAGTGAAGTTGATAGGAGCGATACAATGGATGAGGTTAAAGTAAAATTGCCTTGACTAAACTGTGGTGTAGGGCCCGATCAACAATCATCAGTTTTGAATTTTCCACCTTGTAATTAATTATAATGTTTAATTACTCTCTCGGACCATTAATATCATTAAAAAATATATCAAAGTTTGACCAGGTAAGTTCACTACTATTTACTCAAAATAATTATAAATGAAGCTAGTAAGAAGTAGGGGGGTGAATGTGTAAAGACAAAGCATTTAAACTAAAGTATGTGAATAGCCTGTAATTGTAAACTAGAATTGTCCAAATAATTGAAGGAAACCTAACCACTAACACTATAACAGCTACAACAGTTAGGGTTGCGGAGACATGGAATCCAAGATAGAAGCAACAAGTCAACGAAAGCAGTCATTCAATTTTAGCTTCTCATTAAACATTTGGGGTGCACCAATACATGAACATAATAATTGAATCTTAATGAATGATTTGATTGAAAACATGTGGAGATGAGGGGTAGAATCCAATAAGGAATGCTGAGAATAGGTAGCAAGTGCAAGGAAATTATGGAGGCAGTGGGGTAATTAATATAATCACAATTAGGGTGGTGAGTTACCAAACATAATCACATTGTTTTAATAGAGCCTGTCAGTTTGTACGTATGTATGTATCATGTCAGGATGAGGACTTATCATTCAAAAAGACAAAAAATTGTACACAGGAAAGAACAAAATACTAGTACCAACAAAAAACCCTGTCAGTCTATCAAGTCCACTAGAGATTATATATATTTGAGCACAGTAAAGTACAGTCCAGTCCAGTCCAGTCCACACATTATTACTTGTGTAATCTTTATTTTAACAAGTGCAAGTCAATCAAGTGGTCTTAGAATCTGGTCGAAACTCGAAATAATCGCAACAAGAAAAATGTGAGTAAACGTAGCTGAGTTTACGGGATTTGTCATCCTGCAGCAGACACTCTGTATATTTGATTCAGTACCCAAACTATCAATGATTGTTGTTTAGTTTCGATGTTCATACTAAACTTGTTCACTGATCAGATACCACTGGATTAAATCAGATATGGATATTTTGGGTTTGAAATTTAAGCAAAGCATGTACTATTCTTATTATATTTAACAAAATGCAGTACAGGAAGACGATTTGCGGTTACAGTTACAAGGATATGATTAATTAATGTAGAAATATGAAGCTTCTTCTAGAGCACAATCGGGGTAACTTGCATTTACCAGCTCAGTTGATAGACTTTTAATTAGAGCTTCCACAATATGTGGTTTTACTGACTCCTATTCTTATCGCACGATCCGGGAATCGTGATCTTGACGTTGCAGGCGGTAAGACACGTGGGCTGTGGCTCACATTAAGTGCATCTCTAATTGCAGGCGGTTTGTTGGCGGTTCCGGTTCAGTGCTAACAAAGACGAAACACCGGCGTTTCGTTGTCGGTTCACTGTCGGAGACTTGTTGGCCGAGAAGGGTGTCAATGACGTTACCGACAGCAACGTGCACCAGCCATTGTCAACCTCTCCGGTGGCGCCACATGGATGCGTCGACAGAGGCCAAAAAAATTCTTCTTCCCTATATAAACAACAAGCATCCCTTTCATTTTCATACATCAACTCTATTCTTCCAAAATACTACGCTCTTTCTTTATATTCGTTGGTAAAAGAGTTCAATTGGGATCCTTTCTTATGTTCAATGGGCATCGACTACGTCCCGGAAACACAAGAGAATATCCTCTCGAGCCAAGACTCTGTCCGGACTGTTAGAATACAACTTTAATTGTGCCTTCAACTCTCAGCTTGAACTTTTAGTTGAGTTGGTCCTCTAATATGGTATCAGAGCTTGGTACCTCACGGACAAGGGTTCAAACCCCACTATCTACAAAAAATAACTAATTTCTTCTCAATTTATCAAATTCACCACAAATGGGTCAGTCCTTATCTCTCTTCTCAATGGACTCTTCTCCTATTCTAATAATTCACCTCCAAAATCCGTAAACGAGCTTGTCGTGAGGGCATGTGTTAGAATATAACTATAATTAGGCCTTCAACTATCATCTTGAGCGTTTAGTTGGTGCTGTTTTGGGGTCACTGGTGGTCGGTAATTTGTGATTTTGCTGGTTTGGGAGTGTATTAATTTTTGCCCCTTAAATGCTATAATTAGTGAGTCTTGTGCTCGTCCTTAGTATCGATCTAGTCAATCTTCTCGGTTTCTCGACTCAGTGAGTAGGGGCTCGCCGGTGATTAGGTGTTGGCCTCCGGCGAGTTTATGGGTCTATGGACCTGTGTTTGAAGACTATCAGATTGGATGGTAGGGATTTGAGTTGTAAGTAGTTTTTTTTAACTATTGACCTATCTTTGCCGATTTCGGTGTTGGCCGGCGGCGTGTCGGTGATCAATTAACTCTCCGAGTTGATGGCTCCCATGAGATAAAATGCTCCTCACTAGTTTGGTCGGGTTGAGGGTGCGGGTGTTACAAGACGTTACTTGAGGTGCTACTGTCGGGAGCGGTTGATCGTTGGATGGGCTTCAGTTGGTTCTTCATGTTAGATAAATCTAGGTATTAGACTTATTAGTGTGTTGGTGTTTCGTGCTTGTTTTGGTTTACCCCTCGTTGGGTTTATGTCTGCTGATTGTTTATCTCTAGTTTTTAGACATGTTCGGTTTATTCCCTTGGTCGGGAATCCTTTGGTTTGAGGTTGTGTCTATATGACCAGTGCTCCTGTTTGTAATCTGTTATGAGGTTTGCCCTTGTCCTTCGGCTTCACTTTGAAGCTGTTGGATTTTATAAAAAAAAATTGTTGATTAAAAAAAATCTTTAGCTTTTAGTTGAGTTGATCCTCTAATACGAACAAGTCAAGAAATTCCCATCATTATCGAAGACGTCGTCGAGGTATCGAATCCCCATTTACCTGAAGGTACGCGAACAGACCATTCAAGTGAGCGAGGTACAAGTGAAAAGCCGTGAAGATTGTGGAGCGTCTAGGAGGACGAACGTCTTGTTCGCGCTTGGATGGTAAATTCTTACAATTTTATTGCCGAGAAAAAAAGATGAACGTGAAGTACTGGGATGCCATCGTGAGAGAATCTGTTGCGATGCGTGGACCAGATGATCTGTTGCGGTCCGAAAAGTACTGCAAGGACCACTGGAACAACGTGAACCCTTGAGTGATGAAGTTCTAAGGGCACTACGAATGCACCGTCAACAACCACAAGAGCGATAGATCTGATGAACAAATTATGGCGTTGGACGAGGGGTTATACAAGGCTAAAGAAGGGCGCGACTTTGTGTGGAAGTATTGGTGGAAACTTGTTTGAAATGAGCACAATTGGACTTCAAGGCATTTTTTCGTACCTGACGCAGTGGAGCATGAAGAGTCGACGGAACCAACATCGCCTTTCCAACCATCTAGAGAATCGAGCAAGCGCAGTTGGTAAGACACACATGGGGATGACAGTGAGCGCACCACGGTGATGAGCGAAGGTTCAAAATATTGTCGGCTTATGGGTCAAAAGGCTGTCAAAGCTGCGAGGCTCAAAGGTAAAGGAAAAGCCTCTGAGGCAAAGGAGATTGCATCAAGTGTTGTTGAGGCCCAACAAGCAGTCTGCAACACGGTCGAATTGAAGCTCAAACTCATTGACAACCTCCAATTGTACTTCGATTTGTTCAAGGAGGAGATGGTAAAGAACGAATCGAGCATGAACCCTAAACAGCTTGAGGCTCACTATGAGACCCTTCTATGTTGAGCCATAAGCTTGAAATGCGACGTCCCGATGTTCTGATACATCTTGTTTTTCAATTCTATTTCTGAATGTCTATAGTTGTTTTTCGATTAATGAACGTTTGTGGTTTCTATCCGTATGATTAATGAACTGTTAATTATTTATTTCCCGTCCCATTATATCGGTTGAATTGTCCATTGTATATCCGTTAAATAATTGGGGATTGAATTGCATATAGACTTGGAATATCATTTTGAACATTTCATTTGAATTTGGTCTTCATTCCAATTTTTTTGGTTTGCGTGACATAATTGCACAACACATAACAAAATGACCAAAATGCCCCTGTCAGGGCCGATGGTTTGGTGGCATTATCTCCACCCCTCATCTATAAATACCACCACTTCCATCACTTATCCTTACCAATTCCACCACTGAATCCTCTCTTCAAAAAATTCTAAAAACATTTCCTCTCAACCGAACAACCGATGGACGGCAACCGTAGAACTTTTCCATGGCCATCCGAAGAAGAAATGGTGTTGGTCCTTGTGTGGCTTCAACATGTTCTCCCGGGGACAAGCATTTGGTACTAGCCGGATGTTTGCAACTATTACGTACAATCGGCCCCTAATGCCGCCCTACTAGGAACCAAGAGGCAGATCAAGGACCATTGGCAAAGGACATCCATCAAGGTAAGGCAACTAAATGTAATCTACCATGAAAAACTTCATGCTCGGTTGTCGGGGTGAACCGATGATCAACTCAGAGCGTTGGCAGCGGACATGTATCAGGATCGATATCGCCAAGCTTTTACCAAGTTCGTGATCTGGAATCTCATCAAAGACCAACCCAAGTGGCTGTAATATTCAACGAAATATAAGTCATTGTAACCTATGTTTAGTTTCGGTGTCGGTGATAATAAGTCGTAACCTATGTTTAATTTCAACTTCGATAATATTAATCGTGTAATGTGTGTTTTTTTGTTTAATAAAAAATTTATGTTTAATAATAAATTATTCTATCAGCCAGCAACCATCAGCAAACAGAAAAACATGACTAGAGCTGCTGGTTGATAGAGGAGAGATAAGTTGATTTAATATTTTTTATTCTATTAGTCGGCACGATCAGCTAGCAACCTTGTTAAGGACTGAATATGCTCTAAGGAAAATGCGAGTCGGAATCGCGAGCTCTCATTCTCGAACCGGTAGCGGCCAATCAGTTGGGTATGGTAGGAGGAAACTAGTAGATGTTGGCTTGTCAACGGCTCCCTTTGATTTTCTTTACATTCTTTCAAATCAATATTCCATGATATTTAATTTTAATAAAAATAAAAAAATGTAATAAAAATTATTTTTATATACCTATAAATAGGAAGACCTCTTTTCTTGGGTTTTCACTCCATATAGTATCCATCTTCATCTTTTATTTCTCTCAAATACTTGTTGTGTTCTGAGATATGTGCTTCAGAAAAAAATGACGTCTGACGGAATCGAGGACCAAAACTCAAATGAGTTCAACCAATGTTCCATCCAAGCGCAGAGGAATTGGACGAGTGGTCACACCCACGATGATCTCGTTCGCATCACTTTGTCAACCTACGGGGATGAGGAAACTCAACGTATGCTAGAGTACCTCCATCAGTGGGAGATGTTACATGATGAACCTAAATTCCACACGGAGTAAGGCACAATTAGGAATAAGCGGAAACAATTGAATAGGGTTGGGTTTTATATATTTAATACACCTTACTCATCAACCGGTGAAGTAACACCTCTTACCGGTGAGTCGCAACCAGAGTGGGAACCGAGTCGAGTCCGACCCCGAACGTAGGATCAGGTGACCCTCAAGTGCGTCTGTTGGGCCAGAAGTCCACGAAGAGGAAAGGGAACACATAAGCAATGAACCAAATGAAGTGGTTGTCATGGATTGAGCAAAGGCGGAGAAGGCTAATGATCAAAATGCAAGAGCAATAAAACAACCTCTTTTCTCGATACTGCCCAGTGGAAGTAGATGACACATCGACGATGACTGAGGCAGAGGTTACACATCAAACCAAGTTAATTGAAATGTTGATGAAGCAGTTGGAGTGCATTAGAGGTCAACTGAAAAACCTTTGAAGGATTGTTTGAGGTTGTATGTTTTTGTTGTTTTTCGTTTAACGACACGACCACAATTTTAGTTGTTGTTTAATGGTCGTTCTAATTTAAAAATTATGTGTGTGATGGTTGTATCCTGGTTGTAGTAAATTGTGTTTTCTTTCCTTGTAGTAATTGACTACCTTATCTAATCCAAGTCATATATTTGATAACCTTTTCAGAATGACTTGTCCTGTCCGAGTTAGAGATTCTCTGACTCGTGAGTTGTCTAGTCTGACTCATAGATTTTTTGGACTCTTGACGAACTTGTCTTGTCTGAGTAAAAGATTCTCTGACTCATGAGCTTCTTTGTCCGAGTTAGAGATTCGCTAGCTCTTAAGTTGTCTTGTTTGACTTAGAGATTCTCTAACTCTTGATGGACTTGTCGTCTAACTTGTCTACACACTGCCTATATAAGCCCTTCAGTATAAATAACCTTTGTAAGAATCGTCACACTCCAAGTTTACAATGAGTTACAACAAAGATGGGGTTGATCATGGTTGATGGCTTGATGTTGTGAGCCCACCACCGATATCTTCTAATGAAGAATCAAAGCTTCCATTAGATCCCCTCCCTCTCCACCCTTGGGTGGAGGATTCTCTAAGGGAATCCATAAGGCATGACGTAGTGCGGGGCTCCTTGGTTGATTTTGAATGACGACTTGCCTTGATAGCCACCGTTGGAACTAACACTTCTTGGTGGAGGACATGGTAGGTGAAGATGGAGGTTGACCAACATGGTACGATAGAGGACCCTAGGGGTTCAAAGTACGTCGACTCTGTTGAGGCGTTGCGGATACCATCGAAGGCGTTAGGGAAACCAATGAGGGGTGGTACACACTCTTGCCTCATCCAATAAGTAGTCAGGGGGTCGGTGAGGGGTCCGCATGTACCACCTTCTTATCGGCCATGGGGTGGAAATACTCTCTTACCTTTTCAAGAGCAAACACTTACATGTTTTTGGGTCCCTTATTGATTATCCAAGGGAAGACGATAACCGGTAGTTCTATAAGGGAGCATCCAATCTAGTTGTGTACAACCACTTCTAAGGTTTCGGGCAAGTCAGACCTGTTTTATCAGTCTCCGGAAGCTATGTCGGTGGTCCAACTATTGTCACAACTATATCCAGGAAACAACTTGTTGATTCCTATGGTGAGTCTCATTTGCTTTAAGTCCCACAATGTTTCGACTTTATGTTTAGTTCAGATTATATTTTTCATTTGGTTTATGGTTTTTACTTTGTAGTTGTTTATCAACCAAGTGTTTCAAGAGTTTGTCTATAAATTACCTCTCTTACATTCAAGTCAGGGAGCATCGGTGGGGACAACCATATGGGATCTGGATAACCAACCACGGATCAAGGTCTTTCTTTGGATGGAAGTATCATGTACCTTACAGGTGGCGGCGAACCTCTTGACAAAATGTGTTCCCATTCCGGAGGAATGCCCAGTATGTCAGGCTGAAAGGGAAACCGTTTTCCATCTGCTAGTCTAGTATCCGTTTGCCCAAGAAGTTTAGTAACGATCCCAGGTATCTTTTCCAGTCTCCTCTGCTACCACCTTTATATAGTGGATGACTGAAATTATAGATATTTTGGATATGACGACGAAGAGCAGGATTGCTATGACGGTATGAGAGATTTGGAAAGCTAGAAATAGCGTGGTATAGGTAAGAACCATCAGTCGACCATTGCATTAGATGCCAAGCAACGTTCACAGTTGGAAGGAGGCGTACCAAAGCTTGAGCGTACAAAATGCATCATCGGCTTGTCCTATTAAGAAAGGATAGCATCCACCACCGCCACACTGACTATCTCTGAATGTGGATGAGGCTGTATTCGCAGACATATCTCAGGGATGAGAGGGCGATGATTGTGGAAGGTCGGAATGGGATTGGGTCGGGCACACCGATACCCGAACTGGCGGAGGCCATGACAATCTACCATGCTCTCCTTTGGGTACGTGATCAGGGCGATTGCGAGTTATTACTCTAAGTGACGCCCAATTTGTGGCGAGGACGATTTTAGGGTCTACCCTTCTTTTTTCACCAGTGGGTCACATTATTGAAGAATGCAGGTCTATTTTTATATCACTCGAGGATTTAATACTCGAGTTTATTTCTACAACTGTAAGTAGGGCTGCTCATTGGTTAGCATGAAAGTTTCGTTCTATATCTGTTCGGGTGTGGTCTGGTTTTCAAATATCAGATACACGGTTATGTATTACAAGGCATTTCAAGTAATCTCCAAAGTTCCTCCTTTTCAGAAAGAAAAAAAAAACTTATTGCTTTTACGATCGGCTGAGCCCTATTACTGACGCATGTTTGTGACCAAGTGGGACATTGAAGTGATTGAACCCAAGATGGGCTTAACAGTTTGGGCCCTCATGTGTCTGAACTGGCTGGCCTGATCCAAGAAAGCTCATCCTTGTACTTGACTTGTATAAATTTTGGACATTGAAAAGACCATGTGGTTTTAAACAGTGATGGCTTCTCTAACCTCTCTCCTATCAACTTTATTAGTACGAGTTAGAGGCAGGATAGAAGTTTGGTTGAGAGTGAGTGTTACAAATTATAATTTCTGGAGTGGAATGATAATTTGGTACCCCAAATTAGCACCAGCACTGCATATTTATGGTTATGTCTATACTGATTCAGATTGGGCTTCTTTGATACAATCACGCTGATATCAAATTAGTGGGCTCCATTGGCACTCATCTTTGTTCATCATCATATAAGGCCGGAATTTTCAAAGCCACAGAGGCTGAGTTGACTTATGAGGTCTGAATCGGGAAATCTCCGAACCCCCAGGTTCCAGGTACTTGTATCCATCCTTGAAATGGGCTCATCGGGCTTCCGAACTTGATACCAACCCATGACCCAAGAACAATTAAACTGGGCCTTAGCTCACTGACACTTACATATATCTACTAACACTTGCATATATCTACGAACCTAACGATTTACGTTAACTGTGTGCAGGGACGAACGACACGAGTAAAATTGCTATACTACACTCATATTGATTCGTGTTATCAAACTAGACAATTACATATTTAGCTCTTCTAATGTATTAATTAACTATCAAATCTGCAATAATTGACTGTAAACTAGTGCAGATACTATCTTACGTGAAACTCCCGACTCTTTCTACTCACTACCAAAGCTCTTTCTATAATAAGCGGCTCTCTTTCGTCTACTCGTTTTCTCTCGTTTGTCTTTTATGCTATACAATATATTGGTAGCTATTTTGGGAAGCGTAAATAGGGATTGGTCCGTCGATGATCCACGGAAGTCAGAGCAATAGATGACGCATGGTCTCACAAAGCATGCTCTGTTGTCCGTACTGCATCTACAACAAGTTCCATCATCGGGAGTAGAATCTCAGAAGATCCTGGTGACTCAAAACGACGACCCGACTCTACAAGAACTCTCTATTACACAAGTTTTGGGTTTTAAAAGAACTAATATCGCATGCTTTTGATTTTTTTTGTGTTTGATTTTGTTCTAATTGGTGTTATGTCTTGTCTATGATGCAAACTAGATTAATGCTACGGGTCGAGAGCGTCGGCATATCTACCTCCCTATGAGGGTCCCGGATTATAATTTGAAACTCAAGATGCATGACTCTTAGTCTATGTAAGGATTATATTAACGCTTGTTACTAAATAAATTTTCTTCCTCCTCATTTAAAAAGAAACTAGAACATATACTTTTATCATGTTTTTTTTGGATAGGCTATACTTTTATCATTTAAACTCTATTATATACCATTTTTATATAATAATAACAAAGAAAATAGCAATCATAGTTTTTTTCTTCCGAAAAGGATAATCAATATACTAATAAAACATATATTTTTAATCAGGGTCTTAGAAAGGTTATAATCAAAACGATAGAACTCGCAGAATAAAAGTAAAAAATGACAAAACGAAATACTGGGGTATTCCAACGTAAGGTTACCGTAACGATAAAAATTTCCCCCAAATGAGTCGTGTTAATTGGTGGAATATAAACTTGGTCTGCCCATAGATGTGTTAGGGAGAACCGGCCATTATTTAGGAGGAGCACACAATAAAAAAAAAACTCATAATATACACATTGGTCACCGCACTTGACCCAAAAGACTAACCTATCAGGTCATGGGTCCAAGGTTTATATTAAGTCTTTCTTTATTCCTTAAGTATCTGATGCGTGACTTCTGACTCACATGTGGACACACCTAACAATCTCTCCCTCCACATTGAGTCTCATCACAACTTTTTACATGTTCTTCTCCATCCTTCATGGGCCCACTTCATTCTGTCTGGACCCACCACCATGAGAGGCAGCGCTCATGGTTTCCAGGTGTCCTAGCCTTAGGAAATTTACCCCTACCCTCTTCTTAGGAGAGTCCATAGAACCAGACTCTAATACCACTTATTGGGGAGAACCGGGCCTTATTTAGGAGGAGCACACAATAAGAAACCCATAATATACATATTGGCCACCACACTTGACCTAAAAGATTAGCCTATCAGGTTATGGGTCCAAGGTTTATATTAAGTCTTTCTTTATTCCTTAAGTATTCGATGCGGGACTCCTGACTCACATGTGGACACACCTAACAAGATGAAGCTGGGTTGAAGCACATGTGGACAATGCAATCTTCTTTCGTACAAACATTTTCATCTGACCTCTGATGTATATTATTCTACTACCATATGAAAAATATTGGTATGAAGCATGATATATGATTGAAGACTTCTATGTGAATAGAGTTACTGAACTAAGACTATGGGGAGTTTCTCATGCAGGATTATGAGGATTTGGTTCCCCTAACGGGAACTATAGGTGGGTAAAGCATATTGTCCAACTATTTTTTGCATTGTCGCTTATGGTGAGAGGTGGGGGTGTTTGCCATCGTCTATTGATCATTGGTGATATTATCCGTTGTTAAAGATTCTCATGTTGGGCTTGGGTCTTGCGGGTAGGGAACATGCCTCTTGCCTAGAGTGCGGAGGTTCCTCTTAATACTTTCTTCTCGTGTTGTGACTTTCAATTTCTTTTCTTGTTTGGGTGAAATTTTAGGGCATTGAACCCTTCGGTAGTGGACTTGTTGTAGAGGTTTCTCTTCTTCCTTCTTTTCACCCATTGAGAATGAGTTGCATGAGTTGTATTATTGTTCTTAATGTTGTTTTATAAGCGAAAATTTATTATGCACATGTCCTCTTGAGAAGGAAAGACAAGGCAAAGAGAGACACTCGAAAAGGGACCTCAACCTCAATACCAAAACAAAGCTCAAAAGAGCTAACAACTCTTACAAAAAAAACAACCACCTCCAACACGGAGGAAACAACCAAAACAGACCAAGAACACACCAGAAACAACTCAACAAAAGCATGACCCAGAACAACAAAACCAACCACGACCACAACGGGGAATCAACAAAAAACTAAAGAACGAGTCTAACAAAACCAATCATACCAAAGCTGGATCGTCGCAAAGTAATTTGGTCTCATCTTGAAACTCAACCTCATAACTCAATGACTTATCCATGGGAGAAAACCCCATGGCCAAGCAAGAGTCCAAAGCACGATGAACCACCTTACCATCTGAGACGATCGAAACCACCCCGCTTCTATCCTTGTTGCTAGACTTGGGATGCATCTGATAAAACACTTTTGCTGCGACCTTCTTCTGCCCTTGACCTCTAGGCCTCCTTGTAAGAACCGCCCCTGGTCGATCCCGGTCGAACCGGTGAATTTTGGCGAAGTTTGACTTTCGGCCAGAAAAGTCAACCGATGACTCCGAGAGTCGTTCGGGACCTTTTTGGGGCCCAAAAATCTTAGCCGTCGTCACGGTTAGCTTAGTTTGGGCCGTTTCCTTTCAAATGACTGCAATATTGGAAAAGTCAATTTTCGATCAAACGGGGACTTTTATCGACTAAAACGAATTAATTTGGAATTGCTGGATTTTTCCTAAAGGCTAAGTGGTCCCCACTAGGACACAAGTCCTTATTGGCTTGGAGGAGAAGAAATGGGTCTTCAATGACCCATTTACCCTCACAAAAGCCAAATTAGAAGGTTTGGACCTAAGGGCATTTTTGGACATTCATCAACTAGGTCTTTTAAAGCAATTGAAGCAACAATTCAGCCACATAATTTGTGCTAGCCGATTTTTAGAGAGAGAAAAGAAGAAGAGGAAGAACAAAGGAGATTTGAAGAAGAAGAAAGGGAGAAAGGAGCAATTTTGAGCCAAGTTCTTCATCAATTCTTCTCCAAAACCCCAAAATCCTCTTCATCTCATCATTACAAAGGTAAGTAACCTCTTAAACTTAATTTTCTATTCATTTTAAGTTATGGGTTTCCTTGGGTTTTCTTAGAAATGCATGAACTAGCTAAGTGTTTGGGTACTTTGGTGTTAGATGATGTTCTAGTGAAGTAGATGATTGATTTGTATTGAAATCATTGAGTTTTAGTTGTTTTTGAGTTGGAAATCTCTTGGGTATTTGGAGTTTTGATGAATCCTATCATGGGTAGTGAAGGATTGAAATTATATGTCTGATTTGGAGGTTTTGGGTGATTGAAAATGGAGTTTTTGGACTGTTTTTCGTGGAAAAGAGGCTGGAGGAAGAAGAAGGACGGAATTGGTCTGGGCCGTCACAGATCCGTGACGGGCACCGTGACGGGAGACATCACGGCTCTGTGAGGGAGACCGTGATGGCACTCGTCACGGGTCCGTGACGTCATCCGTGAAGGGGAGTCTCACGGCTCCGTGACCCGATCCGTGGCAGACCAGTTTTGGTCCTTTTGAATCCTTTTGGGTGTTCTTCGTTTATTTTGAAAGGTTATTTTGAACCAAACGGTTGGGGTCTTTTTTTTTTAACTTAGATGTGTGTCTCGTGGGTAGTCTTTAATTATAGTTTTAATTGTGATCCAAGACCTTGGACCCAGCTCGACGGAGGAGGAGACCCTTGGACCGTGTAAGAGGACGAGGAGGAAGCTAGCCATGTCGTCAGCTGCTTTGAGTATTTAAGCGTTGGAGAATTCAAGGTAGGGAAGAGTACTAAACTCCACTCTTAATTTAAAGAATGCTAATAGTATGCCTATAGGATAATAATAACCGGAAAGGTCCTAGTTGGCATATAGGATGTGATTCACTAGAATAACCGCTTTCAATTATAATAAAAACTGGAAGAGTCTTAGTATGCATATAGGATGTGATTCAATAGTTAACCGTTTTAAATACTTTGGGAAATTTTCGTGCTGGTAGAATGGTCATGTCGAGCCTTAGGGTTGCTTGTTGAATGTACTTAATGATGATTGTTCGTCCTTAGCATTGATGCATGCTCTGTCTTTAGGTTAATATAAGAGTCAAACTAAAGTAGTTGAATCATGATGATTATATCTGAATGGTTGATCCGTGTCATGATTGATTGAGTGAATGTTGATTGTGACTAATGGTATGATCAGGTGAGTGATAGACCGATGGGACGTGGTTGGTAAGTCATGCCGGTAAGCGTGATTGATAATATGAGTTCTATGTGGCATGTTGTGTTAAGATTGTTGAGTTTGCTAAGCCACAGTTAAACTATGATTTTATGATGTGTGTTATTCTCTTGATGTGTGTTCCAAGAGGAGTTGTTTTCCGGTATGGTACCTACACCGAGAGGGGTGTGCCGGTGTAGGGTAGTACCTAAGCCGACGGTTTGTGTTTGGCACGAGGTGTCGTGTTTATGCCCCGAGGGATTTCCGGGAAGACCGATGATGTATTCCGGTATTGTGTATTACATTGTTTACCCCGAGATGTGTTCCGGGAAGACGTCTAGGCCGATGGGAATTCCGGTATGACGTGAGGTTGTTTGCCCCGAGGGGGGATTGTTTACATTTTGCTTCACCCCGAGGGTATGTGTTCCTGTGGGAGCATTTCCGGGAGGACATCTTGCTTCACCCCGATGATCTATGGTCCTTTGGGGATATTCCCGGGAGCCCCGATGATATGTGTTCCCTTAGGGACATTTCTGGTAGCCCCGACGATATGTGTCTCCTCTGGATCGAGGGGCATTCCGATATGATACATTGGCTATTTGTGGATCGGAGTATTGTGGTTTAAATTATCTACGTGGCATTACTCGTGCTTTCTTTAGTTGTTTTTATTAAAGAATAAACTGCATCTCCATTGATCTCCTTTGAGTCACTATTTTATTAAGTATTGTGATTCTTGTTGATCGCTAACTATGGTATCTTTTGGATAATTGTACGAATCGTGTTTTTATTGCCAAAGCGGGGGTTCTTTTTTACTTTACTACTTTTTCCTACTAAGCGTAAGCTCACCCCCTTCTTGTTTACTGTTTGTACAGGTTTCCTTGATGAGTAGACCTAGAAGTGGTCTCTGGGCTCGGGAGTTCCTTGAGGTTTCGGGAGATTTTCTGTTTTAGAGACGTACTACCCTTTGTATCACACTTTATTTTCTGTTATTCTGTTGGAACGAGCGGTTGACTCTTAACTTTGGATTTGAATTAATTTTTTCGTGGAGATTGCATTAGTAAATTTCTTTTTATTTATTATTTAATTGTTATTCCTAGTTCACGTCTCGAGTCCGGTCAAAACCGGATTTGGGGCGTGACACTCCTCTTCTTCTTCTGACCCCGACCCTCAACAATGAAATCGCCCTCAATAAACGTATTTTTAATAGAGGGAGAGGGACGAGAGCCATAAACCTCTACACACGGTGATGCCGCACATTGATGAACTGTAAAACCCGTTTCGCTTTCAAAAGTGTATTAAATTGCAACCCGGAAACCGTAAGGTAGGTTTTTGAAACGAGTGCAAAAAAAAATTAAAAGGCTGGACCGGGCGGGCCAGACCCCGCCCAAGCTACAGACCCGGCCCACTGCTACAGGCCCGGCCCCAATCCAACCTATATAAGGTTGGATTAGGGTTCTGAAACCTAACCCTCTCCCTCTCTTCTTCTCCTTCAGCCGCCCCTCACCCTCGTCGTCCTCTCTGCTTCGCCGTCCGGTCGTCATCATCGGCCACACCTCCCATCACCGGCAACCGCTCCCGATTCCGACCACCACCCTCTCCCTCGCCTCCTCTCCCTTCCCTCACTCCGTCTTCGTCTTCTTCGAAACCCCATCCCCGACCTCCTTCTTCTTCGCCCTAACCAGATCCGGCCACCACTCCCTCTCCCGTCTCCAGCTCCGGCGACCCTCACCTCCGTCCACCCTCACCTCCGTCCACCCTCACCTCCCACGTCCGACCCTCCTCCCTCGTTCTTCAACCTCTCTCCCTCTCTCCTTCGATCCACGCAGCCCCGACCACGCCGCCTTCATCTCCGGCCAACGCACCAGCTCCGACTCCCTCATCTCCGGCCACCACTGAGCCCATCACCGTCCCTCCGTCCTCACTCAGTCTCGAGCCCGAGCTCGTCGTCCCGAGCCCGAGCTCGTCCTCACCGTGCCACCACCGAGCCGCCGCCCTACTCCGCCCCTCACGCTCGCCTCCGTCCAGATCCGGCCACCACCGCCACTCCCGCCGCCGTACTCCACCACCTCATCTTCCATGGTGAGGTTCTCACCACGAGGTTTGGTCGCCGGCGGCGTCTCCGTCGGTGGCCGGCCGGTTTCAAACCGAGCCCCTCTTTTCGGTTCCCGTGCTGTTCGTTTCAAGTTTATTTGGTTAAACTGTTAATGAAATCGTTTGTTATTTGGTTAAACCGTAAATGAAATCGTTTAATATTTGGTTAAACCGTTAATGAAATCGATTAATATTTGATTAAACCTGCTTATGAAGTCGATTAATATTTGGAACGGTTTTTGAATCAAAAAGGAAAATATGTTAATTTAAAATCAGTTTTTGGATCTGGACAAATTGTTGAAGCACAAAACTAACGAAAATTTATCGGTTAAAAGGGATAGTAATTAAAAACGACTTAGACCCGTTAAATGAGAAAACGAAGTTGTTTTAAACGGAAAGAAAATCAGAGTTAATTAAAGAGGTTTGTTATTTGAAACGAAAATTATTTGTAAAAGGAAAAAAAGGGGAAAATCAGTTTTGAATTCTTAAGAAAATTGATAAAACTAAATCTGATTAAATTAAACGGGTTTTAAAATGAATGTCGGTTTTTAAGTTTAAACTTGAGTTAAGTTAAGTCGAGAAGGGAAAACGAACTCTTATCAGGTCGGATTTAGAAAGGTTTGGATCAAAGTATCGAGTTTGGAAAAGAACTGAGAGAATCGTTCTGTTTTAAAATCAAGGTCAGAATTAGATAAAACAAAGGAGTTTCAAAGACAGTTTGAGTTAAAATTGGTTTTAACCGGGTTTTGGATCAACTTGATTTCGGTGCGCGGGTGCTCGAACTCGATCCGTTGTAATCCCGCTTTTATCCCGCTCGAGTGTGAAAGACAACTGTCGGATTCAAACTGGACTAATCGTAACCTTTAACTTAACGGCGGAACCGTTATTAATATATGGCTTTCGTGTTTCCTTTAGCGTCCAGCTTCGATCGAAGTGAAGCTCGGAGGTAGCGAGCCAGAACGTCAGCAGCTAGGAAGCGTAGCGGTTGCTCTTCAGTTGAGGTAGGGAAAAGTAGCCGGATCTCGGCCCTGACTGGGGAAAGTTAACAGTAGAATTGCATGTGACACCGGGGTGTCGTGGGTTGAATAGGTTTATTTAAATATTAGAAAAGCATGATACGGGATTGTAGCGTTTATTAGAAATGCATGTTACGGGAACTTAGTAATTATTGGAAAGACATGTGACACTTAGTAGTGTCGTAGGATCAGAGAACTTATCGATAATTGTTTTACTGGAGGCATATGACCATGCCCGGAGGTTGTTTGTGAAACTAGCGATCTTAGGACTGTTGGAGGCATCGTCTATGCCGGAGGTCGTTGTGCGTTATTTATTGTTGAGTTTGGGTGGCCATGAGAGCCCGTGTAGTTAAATTGATGTCTTGGGTGGCCGTGAGTGTCGTGGGGTTGTTGAACCCGAGTCTTGACCGTTGGTGTGTCTTGAAAGGCCGTGAGTGCCCGTGGGGCTGTTGAGCCGTGAATTACTGTTGGTGTGTCTGGGAGGCCGTGAGTGCTTGTGGGGCTGTTGAGTCCGCGTTTTAGGGTTGGTATCTTGGGTGGCCATGAGTGCCTGTGGAGTGTTGAACCTGTGTTTTTGCTGTTTGTTGAACTGTGATTGTGTTTGTGATTGTGGTTACCTGAGGTTGTGGGCCTGCTTCATTAAACGGGGGTCCTCGATCACACGCGTCTGCACGTTCAGACGAGGTAGGGGGCCCGCCTGTCAGTAAAGGGGTCCTGGCCGCGCGTGTGTGGTTCGGTGGTTGTGAGTGTGATAGGTTGACAGTCTGATCCGACTTTGTGTCGAGGAAATGCGACAGGTCGACCGCCTGACCACGTCTATGATCGGTAAAGGGCGCGAGGGAGGTTACTGAGCAGCTGGTTTGCGATCCTTTGTGATCTTGTTTGGTGTGCGATCCTTGTGATCTTGTTTGGTGTTGCGTAGTTCCTTGAGTCCTTGGAAGAGGTCGTGATCGTTGTGTCGTGTCTACTTACGTGTTTGAGTGTCGAGTCGTTCGAGGAAGGTCACCGTGGGTGTTTGTCAGTCAAAGTACTTGGGTTGGGGACAGTGATCCTCGGGGTTGAGTTTGTTGTTGGTGTTACCGGCATTGTCTGCTAATTATGCCGTAGTCAGTCTGTTATCTGTGGTGGTGAGCGAACGCTCACCCCTAGCTGCTTTTCCTACAGGTACTGTTCGTGGGACGGACTAGGTGAGCTCGCGAAGCTTGTGGAGCTAGGAGCGGAGTCCGGGTTTTTACTTTTGGTCTAGCGACGGATACCTCGCCCTTTTGTCCGCTTGTGGGACGTTGTATTTTGGGTTGTACTTATCTTTTGTTGAACTAAACTGTTATTGTAAAGTGTTTTAATGGAAATGTTTTCAAAGTGTTTTCTTATTCTAAACGTTCGTGTCCCGAGTTCGGTTTACTGAAATTGGGGCGTGACATGAACTATCGGAGGGACAAGGAATTCGTCAGGGTCGACGGAATCCAAAAACTACGGAGTAGAGGGTGATGATTTTGAAGGATCATCATCTTCCCTAGACAATGCACCACCTAAAAAGGAGGTCGCTTCTACAACATCGTCTTCCGAAACAGGCTCAGAAACATCATCAAAGAGAACAGGCTCACTAGCCAAAACTCCCGAGCTTAAATAACTAGGGACTCTACTCTCATCAATGTCATGAACAAAGACACGAAAAACAGTTTCATCAAGTACCAACTCTACCACCTCGCTCCTCAATACCTTATCATTGTGAACCAAGACAAAAGCTTGACCAAAGGAAGCCCGAAGTTCTTCTCCCTGAATCGAAAGGACAGAACCGAAAAGCTTTTCAATGGATAAAATATTCTCAATGCTCCAACCATGGAAAGGCACCCCCATCAAAACCACCCACTTAAAAAAAACCACTCTTGAGCACCAGATCCCCTAAATAGTCCGAAATCACGAACCACCTCTCCAGCCAACGCCACTTCGGATCCTTCATCGTCCCTTCAAAGACCGGGTCAGAACAGGTAATGAGGCACACCCTATTGCCAAAAGAACGAAACTCTAAATCCATAACCCCTTCTCTCTCGATCTCTGCCCGAATCACTTCCAAGCTAAAAGAAGAACGTGCTACCGCTAAACACCCTGACAAACCATAACGCATCGTTCAGGAACAGTCGAGCCTGTACACCTTAAAGGATTCTTCTGGTGACACGCAGCTGCATCATACTCAGGTCTTAGTTTCTTCCTCCAAACCTTACCAAAGGTACTAGTCTTTCCTCTCTCCCAAGTCCGATCTACCAGAAGCACATACTCCTGAACCGAGTTGTCGTGGAGTTTATATATCATGACATCGGCGTCGACATCACGTACCCAAACAAAACCGAAGTAATTCCCTCCACGGTTTGGCTTTCGAATTGCATCCGCCTTAAACACCTTTCCTTCCTTGTTGAAGAGGTTGAAAAGCCAATCATCTGTTGATTAGTAAGGCAAATGACAAAAAAAAAGCTTGACAGGCTCGAAATTCTCCTTGGCTCGAATGACTCCTTCGAAACCAGGTGGTGGACCAAACGAAGAGGAAGAACTTGTCATTTAAAAACACCTCGAAAACACCGAACATGCCACATCACCCGAGCTCGAAACAGAGGGACAAGAAGCAAAATGACTAAGGTAATCTAGAAATCACCTGAACAACAAACCAAACTTGCAACCACAAGTCTGAAAATGCAGCACCGAAAGAGCCACCTGCGCACTTCTTGAACAACCAGAGTTTTCGGCGATGAAGCGTGCAAACGGAGGTCATTAAACCACCGAAAATAGACTGAACCAAGAAATCAGGTTGAATCTCCTCAAGCAAAATGGACGTCGCGGGACACCAACCTTGAATCGCAGCTCACGTCGAGATAAAAAATGCGAGCTTCAAGTGAAGAAGAAGCGACAATCGCTATCCACAGACACGAGGGGAGATGTTGAAAGCAAAACACACGACGATGAATAGATCTTCCCTGAAGAGGAAAACAACCCCAACTGGTCTAGACCTAACCTTTTTTTAATTTAAAAAAAATCATTAATATCTCATTACTAAATTCTTTTATTAACTTTTATTACTATTATTTTATCTTAACAGTCAACCTTACCACCAACCTTACCATTTTAGCATTGGAGGGTCCTAACTGTTGGTGCTGACTGTTAAGCTGAAATATTAATTTTATATTCTAACAGTCAGCCTTCCCATCAGCCTTACCATCTTAGCATTGGAGATGCTCTAAGTGCATCTCCAATGACTGACGCTGAGCTGGCGGTGAGGAGTCGACGACAGGGAGCTTGGGGTGGGGAGGGAGGTGCTGAGTCAACCTTCAGCGCCAATGGGGAAAAATGAAAAACCTATAAAATTCTCTTGAAAAAATACATTTGGGTTTTCAAAATATCAAAATTTAATTTCCTTATCTTGAAAATGTGTATAAATACCCAGACCTGAATCAAACAAAAACACACTTGATCTTCTCTTCTCCTACATTTAACATATTTCTCTCTATTTTTTTCGATCAAAATGGCCAATTCCAGTGCCAATGAGTTTCAATTTGAGCGCATTTTGGATGAAGTACTCGATGAATGCATGGCCACCGAGTACGTTCAGAAGTTGTTAGACAAGACGATGTCCAAAGTTCAACCACGAAAGCAAAGTTATATCGCACGAGACCGTGAAGCTGTGCACGAACATTTAATGACCAAATATTTTGGTGCGAACCCTGTGTAGGAGGAGGTGCAGTTTCGTCGTCGATTTAGAATGCCAAAGGTTGTGTTCCTCCGCATTTTCCATACATTGGTGGTTAACAATGAGTACTTCAAGCAACGGTTAGACGCCTTGGGTAGGCAATATTTATCTCCTCATCAAAAATATACTACAACCATTAGGCAATTGTGTTAGGGAATTCCAGCAGATGGACTCGACGAGTACATGAAGATAAGAGAAAGAACGACTTTGGAGTGTGTGCTTAAATTTGCAGGGGGTCATAACAATCTTCGGTCCGACGTACTGTCGTAAACCAACAAATGCTTATATGAACTACATTTTGGCGGTTAATGAAGCACGATGGTTTCCGGGAATTGTTGGCAGTCTTGACTGCATGCACTGGGACTGGAAGAACTGTCTGACGACTATGAGGGGCTCATGTTCAAGACGGTACCACGGGAATAGACCAACAGTGGTTCTCGAGGTGGTTGTCACTCGTGACTTATGGATTTGACACTCGTTCTTCGGCATGGCGGGATCGAACTACGACTTAACTTTACTCGACCATTCCAGACTATTCGCGGACCTTATCAATGGTTGGCAACCACCGGTCCAATATACGATAAATGGTAACCACTACACACTTTCGTATCATCTTGCTGATGGTATTTACCCTTCGTGGTCAGTTTTTGTGAAAACAATTCCATTGGTTAGGGACCGAAATAAAATAAGTTTGTAGAAGTCCAAGAAGTATGCGGGAAGGATGTGAAACGAGCATTTGGGGTCCTCCAATCTCGGTTTCACATTATCACTCGACCAAGTCGAATGTGGATGCCCCAGTCTCTCGGTTTAGTGATGAATGCATTTGTTATCATGCACAATATGATAGTCGAGGCAGAACGTCATACATACGATGGCTTCATTGGACCCACAGATGAGGGTGGGTCAAGCGAACCAACATTTACGCGAGGCATCTTCGTCCCTTTCAATGTCATAATTCGAAACACCGAGATGATGCAGGATGAACGTATTCATTATAGATTGAAGGACGACCTCGTCGAACATATTTGGAATAAATTTGGCGACACTTAGTTAAAATTTCTTTCTAGTTTAATGTGTTTTCTAGTTCAATTTCTTTTCGTTCAAGTTTGTAACTGACCTTCTACTTTAATGCAATTTAAATTATTTTCGTTGACATTGTTTATTTATTATAGTATTCTCAATATTGTTTATTAATTTTTCTGAATATTATTTTATTCCAACAGTCAGCCTTAACATTTTAGCATTGGAAGGTGCTGACTGTAGGTGCTGATTGTTAGGTTAAAATAATCATTTTTTACTCTAACAGTCACCCATACCATCAACTTAATCATTTTAAGATTGGAGATGCTTTAAGCAGCTGCAAAAAATGTAGTGGTTGGGGAATGGATCATAGGTCAAGTCCAATCTGACCCTTTGGTTTTCCCATCTTCATCACTGTATGGCGACAAAGAAGCTTCTCGATCACTACTGCAGAAATCCACTTGGGTGACGGATAAAATGGATATGTCACCTAAGTTTTCGCACTCTAGCCACGGATACAGCAATCCGTCAGCCAATTGGAACAACTTAGGTCACGTATCCTGTATCCGCCAGCCAAGTGACAAACTTGGCCGACGCATAGCTGGATCCGTCACCCAAGTGGGATAAGGTACTTACTATCCGTCAGCAAAGTGAGAAAACTTTAGCCACGCATGTTGGATCCGTCACCCAAGTGAGAAAACTTTAGCCACGCATGCTCTATCCGTCACCCAAGTAAGAAAACTTTAGCCACGCATGCTCTATCCGTCACCCAAGTGGGTTGACTATTTTACAAAAAAAAAATTGACCACAATATTCAAGATGAATTAACCGTTCGATGATAGTTTTTTTTACATACGTATACTAGTTTGGATAATACATACGAGATGAGCGGTCTTGATTATATAATATGCGAGAGACCGACACATATTGATTGAAATCGTCAATTCCACTATGTGCATGAACATATTTAGCCTTACGGTAGTATAACGTATGACTTTGTCTCGTTCATTTTTTTTATGTGATATGTATGAGTACTATACGATCTTATGTTGTATATGAGGCATGCTAAGTACTTATATCGTTCAATTATCAATACTACGATAGTCGGGAAAAATGACGGGTTTTGGGGTTTTGGTCAATGTAAGTCAACTTCTGCTGGCCGACGGATGCATATATCCATCGGCCAGCTTTTTCATCGACGGATGCATATATCCATCGTTCAATATATATATATATATATATAATTATTTCCACTATTTTAATTTTATCTTTGAACTTGGGCATCAAATTGAAACCCGATATTGAGCGATCGGTGTCCATAATTCACAAGTTTATAATCATTAGATTGATATTGTTGTCAAAAAAGTTATATAATGTATTTGATCACAAAAAAAAACAATATTTTGTACTTCGAATCGAGAAAACGATCAAGAAAATTTGTGTTATCCTTGTCTTAGTATTATATAAAGGGTAAATTACCTACCCCTAACTTTTTTTAACTGATACCTATCCCGATGTGTAGTTATATGACAAATAGCCCATTTTTCTGTTAACTTTTTTCTAAAATGACGAAAATACCCTTAACCACACTTCAATAATTGTTTTTAAAAAATTATTTAAAAAATCACTTTTGTTATGTATATATATATATATATATATATTTACTTACTAAATCACTTCAGTTTTATTTATAAAATAATATTTAAAAAATCAATAAGGGCGTTTTCGTCATTTTAGAAAAAAGTTAACAGAGATAAAGGGTCTATTTGTCATATAACTAAACATCTGGGTAGGTATCAGTTAAAAAAAGTTATGGATATGTATCAGATAAACGTGATAAGTTAAGGGTAGATATTTGTAATTTATCCTTATATAAATATAAACAATGTAGCGCACATGAAAAAATTAACTTGCTATAAATAATTAGTTGACAATAGGTAATAGGTACGTTGATAGCAAAAACTATTTAATTTAATTATATAAAGCTATAAATAATCAGTTAAATAGTGTATATATATATTCTAAACATACATATAACACAAAATCTCTCTAGTTGAGTTGGTAAAAGGCACAACCTTTGGTGCCATGAGGTCAGGGGTTCTAACCCGGCGTAGTGGGTCGGGCATGGTGGCGGGTGGGGCAGTTCTGGTTGGATACAATTTTTTTAATTAATCTATTATTGCACTTGGGTGACGGATACACTTGACTGACGGATTGGATCCGTGGCTAGAGTGAAAACCTTGGGTGACGGATACACTTGGCTGACGGATTGGATCTGTCACCTAAGTTTTTACCTTACCGACGGATGCATCCGTCACCTAAGAACTTGGATGACGGATACGTCCTCTTAGGTGATGGATCCAATCCGTCACCCAAGTACTTATTTGTAGTAGTGGATGTCCAGTCAGACTCCAATCTACATGTATTCTTCTAAACATCTATCGGAGGTGTCGATATCCATATCCATGCAAGGGCCTCACAATGACCGATCTGGATCCATATCTTCCTATTCATCTTGTCGACAGGTATATATTCGTCACCCTCACATGTATGACCGTATGAGTAAAGCGAATTGTGGTCAGGTGCATATGGGGTAATATCGACAAAGACCGGTAACGCCTTATGGAACGCCAACAATTCGATCGACAAAAAAGAATCAATGAGTTCCTTTTTCGAGAGGCTTGTCCACAAGGTCTTTATCTTCTAAACATCTGTCGTGACACCGACGAGGATCATCTTATTGTACGTTCGAGAAGATAGGAGTTTTTCGACCAACGCATGGCCGAAACGACCCCCAAACTATCAGCCTCCTCCTTTGGGATTTCTAGGTTAGCTAACAAAATCCCTCCCAACCTTGCTTCCAGTTTTTCTAAATCCAACTTTCCCTTTTCATGTACCGTTGCTCAAGTAACTATGGACGATGACCTGTTGTTTATGGTATCCGACAGCTCATTGAAAACTCTAACTTGTCTTTCATAGAATAGAGAGAAAGAGGGTAGGATAGTAATGTTTTTTTTATAAGAGACAAGTTCTTTGCAATCCTATTTATTCTTAATTACGTGATGAATAAACGAGTTGTGAGTTAAAGTAAGCTATTGTGGTTCGATTTTCTTGGTCGATTAAGTGAAAAGGAAAGAATTTGGATGAAAAAGTGTATTTTTCCTCTCTCCTTTGTTGCGTCAAAGAAACCAAACATCTAAAAGAGATATTTCATAAAGACGGTTTCTTCTTCTTCCCTCCTAACTCCTCCATTTCTCTTGTAGAATTTTATCTGTATGTGATCCTACGAATACGACGTTTATAGTGAAGGTTTACGAATACGACCCTTAGAGTAAATATTTATACAATCGACTCCAATTTTGTCAAACAGACCGGCACAATCAACCCTCGACCGTAGATGCTGTTATAAGGTTGAGTGAAGTTGTTTTCTTGGTATAAACCGCATGTTTATATCCTGCCAAATGTGGATAGTGAAACTAGGTATAGGACACACATATATGCATCATACATGTACAACTTCAAATTGGTAATTGCGTTGACATGAGGATGATCATGTTGTGGCTAGTGTTTAATTCACCACATACTTGCCCATCACAATAATATAACCAACAAACACAAAAACACCTTTCAAATCCATCCTCACCAAAAAGCTTGGGACTGTGACTGCAATTACAAGTTACATTACAAGCTCTTCTTCTATCGCCTCCTAATTTTGTCCTCATTCGAGACACTTAAAAAAAGGGGAAATAAAGACCAGACAAATACTAGTAGGAAAGTCAAAAACTAAAACGCCACCAGGACACAGACCTCCGCCTCCACGTGTCCGCCACGTGCCAGCAGGTCATGTGCCTACCACCACCCCCACACTGTTGCACATGCCTTCACGCTTCACCTTATTCTATTTTTGGATCTATTTACATCATCCAAATACGACGCCGTCTTGGATCTCGCCTGCTTCTCTACTGGCTCTTGGTTCTTATTTTGTAGGAGCTAGCTAGCTACCGTTAATTGGGATGTAGAGTAAGAACATATCTAGTGTTGCTGTGTATTAATATTTGCTTCTTCTTCGAAAGAAAGCTTGTTTTGGATCCTCTGCCTTATATCCATCTCCAACACTCTGTCTTGTCTGCTCCTACCATACGCCTCGAAGAACTCCTGGTTCTCCTTCTCCAGCTCCTTCCACACTGTTCACACATATATCATATATGTATATGTTTGATGATATATAATTAAGATTTAAATTGGAAATAAAAATAATAAGAAGAATAAAGTGAATAAGATGGATACATATATACCTGTGGAAGTGATGACGGGTTTGATATTGGCGTGCTTGGAGAGAGCTTCCATGCACTCTTCTTTACTCATGTTGAATATCAAGCACTCCTCTATCAAGTGGTGCACCTGTCCCCATCACCACATCTTCATTAACTCATCGAAACTAAGATTTGATTCGATTCCGTCCCAGAATCACTTACTATATATACATATATCGATCGTTGCTTACCAAATGAATATAGGAAGCGGAAGAACAGTCCATGCTTGTAAGAGATACGTCGGAGGAGATAATTGAAGAACAACACCAGAGAAAGTGGGAGAAAGGGAAGGATGCTTAATAATCAAAAGACGCAGAGGCAAAATGAGAATGGCATATATATATATATATATAAACGAGAAAATAAAATGAAAATGAATACAATAACAAGGGTGGGGTGGGGTGGGACTTGAAATACTACCCATTACCATTACCAGGTTAAAAGTACTGCCTAAGAATACGATGTCAGAGGGTGTGGGAGGGACCCACATGCCCACGTGGGAGGAACACTATGATTGGTGGATTCGGGATTACAGAGGATTTTGCGAGCAGACCTCCTTTGTCGCTTACGTGGCCACTATCCCTCTCTCCACGTGACACGTGGGCTCCCCTTTTCTGGGCTCCCACCAAAAATCCCCGCCCTCCCCGACTCCCCCCACCACGTGGCCCTGGGTCCCACCCCCCTCGATATCAATGTAATTTAATTACTTAATCCGTTAATTATGTTCAATGATGGTTGAATTACGAATAATTTATTATTATCATCATCGTGTTATCTTCATCGTGCCCACGTGAAAGAAAATGACCTCCCTCCTGTTCCGTTGTTTGGTATTGAAAAAAGAAATGGTACAATCGCAGATTCTAAAACGTTTCGTGAGTCGAGCTGTGATAGATTTGAAAGTTACACAAGAACATTACAAAAGCAGCTCAAGATGAAAGGTGAGCATCACACTATATATAAGTAGAGTAGAGAGAATGGTCCTTTTTCTTAGAGAAAGAGGAGCTCATCAAACATACACAACCCAACCCATAAATCTACACTTAATTTGTGGGACTGCTCTCATTTATTGCCCCCCTTTTCTAGTTTAGATTGTGGCCCAGTTCGTGTTCCTGCTCTTTTTCACTTGTCATCTTCCACACGCTACTCCATTTCGGGCTTGTGTTCTATCATCGTTTCCTCGGTCCATTCTTTGGTCTCTCTTCAATTTGCTCACACAACTCATCATCCACTGCTACTGCCACTTTCCAATTTTCCTATCAACACAAACCAGGGAATGGATAGCTCAGTACACCAGAAAGGGGAGAAGGAATCAAGTGCAACCATCATTTCCCAAACAAAAGAAAAAACATATTAAATTGAGCCACTATGGACCAAAACAGATGCATATAATAGATTAATATTGCTCAATTACAGCTAACACAGATGATAACGACATCGTTACTGCTTATTCACAAGTGGGCGCTCTTTTAGTGCTAATCTAGCTGTAATATTCTCCTAATCTGATTTTATAATACACAAATCTGAATTTATGTTCACAAGCCGACAACTATATATAATCCGAATACGTCCTAGGACATCTAGGATAAGACCTGCTTGTTTTTCTACATAATTACCTAATCAAGAGCAGTGGACCAATACTACAGCATTTACCATGTTCATTGGCAAACTTGTGGCAGATCATACGCTTCCTCCAGACAACCTAAGGTCCAAAACAACAACAAGAACAGCTACTTATGGTCATAGCACACTTTAAAAGAAGCATTTGTCTTCTTATATCCACAAACACAACCATCAGATGCTGCTAATGGGAAGATATAGCATTGAGGCACAACAGAGTCCATGACAAAAACAATCCAAAAATAGAAGGAAACAAAATCTGATATAGAAGACTCTTCTCAGACGATGATACATTTTACACTACAATAAGAATACAAATTAGTATGAATTATTGTATGACCCTAGTAATAGAAGCTTAATTTAGAAGAAAAAAAATGATGTATCAGTTATTAGTATTTTCAAACACATAAGCTTGAAGCCAGCCATGACTTTGGATGGGATTTATGTTTTAATCAATTCACAAAACACAATCATGATGGCGCAGATCATGGATAAACAGAAGCAAGTGGTGGAGTCAATTGAAAACTTAATGATTTTCACATGCCATTATTTTATTATATTATCCCTATCAATTCAATGATAATCTTCAAAGTAAAAGAAAAGGAAAATAAAACAAAATGTTGAAACTTTGGGCAAGTAAACTACCAAAGAAACACCAAACAAGAGAAATAAGTAAAAGTTTGACTCCATAACTTCAACCATAAATAAAAGAGACAATCTCACAAAAAGTACAATTAACTTGTAACTTTTCTCACTTAACTACATTGACTTTTAAATTTTCTCATCCAACTACATTAAACTGTGATTTTTTTCTCACTCTGCTCTGTTTTGGTAATAAATGATAAAAATGCCCCTGCAGCAATTTAGGGAACTCAATCCTTGTACCACCGATTTCCTTTATTTATTACCGGAAAGAAAGATATGAGAAACTAATTTCTCGATGGGAACCTCTTTATAGAGTGCAAACCCAAGCCAAGATTCATTGTTACATGGTTATTTTTGTCATTTATTAACAAAATAGAGTAAAGTGAGAAAAAAATTAAAACTAAGTGTAGTTGGGTGACAAAATTTAAAAGTCGGTGTAGTTATATGAGAAAGGTGACAAGTTCAATGTACTTTTAAGAAATTGAACTGTAGCTGTTTTCTGTAGAAACTAGAAAACCATATAAGCTAGGCCCAACTTTCTCCAATACCAGTTGAAACCATTTAGATTCATCTGCAAGTTTTTTTAACTCACAGAATTCAAGCAGGAAGAACCATGCATAGCCTCTTCAAATTAATAAACAACAAATACTAATTAATACAAATATGATTACGATAGTCAAACCAATTCCGTATTTGTAAACAACTGCAAAGAGTGACATCATTTATACCCAAATAAGTTTGAACATCTAGACCAAGTAGAGGATATAGAAAAAGGAGCAAAAGATCCTTACCGAGTGATTACCCATAACATCATGCCTGCAACCTTCCGTGGGACATCAATTTTAATCATGGCTGCATCACAATACTTGTGAATGGACCGGACAATTTTAATTGCAACCAGTTCTTTCCTTTCAACGTCAGAACATTCCAACACTTGACCCAAATGTACCTGCAAGTTTCCATCCAAGTATTAAAACATGATATAAATGTGTGTGCAGGTATTAAACATTCAAAACATGTGACCTAAATTGAATTTTGAGTTTTTATTCATAATGTGGAAAACAATAACTGATTTTTTTACTGACCTTCACCCTTTTTGCTGACGATCTTGTCTGCAAGCATAAGGAAACAATAAGAAGCAAAAATAAATAAATACATGTGTGCGAACGGAAAAAAAGCATGATATGATGAAAGAATGATCGAATAACATGAGTTATGCATGATAAATTCTATACCATCAAGTTTTGCCTAAATTTTGGGCTCCATACGTATGAACAAGTGCACATTTGAAATACAGGTACATCGTCTTTCTCTACCAGGAAATTTAAGGAATACCACGACATGGTCTAATTTGTAGTTAGTAAAATCAAACGGTGATAAAGCTAATGATAATTACATCGAGGGGTGAACAGAAAACACATAATGTCCGTCTTCATCATGAGGTCTCCATGGAGGGGACCCATTGCAAGGCAATCCCCTATAAAACAACCTGATCAGACACCCTAAAAATTGTCAAATTGAGATCCATCAAGGCAAGGACTATGATGCGGTTTTGAGACACTGACACCACAAATATATAGATTACCATGAAAGTTAAACATAATGTATAGTATAGATACCATACCAGCAATCTAATAACATAACGGATATGCATTCTGCTTTCACACCATCAACAGTTGACAATTTTACCTTTATGAATAAACATCTAGAATTTTGATGGAAAATTTACATAAAATCAGCGAACTATGCACAGGGTTTTTTGATTAGGACTAAAAATCCATACCTGATAACGAACCCAGAAAGTCCAAAATTAAACAGAATCACCCAATTTTAGAAGGTATAAAAACATAAAAAGTTGATAGATTTTCCGGGAAAAGGATTCAATGTATGGAGGGGAATCTTTCGAAAATGATCCGACATTCAAAATCCAAGGGAAAAAAAAGGATCGAACTATACACCATCGGAGGCGGCATGTCCATTTCATCAAAAAATTCCGCAGCGATATTGAAGAAGACCGTGGTGAGATGAGGGTGTAACTGTGTAAGTAAGGTTTCTCAACTCTGGTTCTCTCCAGTCCTCTGATGTGGGGACACGTGTGAACTTATGGAAAAAGAAAACAATTTGGAGATGCGGGGTATCGATCCCCGTACCTCTCGCATGCTAAGCGAGCGCTCTACCATCTGAGCTACATCCCCTTACGCTACGATGTCGTTTTTGTAACTATTAAACTTTAAAATATTGAGCAGAAAATCTGAAACTGTTTTAAGTACATTATTTACCATCATGGTTGTAAAAGTCCCCGCCTAGTCTGTTTAGGCCTCAAAATCTGTAAAAAAACGCCCGACTCGTCGTCTCATTCGATTAGTCGAAAACTATGACTCTAGTTTGTGATATTGGACATTTGAAAAAGAGATAGAAAGTTGAGATTGTAATGGTCTTGAATTTCTTGATAAAAAGAATATGGGAGGTGTCCCTCTTTGTGTTTTATCATTATAATATAGATTTTTATTGTAATAAAGAGTAAAATAAAAATAAGAGCATTATTTGGTTTAGTTTTTTTGTATTTTGATACTTGATATTTTTTTTATAGTATCCATATATAGTATATATTTTGATTTTTTTAGTATATTTGTGTAATATATATTTATTAATAATTAAAAATATTAAAAAAAATAACTCCGCCTAGGCCCCGACTAGTCCCCGCTTAACGCCTAGAGGTCCTCACCGCCCGACTAGCGCCTAACGCCATTTACAACCATGTTAACCATAGCTTTCTTTCACCCAATCGCTTCTCATACATAAGATATAACTATAAGTGGTGCGTTTAGTTACGGGAACAGTTTAAATTTTTTTTTAATTGATTGTAGGTATTACACGAAGGTAAGAACAATGGTTTCGTGGTGTAGTTGGTTATCACGTCAGTCTAACACACTGAAGGTCTCCGGTTCTTACCCAGGCGAAGCCAATATTTTTAACCAATTTTCATTCTCTTGCTTAGTTTTTTTTTAGAAAAACTTAATCTGTATTTAACGGGCTGGGATCATCAAATTCATAGCATGATCAGATTCTGCATAGCTTGCAATCAAAGGAACTATATAACCATACACACCATAGCATCATAACCAGTAAATAAAAAGATTAAAAGGTAATTTACAACACATGAATACATGATAATCATAAAAGGCAAACAAAAGACTAAAGGGTGTCACAGAATCATCCAAAATTCAGTACTGATGAAGACGGTAAGTGGGAGAATCCAAGGGAACCCGATGACTCTCCGACCGAAGTGCCCACAAGAGGAAGAGGTGCCCTTCTCTGGTGAAGACAAGCCTGTGTGTCTCTGATAGGAATAGGAATAGGAATAGGATTAGGATTAGGAGGAGGGTGTTGCCACTTTGGAAGCGGCTCAATAAGCAGTGACTGAAGCAACGGTCCTGCCTCCGCCACCGCCCGCATCAGCTGTCCCTTCTCAGGCAGCGGTTTAGCCATCATCACAAGCTTGTCTACTATGTCCGCTTCCATCTTGATACCTGAAACGGCCTTGGCCAGTTTGTTCCTTGCTTCGTCTCTTTCTCGGCACACACTCTCTAGCAGCTCCATCAGCTGCCTTATGGTCTCTCTGTTCCTTCTTATCTCCTCTCTTGCCTCTGACTCCAAACATTGAAGCTCTACATTTGCACGCACCAGCTTATGCTTTATCTCATCAACACTCTACAATATGTACAAGAGTCCAACAACATCTTCAAACCAACAACTTACAAATGAAACCAAGAACATGATATGTGAAACAACTATTTATTTTTGAGCAGAGCAAGTACCTGGTCATCATTCCACAGAAAAGGCATTTGTGTTCTTTGTAATCTTCGGGGCACGGTGGGATTTAATCATTCATGGATGCGTGTATTTATATATGTAAACGCCAGTGAAATTAAATGACACTCAAATCTAAAGTAAATCGCACAATCTGTCGTATATACTTGTGATTCTAAGCTCTCCACCCTTGAAGGGATTATGTCTCCTCCCTAAGTCTTTACTAATTGACTCTCATTGCTCACATACATTGCACGTCTAGGTAAGTGCACAGTAAGAAATCCTTTACGCACTGGCACTAGTGGAAATTATTCAAGGACAATCAGTATTTTTTTAAGCAAATGTACTGAATTTTTTTTAATTTAACTAGTAGCACATAAGAGAAGATCAGTGGAAAGAGGTTTGTCCGAGGTATAGTCGGTCTTGACAAAACGGGATAAACGTTCATGAATAAAAAAGGAAGTATTAGCGGAAACAAAAGAACCAGTTATACCTCGACCTAATACGAGTATGGGTGCCTAAGTGCGGGGGAGTAATATGGAGTATTTGTAGAAAGTGTGAAACATGATCAGGGATCACAGTGATTGGTGGAGGAACCCATATAAGGGTCAGGAAGTTGTTCCTCCGTAGTAACTCGTATCCATCGTGGAGCCTCATTTGTCCTGACAAGACTGCTTTTCAGCCCTCGTCTAATGCTCATATGCCTCTTCGGCATGTGTTGTAATGGGGTGGCCAAACGCTCTCTTCCTAGCCAAGGTCTTCTTCGGTTCAATACGTGACGAGAGAGGGTGAACAATCCCTACCTTGACCTTCCCATAGGCTATCAGCTCCAGGGGTGCCCATGTGGGGTCTCCGTGTTGCATGTCCCGCCTGTCGACTCGCCATCGACGAAGGGTGCCGCGGTTTCGCGATGAGGTGGGCCCACCTTCCGACTAGCAATCGGTAAAGTGTTGCGATTTGTTCCGCGAAGAGGTCGGCTCGCCTTCCCGATTGGCGGTCGAAAAAAGTATTGCAGGGCGACTCCAGGCCCAGCCGGTTTGCTACCGGAAACTGTGATGTGTGTGTGTTGATATTGCGTGATGTTGTGTGCTTGTGATAATTGTTTGAGTGTTGGTGATCTATGTGGTGATGGGTGGTGAAGGTATGGCCCGCCTGTCGACTCGCCATCGAGAAAGGGTGTCGTGGTTCCGCGATGAGGTGGGCCCACCTTCCGACTAGCAATAGGTAAAGTGTTGCGATTTGTTCCGCGAAGAGGTCGGCTCGCCTTTCCGATTGGCGGTCGGAAAAAGTATTGCAGGGCAGCGCTAGGCCCAGCCGATTTGCTACCGGAAACTGTGCAGTATGTGTGTTGATATTGTGTGATAATGTGTGCATTTGCAACTTGATTTGTAGAGGATGTAATCTCTGTTGTTTGTTTTCGATTGCGGAAAGGATGGTAGAGATGTTGGCGTGTTTGACGGTTAGCCCGTGCGACGTCTAGGTATCATGTGTCAGCTATAACCTTTTCCCCTGAATTCATATTGGTGTTCTTGGTATTTTTACTCGTATGCCGTGGTCAGTCGGGTATCCGTGGTCGATCGGGTATCCGTGGCGGTGAGCGAAATGCTCACCCCCTACTGCTTTTCCTACAGGTATGGATCATGAGTCTGATTAGGAGGACGTCTCGAAACTTGAAGAGCTGGGAGCGAGAGTCCGGGTTCCGTGTTTGTCTAGTGACGTACACATCTTGTCCTAGTTTTGTTTTATTCGAACTTGAGTGTAAACCTCAGAGGACACTTTTATTAGTTTTATTTAATATTTGAATCGTGGATTTAAAATGTTGTCTCAATTGTTTAGTCTTTTTATTTTTCTTGTCCTTGTTCTTCCGTTCACGTCCCGGGTTCGGTTATACCGGATTTGGGGCGTGACAGCTTCTCTGCCCACACCCATGATTTCCAACACATCACCACCCACTAAAATCTCTGCACCTCCCGTACTCCCTCGCCATCATATGGCTACCTGTTCTAAACATGGTCTCCTTCGTCCTCCATCTCGGCTTAACCTTCATCCCACTACTATTTCTCCTATACCCAGATCACCTCACATTGCTTTACATGACCCGAATTGGGTTGCCGCCATGCATGATGAGTATCAAGCTTTGATTAAAAGTGGAACATGGGACTTGGTGCCTCCACCCTTCAACTCTCCGGTCATCAGGTGCATGTGGTTATTCAAACACAAGTTTCATGCCGACGGCACGTTGCATCGATATAAGGCTCGCCTCGTCGTAAATGGAAAGACTCAACAGGTAGGACTCGATTGTGAGAACACATTTAGCCTTGTGGTTAAACCAACAACTATCCGGACGGTCCTCAGTCTCGCCGTCTTCCGTTCTTGGTCCATCGGTCAATTGGATGTTAAGAACGCATTTCTACATGGCGACTTAAATGAAACAGTCTTTATGTTTCAACCTCCTGGTTTTGTTGATCCTGCTGCCCCTCATGTTGTATGTCGTCTTCCCAAATCATTATACAGTCTGAAACAAGCCCCGAGGGCCTGGTACCAAAAATTTGCATCCTTTATCATGTCTCAAGGCTTTCGCAGCAGCTTAAGTGATTCATCATTATTCAAATTTCATCACCACACTGACAGTGCTTATTTACTTCTCTATGCTGAGGACATAGTATTGACTGCCTCTTCAGATGCCTTCCTCATGGAAACTATTGCTTCGTTGTCTCGAGAATTTTCTATGACTGACTTGGGATCACTCAGTCATTTTATGAGCATCTCTGTTCAACGCACTTCAGCTGGACTTCTTTTGTCTCAACAAAAAATAAGCTTTGGAAATTTAGGACATGGAAAATATGGAGAGTTGTAATCCTTCATCAACTCATGTAGACACCGCCTCCAAACTTAGTAGCTCTTTCGACCCGCCTATTGCCGATCCTTCAAGTTACAGGAAACTAGCGGGTGCTCTTCAATATCTTTGTATAACTCGTCCTGATCTTTGTTATGTTGTGTAGCAATTGTGTTTATTTATGCATGATCCACGTGAAAATCATCTCCGCTTCCTCAAGAGAGTTCTTCGATATGTCAAGGGATCACCTTCGTTGGGACTTCACATTCATCCTGCTTTGTCGTTGAGAATCACAGCGTACTCTAACGCTGACTGGGTTGGTTGTCCGGATTATCGGCGATCGACTTCCGGCTTTTGTGTATTTCTTGGCTGCAACCTCGTCTCTTGGTCATCCAAGAGACAACCCACGGTCTCTCGCTCCAGCGCAGAGGCTGAATACCGAGCTGTCGCTAATGCCGTCGCTGAGGCAACTTGGCTTCGAAACCTACTATTCGAGCTCAACGTTCCCGTCCCTCGGGCCTCCATTGTGTTCTGCGATAAGTTTTCGGCTATTTATCTCTCTTCTAACCCAGTTCAACATCAGAGAACCAAACATGTTGAACTTGATGTCCACTTTGTCCGTGAAAAAGTTTGCATTGTTGAAGTCAGTGTTTTGCATGTTCCGGCCGCTTACCAATACGCAGATATCTTCACAAAAGGCTTGCCTCGGTTTCTCTTTAATCGTTTTCGGTCCAGCCTGTGCGTCCGTGAGCCTCCCGCTCTGGTTGAGGGGGAGTGTTAAGTCATATTGTTTTCCTACTCAGCATCTTAGTTAGTTATATGACCTGTAACTCCCGTTATATTCATTCAAGTCTATAACCTCTCCTAACCACCTTCTGTACTTCTATTTATACTTGAATCAAAGGCATGGCAAAGGAATGTGATCACTCATTTTTGGAGTGGTTAAGGGTTCTCTCTCTAGAACCTTCGCTCCTGCCTCTCTCTAACCCTCGTACGGTTCTCCGTCGCCTTCAACGGTGGCCTCGCAGCTTCGGCCACGAGGTCACGAGTTTTCCTCTCCCTCAAACCCATTCTCCCACTCCCTCTCCTTCCAAGCCCCCTTTCCTCTTTCCTCCTCCGCTTCTTCTGATGACAGCCTCTCCTCTCCTCTCCCGTGGCGGCTTAACTCAGATTTGGTCATGGTTACTTCTTTCCCATCCTTCTCAGGCCAGGATCGTTGCAGATCGCAGCTCGTCAACGCGATTTTGGATGTCGGCTTCATCTTCTCGGCTCCCCCGTTCTGATCGGTAGGCTGTGCTGTGGGTTTTCTCTCCTTAATCGGTCGTGGGACGCATTTCCCCGTCGATTACGACCTGGTTTCTCACCGCAGTGGAGGTTGCCGGAATGCTTCGGATGGATCCGTTGTAGATCTGGCCCGAGGGGGTCAGATCTACTTCTGCTCTTCCTCGGCTGTTTTATCCCCATTCCTCGTCACTCGTAGGATCTTCTTCTCCGAGTTACGTGTCACGCCCCAAATCCGGTTTTGACCGGACTCGAGACGTGAACTAAAATAATAAATAATAAAAGCAACCTTTAAGAGAAATAAGTTCCAAAAGATAATTCAACCAACAAATCTGACAACATGAGTCAACAGCTCGGAAACCACAACAAAATAGTTTAGTATCAAAACAGAAAGTACGTCTCTACACCATACTAGCCTAAGACTCTCACTAGCTCCCAGGCTCCGAGAATCCCGCTTGACCAAATCCCGCTCAAAATCTGTAGAACAGTAAAGTAAAGGGGTGAGCTTTCGCTCAGTAGGAAAAGTAGTTAAGGTAATGAGTTACCCACTCACCACCACGAGTAACCGTCCAATTAGGGCATACTAGCAAGGCACAACGACTAACGACAAACGCGGAAAACACATAATCACAAACATACTTGCATGACCAATATCACACTCGAATCACATCAGTTATCCAATCATCAATCACACAACACACAGTAAAACAACCACACGTCCCGTACAACAGTCCCCGAACTCCGCCGACTGTCCACAACCCGACTCAACCATATCGTACCGGACCACACAACATCGGCCTAGATATCTTCCCGGAACACGGCATCGGGGTACAAATCACGATACATCATACCGAACCACACAGTATCGGCCTAGATGTCTTCCCGGACCACACAGCACTAGGGTACGGATCACACCATCCTCGGCCTAGATACCCTACACCGGAATACCCCCTCGATGTAGGTATCGTACCAGAACTAGTAAGACCTGGGGACCGCGTACATGGGACCACACCCTTGTCGTAGATACCACCCTACACCGGCATACCCCCTCGATGTAAGTATCGTACTGGAATACCCCTCGTCTCGGAACATACCAAGAACGTCTCAACAATACCATTATACCATAGTTCAACTAACAACATACAAACCGAACAATCTTACCACCACACATCACATCGGTCTATCAATCACCCAATCATATCACAAGCATTGGTTCACGTCATACCAAACATATCACACTTGTCATAACATACCAACATACCACACCAAGCATACCATATCATGATCCTCAATCTAACAATGCATAAACCACATATCAACCATCACAGTCATCAATCATAGCATCACAACCAACACACAAACCTAAGGGATCGACATGACCCACATGCAATTCTACAGTACGACAATTCCCAAACTTACGGCACGACATGGCTCGTAAGCTATCCCTCATTCCACTTGTTCTGCATATCCTACATGCAATTCTATCATTATATCAAGTATTTACAACCTATATGCATACTAGTAACTTTCCGTAATTAAACCGGTATTCGCTACTTTCCCTACCTCGATCGCTATCCAAACGCTTAGTCACTTCGAGATGCCCAAAAGCCTCCTCCGCCGTGCTCGGGTCCACCGTCTAAGATCACAAAACAATCCGAGAATTAAAGCTAATTCAAAAGCGGATCAACGAGAAATTAATCGGATTACTCCCGAAAATCAAAACATGGGGCGAAGGGAAAAAGGGCCGGAACGAGGCCCATTCCGGGCGGCCCACATGCCCGGTACTCGGCCTGGCCCGTGCTGCACGCCGGCCCGGTACCCGGCCCTGTCCGTGTGGCACACCGGCCCGGCACCTGGCACGGTCCGTGCGGCACACCTGCCGGTACCTGGCCCGGTCCGTGCGGCACACCGGCCCGGAATCAGGTCCGGTCCGTGCGGCGTTCCGTGCCAGTATGGGCAGACACCTTCTTCTTCCTCCCTCAACTTCGTTTCCACGAAAATCTAACTCAAAACTCCATTTTTATCAACCAAAATCCTCCAAAACAGTCTCATAAACATCAATACTTCTGTACCCATGATGGGTTTCATCAAAACTCAAGTGATTTCTCATCATCCAACTCCACTTACATCCACAAAATCATCATATAAACCATAAAAGCCTTAAACCCCAACTACTTCAAGCTTTTCTCCATCAAACCCATAATTCAATTTCAACAAAAACGAATTTGCTTAGGAGCTTTACCTTGGAAATGGAGAATAGAAGAAGAAAATGAGGTATTTGAGATGTTTTGAGGTAGAAATCAAGCTAAAGCTTCCACTTTTCCCTTTGCTTCTTCTTCAAGCTTCCATGGAACCTCTCTCTCTCTCTCTCTCTCCCTTGGTATTTTCGGCCAACTAACAAATATTGGGCTGAAATGCTCCAACATTGAAGCCTTTAACCTAAAAATGAAGTACCCAAAAAGCCCCCTTGCTCTTATCTCCTCAAGACCAAACAATGAGGGTTAAATGTGTCTTTTTAGACCCATTTCTTCTCCTCCAAGCCACCATGGACAAGCGTCCATGTGCGGTCCACTTCCAACCTTAATAAAATCCAACACATCTAATTAATTTGGTTTAGTCTTTAATTAGGCTTAGTTTGACCCCGATTTGACTTTTTCGCAAAATCACACAATCGAAAGGAAACGACCCAACTAAGCCAACCTTAACGACGGCTAAGATTTTTGGGTTCCGGAAAGGTCCTGAATGATTCCCGGAGTCATCGTTGAATTTTCCGGTAGAACGTCAACTTTCGCCAAAAACCACCGGTTCGACCGGGATCGACCGGGGGCGGTTCTTACATTGCGACTCAGTTTTGCATCTGTCCTGCTGCTCGTGTTCCGGAGTTATGATCGGAAAGTCCTGCAACTATGCTCGGTGCCCAGAAGAAATCTCGAGGCCTCCTTTTCATTGTTGCTCGGGGTTGGTTGGGACGGTGAGGAGGCCTGAGACCTTGCTCTGTGGTAGGGACTTCGTGATGATCATCTTGAAGGTTTGCTCTTCTCCCTTTTCCTATTGGGCTTATTTCTTCCCTCATATCCCATTATATTCTCTTTGTGTGACTTCGCATCCTCTGGACTTCTTCTCGACGATGGTGTTGGTCTAGCTCGCCGGTCTTGGTGTTGGCCGCCGGCGAGTCTCTTAGGGCTTAGCTAGCTCTGCTCCAAAGTCTTCAGATTGGTTTAGTTTTGGGATTTGGGTTTGCTCAACTAATGCGGTCCTGGCCGCCGGCACTAACGAGCATGAAGGAGGTATTCCCCTTCAGGTTTTGGATTTGAGCCTCTCTGTTAGTTTGACATGGTTTCGGTTTTTAGTCCACTGTTCTTTTGGGACCACCCATTCTCCAGGTCTCATTGCTTCCTCTGGCAGTCCCTCTGTTTGGGATCGGAGTGCTCGAGATCAGTGGAGTTCTTTGCTGCTAGGGGTTCGGCTTTTTCAGTTCTGCTCGTCTACTGCTGCGGATCGCTTCGCTGCAACTTGGTTTCAAAGAAAGCTTGGAAACTTAGGCTCTCACACCTTCACACACTCAATTCGTGGGGAGGGTCGGCTATGATTGTTAGTCTTAGTGCCCATAGTTCAATCCTAAATGTCCAAATGTATATATCATTGTTAGCAATAAAATTAAAGCGGCTTTATATTACTTATGTGTTGAAGTAATATATAGATGTGTGCTCTGATCTATGCCCACCATGCGAATAGAACCATAGATCAAGATAGATCACACTCGATGGGTCCCTAGTCAACAAAGCTTCACTAGAAGCGACTAGTATGAAAGATGACTCTTTATGGATTACGTTCTGTTAGTCATTGGAATGAGATTCCGGAGTCTGATCATAGATATCATGTGGGACATAATATTGGACGACCCGCCCTGAATATGTGTCATAGATTAAGTCATGAACATATTCAGTGTCGTAGCTTGTCATGTATCCTTAGACCAAGGAGTCTTTGTGATCGCTATGTAGTCAACAACTGAGTTTGACCTGAGCCTAACGTTGTCCATAACAAGGCTTCCATAACGACCAGGACTGGCTTGGGGACGGGCTACATGAGTGACACGAAAGACAGCTAAGGGATTTATCCCTCATACTGAGGTATGGGAAAGATATCGGTTCTCGGCCGCTTGATCGAGAGTGACTGAAAGAATAGCATGGCCATGCACATGATACTGGGTATCATATCTTCAGTCATCTCACATATCAAGGAACAGTGATTGAGAATAATAAGGATTACGGCTCTATGCCTTATCTCAATCAGGATATCGGAGATAAAAGGATAATGACATGGATGACAGAAACGTTAGACTCGACAAGGTCGATTCGTTATGCAGTGTCAGACAATACTAAAGTCTCGTTAGTCGCCACTTAAATAGGATCAAGTAAAATGGAATTTTACGTTGATCTATTGACATGCATAAACCTAAGGGTCACACCGGAGGATGAAACTCATTGACACATTTATGGAGAATGGCCAAAAGGGAGTTGTCTCGGGACATGACCTGTAAGAACCGCCCCCGGTCGATCCCGGTAGAACCGGCGAATTCCAACTAAGTTTGATTTTCGGCCGGAGAAAGTCAACCGAAGACTCATGAAGTCATTCGGAACATTTCCGGGACCCAAAAAGCTTAGCCGTCATCACAGTTAGCTTAGTTGGGTCATTTCCTTCAGTTTGACTGTAATATTGTAATGGTCAATTTCTGGTCAAACTTAGACTTTATATCGACTTTCTCGACTAAAATTGGACTGCTGGATTTCCATTAAATTAAAGTGGCTCCCACAATTCCAAATGGCATTGTAGGCTTGGATGAGAAGAAAAGGAGTGGAAATGACCTCTTGACCCTCCCTAAAAGGCTCTAATTAGATAAAACTAGCAAGGGGCTTTTGGTCATTTAACTTGTAGGTCATTTAAGGCAATTGTTGGGCACAAATTCAGCATGCACCTTCATTTTGCTGCAGAGAATTTATAAAGGGAGAGAGAGGAGAGGAGCTCTTGGCTTGAGCAAGAAGAAAGAGAGCAAAGAGGAGGTTTGGGCTCATCTTTCCACCATTCCTCCCTCCCAAGCTTGCTAGCTTCATCTCCTACACATCCTCAAGGTATGGATGCTTTAAACTTCTCATTTCATCCACTTTCAATCTATGGGTTTTGTGGGTTTTTGGCTTAAAGTTGAAGAACTAGCTTTGTGGTTGTTACTTGGAGAAGAAGTAGTGAAGTAGGATGTTTGGATTGTGTTTTTGTTGAAGTTTAGATTAACCCATTGAGGGTGTTGATGTTGGGTAACTTTGGATGAACATTTTGGAGTTAAGAGGACTTGGAAATGGGGTTTTTGCTGTGGTGTTCGTAAAACTCGAGTTGGGGAAGATAGGAGAAGGAACTGGTCAGGTTTGGCGCGGAATGTGACCCGGACCGGGCCAGGTGCCGGCACGGCAGGCCGCACAGAACGGGCCTGGTACCGGCACGGCATGCGGCACGGAACGGACGGGAGTCCGGCACGGTACCTCACACGGTCCGTGTCGCACTCCGGGCCGGTCTGTGACACGGTCCATGCTGGCTCCAGGGCCGGACTGTGATACTGTCCGTGCCAGATTCCGGCACGGCTAGCCACACGGTCCGTGTGGCATTCCAGATCAGACCCCAGAACCCAAAACCCTTCCTTTTAGCCCATTTCGGTTCTTACATCACTTCTTCAAACCCTATTTCCATTACTTGAGCTTTGTTCTGGGTTTTTTTTGGGAGAAGAACGTCGATGAGTTATTAAATTTGGTCTTATTATGGTCAAGACCGTGGTACCGAGCAAGGAAGGAAGGAAGAACTTGGACTTGAGCTTGAAGAACGAAGAATCACGCCGGAACCCGTGTGAAGGACGGAGTTGTGACCACCGAGTTTGACATCAGAGTTTGTAGAGGTTTACCAAGAGGTAGGGAAAGTCTTAGCTTCTTATTTAAACGCTTAGTATGCATGTTAGGTTAATAAAATCGGAAAGGTCCTAGAATTGCCTATAGGATGCGAATAACTAGAATAATCGTCTTTCAATTATTAATAACCGGAAGGGTCTAGAATGCATGTTTAGGATGAAGATGACTAGTGTAACTCGCTTTCAATACTTGGGAATTTATTTACTGGTAGAGAGGCTATGATGAGCTCTCGGATTAGTTGCGTGATAGGTTCACATGCTTGGTTGATAGTTATTAGGATAATCAAGAGTCTAATGAAACTAGTTTATCTATATGTATGTTGATTCATTGCATGTCTACTTGATTGTGTTGATATAATTGTTGATTGATCGGATGATCGAGTATGACTGGTTGTGCCACAGGGTACAATCAGGTGATCGATGTACCGTTGGTTCGTGATAGGTAAGTATATGGTAAGTATGGATTGTTATTGGATGTCTTTGTTGTGATGAAGGTGCGATTTGAGAAGTGTTCATTGTTGGATGAATTATAGTGGTTGTTTATTTATTCTTATTCTTGAAATGTTTGTTTGTTTGGTTAGGTACTACACCGGGGGGGGGGGGGGGGGGTAATCCGCTGCCGTTGTGGTGGTTGGAGTTTGACAGATACAGTGAGATATTGGTTGAGTATTGGAGTCTGAGGGCATTGGTTATTGGATATTACGAGAATTGATTATTGGAGCCTGAGAGCTCGGCAGATCCTATGGGATATTGATTGACTATTGGAGCCTGAGAGCTCGGCAGATCCTACGGGATATTGATTGATTATTGGAGCCTGAGAGCTCGGTAGATCCTACGGGATATTGATTGAGTATTGGAGCCTAAGGGATCGGCAGATCCTACGGGATAGTGATTGGATTACTTCATGAGAGATGGTTACTGAGGTTTCACCCAAGGGTGTGCGTCCTACGGGAGCACTACTTTGGTTCCCTATGACTTATGGTCCTTTGGAATCATTTCCGAGAATTCCGATGATAAGCGCCCGTTTGGGATTGTTTCCGGTGCCCCGACGCATGTGCCTCCTCTGGACCGAGGGAAAATCTGATATGATATGGGTACTCTGGTGGATCGGAATATGGGAACCAATGTGATCCCAGAATCTATCCTTGGATCGGAGGCTTGAGAAAGCAAGTGGTTGGTGTGATATCAATTACTCCCATTTTTAATCGTTGTGATACGTTATAATATTTTTATTAAACCTTTTAAACTATTGTCATCTTTAAGAGTACGGTGCTTATCTTGTTCTATCATGCTTATCTAATATTCCATTGTTTATCGAATTATATCGTTATTTGAGTTACTTGTTTAAGTTGTACGGTATCGATCTAAGGGTTGAATTGTTAAGGTTTTTCGTACTGAGCGTAAGCTCATCCCCTTTGTTTTCCTTACTGTTTTACAGGTGTGGCTGATGTCTAGTGTGTTCGAGGCTCAGGAGCTTTTGGATATCTTGGGGTTTATCTTAAAGTTATGTTGGTCGTGTGTGCTAAACATTATTTATTTGACTCTTTATGTTGAGCTGTGACTCATTGGAAGTTTTCTAACTATTTACCGATGTTGATTTGAAAGAGTTTATCTTGAAATTTTAAAGATTTTGTTAGTTAATTATTACTTTTCTACTTTTATTTCCGGTCACGTCTCGAGTCCGGTCAAAACCGGATTTGGGGCGTGACATGACCAAAACTGGGTTTTGGGTCATGTGCCCGTAAGTGAATAGGACTTTACGGATCGAGACAAGGCTTGGAGTCTTGGGATTGATCGCGTCGGATAATGTTGGACATTTCCGGTATGGAAGGCTTGGAGGCGATGAGCGAATCACGGGACCTCGTTGAAAATGGCCACGGACCATATTCCAAGAGGCCCAAGAAAGGCCCATGCAACCAAGGTCCATGGAACTAATTAATCAAGTCTTGATTAATTAGTATTAAGTAAGGAAGACAAGGATTAGGGTGTTGGTGATTCACCACCTAACCCAATCTTGTCTAGCCATACTTTGTCCTATTTACACCTTACTTGACACCATACTTGTCCCATGCCTTTAGTTGGACAAGTATGGAGTTTTTTTATGTTTAAGTCATCTTTTTTCAACATAACAAACACAAGACAAGAATAGGAAACACAACTTCTCTCCTCCTTCCCTTGCAATTTCCGGTTTGGCAAGCTCCCACCTCCATTTTTGTGTTCTTGAGTCCTCAAAGAGAAGAGCTACGTGGCTTTGATTCCCATGTGGATACGTAGGCGTCTTGGAGACTCAAGCCAATCATTCGTTACCCGGTGTTCTTGTTTTGGTAAAAAATAGTGCTGAATTTTTCTCTTGTGAATCCATTCTTTGTTAATTGTTTCATGGTTTAATTGTCTCTTGGTTTTCATTGATTTTCCGCTGCGAGTTGGTTCATCTCCAACCCTACCTCGAGACCCAACAATGGTATCAGATCCGTGCTACCTTCGGGATTCACAAGACGGTGTTCAAAGTTTCGGTTTTGCTTGAAAGTTTCGTATTTGGCATGTTGTTTTGATAAATTGTTTGATAACATGTTTTAAATGCTTGTTTATGGATTTAATGCATGTAAAATGATTTTTTGAAAATTATTTCAAATCTGGAAATTTTGAAAAAAAAATTGATTTTTCGGGTCTCGGGAGCGGGACTCTCGGGGAGCCGAAATCTGGACCGAACGGGGCTCCGTTGGACAGAGCTAGGCCAAGCATGACCATTGGATGGGTGATATGCCAAGGCTAAACCGTTTTGTTAGCTATGACGAGTTTGGAACCGTCATGGCGAACTCGGAGATCAATTGTTCAAAAGTTTCATTTTTGAACGGTTTCGATAAACCGAGCATCATAAATTTTCGAAACTTGGCTATTAATTAAAACCGGAAAATCACATGATGTTTGATAACATGCTTGTTTGATAACACAATGTGTGATGTGATGTTGGCATGGTGTACATAATAGCCCCGAGCTCGATTTAATTATTTATCGCTTTTTCACGGCCTGCGAGCCGTTAGAGTTAGCGTGCAATTATTCTTTCAAGGTGTGGTCGTCAAACCACTTGTTTGTAATATTCATTTATTACCGACCTGCGAGTCGTGTATTAAATTGTAATATTTTACTCAAGACGAAGAAAGGGCGAAAAGGTCATTTGGTGGCTTTTCGGGTGTTGGCATCGGCTTGGAGTCGGTGGAGCTCAAGAAGCTAGTGGGAGTTAGTTTATGGGGTTATTATGTGTACATTTATCTCTTTATGCTTGGTTTAGTTTGTAATAACCACTCCCGGTCAACGCCAGTCAAACCTGCGAAAAACAGGAAAATTTAAAATTTTAAGACAGACACTTAATTTAACCTAAATTGACCCCGAGGGTCATACCGGACTTGAGTTGACCCCGTTATCGACCAAAGTGAGTTCCGGGGGACTGAGGGCATTTTTCTGACCAATTTGGGAAAAGTTGACTTTTCGTTGGAAAAGTCAACCAAGCGACGTTTTGGTCCATTCGAGGACCGTTTTGGATCTAAAAAGATTAGCCGTCGTCGCAGCGGTCTTAGTTGAGCCGTTTCCTTGTAGCCCGCCAAGTTTCGTAATTTCTTGGAAAAAGTGCCCGTTCGGGGCCCGAAACGTCCGATTTTCGTTAATCTGATTGGAAAATATCAAGTATATATTTTCCAAAAGGAGTGGGACCCACCTTGCCACTTGTCAACCAAGTGGTGGTGTTAGTTTTGGGGGGAAAATGAGTGGTGGTACCTTATTGATGGCCGGCCACTTATACAAAAAAAGAGAAAGAAAATAGAAAAAAATGGAGTTAGTGTTAGAAGAGAGAAGAGAGAGTTTACAGAGAGAAGAAGAAGAAGAAGAAGAAGAAGAAGAAGAAGAAGAAGAAGAAGAAGAAGAAGAAGAAGAAGAAGAAGAAGAAGAAGAAGAAGAAGAAGAAGAAGAAGAAGAAGAAGAAGAGAGAAGGAGAAAAGAATTAGGGTTGGGAGAAATCGAGCCCTTGGATCGTCTTAAGGCAAGGAGCATTTGACTTCCCCTCGTCTTCCTCGTTGGTAAGAACCAAACCGATCGTTGCTTTGATAATTTCCAATTGTTAGGGTTTGGTTATAATTGATTAGTTTAGGGTTGTATTGAGGTTGGGGAGGTGTTGGAGACGTTTTGGAGGTGTTTGGAGGGGAAGGATGACGTTTTCCGGTGACCGGAGGCTCGGGAGGAGCTCCAGCCACCGTGGGTGGTGGCCGGCCGGAAATGGGGTGGCTGGCCGGAGCTGGGACCAGCCACCACCATGGTGGCCGAGCCCCCCCTTGAACCCTAGGGCTCACAGCCAAGTAGGTCGGGTGGGGCCCACGTTCTCGGGTGATCGGGTTTAGTGTTCGGGAGGTTTAAAACGTTCCCCGGACCATTTATCCGTAACCGAATCGATAATTGGAATTAAATTGGAAAAGTTATAGTTAACGGGTTTTAGGAACTTGAAACGTTAATTAGTTGACTCGGAAGTCGAAATTCGATGCTGTCAAGTACATTGGGACCCTTGAATTATTCTAAGACCGTAGAAACGAAAACGAGAATTTTTGGATCCCCGGAAGGGCATTTACAAAACTCGGGCAGATTCGCCATGTCGGGCGAATCGGGCCTTTACGAGTCCTTTATCGACAATGTCGAGTAATTGGGAAGTTTGGGAGTGATCGACATTGTCGGGGTTACGTTTGGGCGTTAAGTTTATTAAATTTCAGCTTATTTCCTGCGAGTTAAAGTGCATTAAAAATTGTGTTCTTTTAGATCGTGTCACAGACCGAGGCGAGGGAAAGCTGGGTGAGTGACTGAGATCATCACCGGAGCTCGTTGGTTGGCTTTTGGGAAAACACGCACGAGGTAGGGAAAAGTAGCCGGATCTCGGCCCTGACTAGGGAAAGTTAACAGTAGAATTGCATGTGACACCGGGGTGTCGTGGGTTGAGTAGGTTTATTTAAATATTAGAGAAGCATGATACGAGATCGTAGCGTTTATGAGAAAAGAATGTGACACTTAGTAGTGTCGTAGGAACAGAGAACTTAGCGATATTAGAATTACTGGAGGCATATGACCATGCCCGGAGGTTGACTGTTTAATTTATGTCTTGAGTGGCCATGAGAGCCCGTGTATTATTGTTGATGTCCTGGGTGGCCATGAGAGCCCGTGTATTATTGTTGATGTCTTGGGTGGCCATGAGAGCCCGGGTATTATTGTTGATGTCTTGGGTGCCCATGAGAGCCCGTGTATTATTGTTGAGTCTTGGTGGCCATGAGAGCCCGTGGTATTATTATTGGTATTTTGGGTGGCCGTGAGTGCCCGTGGGAGTCGTGAACCCGTACTTTACCTTTGGTGTCTTGGGTGGCCATGAGGGCCCGTTGGGTTGTTAAACCCGTGTTGCTTTATTGTTGGTGTCTTGGGTGGCCGTGAGTGCCGTTGGGTTGTTGAACCCGTGTTGCTTTATTGTTGGTGTCTTGAGTGGCCGTGAGTGTCGTGGGGTTGTTGAGCCCGTGAGTTACTGTTGGTGTGTCTTGGGTGGCCGTGAGTGCCCGTGAATGGTTTGGGTTGTTGAGTCCGTGTTTTAATGTTGGTGTCTTGTGTGGCCATGAGTGCCTGTGGAGTGTTGAACTGGTCTTGTTACTGTTGGTTGAACCTTGCTTGTGATTGTGATTGCGGATCCCGGTAGGTTGCAAGCATTCGTTGGCTGGCCTGACCAAGTTTAAATCCCGGTAGGTTGCAAGCATTCTTGGGCTGGCCTGACCAAGTTTGAATATCAACAGGTTGTAAGCATTCTTTGGCTAACTTGATCCGAGTTTGAGTATCAACAGGTTGTAAGCATTCTTGGGCTAGCCTGGTCCGTGTTCGAGTATTAACAGGTTGTAAGCATTCTTTGGCTAGCCTGATCCGTGTTCGTGTGAGTGGGGGAGGTTACTGAGCAGCTGGTAAGCGATCCTTTGTGATCTTGTTTGGTGTGCGATCCTTTGTGATCTTGGGTGTTGCGTGGTGGTCTCTTGAGTCTTTGGAGGAGGTCGTCAATCGTTGTGTCGGGTCTACTTTACGTGTCAAGTGTCGAGTCATTCGAGGAAGGTCACCGTGGGTGTGTGTCAGTCGGAGTACTTGAGTTGGGGACAATGATCCCCGGTGTTCAGTTTGTTGTTGGTGTTACCGACATTGTCTGCTAATTATGCCGTAGTCAGTTTGTTATCTGTGGTGGTGAGCGAACGCTCACCCCTAGCTGCTTTTCCTACAGGTACTGATCACCGGACGGACTAGGTGAGCTATTGAAGCTTGTGGAGCTAGGAGCGGAGTCTGGTCTTCATTTTGTTGAGTCTAGGGACGGATACCTTGTACTTTTGTCCACGTGTTGGGACGTATTTTAAGTTGTAAATATTATTTTGATTAACTAAATGGAGATTTTAAAGTGTTTATCCAAAACAGGTTTCATTGTTTTATTATTCTAAAGGTTCGCGTCCCGAGTTCGGTTTACTGAAATTGGGGCGTGACATAGTTTATGCATGATTAATTCTATGTGTTTTAGAATTGCATGCTTAACTTTATTTACCGAGCATATCACCTCACATGCAAAGATAAAATTGGAATTTTAATCCTTGTGTGTGAGCCCTTAGAATCGTCATTACATTGGATGTAGTTGACGGGTTCGAAGGAAGAATTACATTGGATGTAATTTGAGGCATCATTGCATTTGGAATGTAGTTGATGTGCTCATCGCATCTAGGATGTGCCAAAGTTTTAAACACAACCGGACAAGTAAAAGTGGGTCATGTCTGATACCTCCCAATTATCAACAACTTACTACCTCCCCGTCCTATGGGTGTCGTGCGCATTAGCGGAGCACCTACATAGAGACGGGCCATAGTTGAAAATTAGTGGACCCGACTACGATTCTCAGCCTGAGGTTGAGTTAGGGTAACAGATAGGGTAAGCCGTGTACATAAGTACATACCCTAGCCAAGAGTCACATTGGATGTGATTGGATGGAGTCCTACCTACATAGCTCGATTAAGTAGTGAGCATTAGTTCAGCTTAATCGAGTGAATCAAGGATCTTGGTTTCAGATTCTAATGGTTTATTGGTGTTAAAGCTTGATCTTCATAAAATTTATTCAGTTTACTGATTGAATTTTATCTGTTGTAGATCAAATGGAAAATTCAGCGAACATTAATAGTTTGTCATTAAAAACCATACTTGACAGGGTCAAGCTAAATGGGACAAACTATTTGGACTGCTACATAATTTTGAGGATAGTCCTCAAGTCTGAACGCAAAGAATATGTCCTTGACAAGGCTGTCTCTAAGACCATATCAGAGTTACATGAAGTGTCATTAACTACTGAGAAGAATATATCAGGGATCCAAGGATATTCTGATGGTCAACAAGGGAATTGGAAGTGGCAAGGGCGGGGCCCATGCACACTTGGTAGGAAAAATGAGACACCTGAGTATGTCTGCTTCTACTGCCAACATCCTGGTCATTGGAACCGGGATTACAGGAAGTTCACGTCTGATCTGAAGAAGGGCAGTGGGACTGCGCCTTCATCAAATAGCCTGGATGATCTGAAGAAGGGCAGTAGGACTGCGCCTTCATCAGGAAACCTGGATGATCTAAGGAAGGACGGTGGGACCGTGCCTTCATCCGGTATTAACTCTATAGAGCTACATCTCTCTACTTCCAAAGATTCATGGGTATTAGATGCCAGGACTGAATCTCACACATGCACTAATATATGGTGGCTGAAAGTAGGAGAGGTTTGGAAAGCACGAAGTGGACCTCAGAGTTGTGGAAACTGCTGTAGGATCCATGAGTCTTGCTTTGCCAAGAGGCATTGTCTTAGTATTGTACAATGTATATTGCATACCTACTTTTAGTAAGAATATTATATCTGTATCCGTGTTTGACAAGGAAGGGTATAATGTTAATATTGGAAATGGAGTTTTCAATGTTCTATGCAATGATATGTTTTATACCAGTACTGACTTGCTTGGAGGATTGTACATAATAGATATGGGTAACAATGCCTCAAGTTCTATATATTACGTTAATACCAAGAGGTCTAAATCCAACGATTTAAACCTAACTCTGTTGTGGCACTGTCATTTGGGCCGCATAAATAAGAAGCGCCTATCAGAACTTTAGAAGTGCGGGCTTTCATGTTCATTCGAATTCCATTCGATCGACAGGTGCAAGGTTTGTTTTATGGGCAAAATGACTAAAGTGCCCTTTATCGATCTCGATGAAAGGGCGGGTGAATTATTGGGGTTGATACACTCCAATGTGTGTAGACCAATAAGTTCACTTGCCAGGAGGGGTTTTAGCTATTTTATCACATTTACTGATGATTACAGTAAATATGGTTATGTCTATTCGGTAAGACATAAGTCTGAAGCTTTTGATAAATTCAAAGAGTTTAAGACTAAAGTAGAAAACCATCTCGACAAAGGTATTAAGACACTTCGACTGGATCGAGGTGGAAAATACTTGACCACAGAGTTATTAGATCATCTAAAAGAGAATGAGATCCTTTTGAAATGGACTCCTCCTGGGACACTATAGTTGAAAGGTGTAGCCAAAAGGAGAAATCGGTCATTGTTAGACAATGGTCCGTTCCATGATTAGTTGGACTGATCTCCCAATCTCTTTCTGGGGTTATGCTCTAGAGACGACTGCATTCATAGTGAATCGGGCTTCGACGAAGGGTGTGGAAGGGACACCATTTTAAAAATGGTACGGGATGATGCCCGCTTTGTCCTTCCTAAAGATTTTTGGTTGTGAGGCTTATGTGAAACATTTGGTTTCGACTAAGCTCGAACCAAGATATGAGATATGCACCTTCGTGTGGTATCCCAAAGCAACAAGGGGATACTACTTCTACAATCCCAGTGAGAACATGGTGTTCGTCGCTTGGGGTGGGGTCTTTATGGAAAAGGAGTTTTGTTTCCAAAGACGACATTGGGAGGACTGTGCATCTCGAAGAAATTCAGGATGATACAAATCTGTCTAAACCAATTGACAACCCAGTAGAAAGGAACCGGAGATTGTCGTAGAGTAAGAACCAATTCATGTTACAATTCCGGAAGGTCCAAGGCGATTTGAAAGGATCAATCATCCACCTCCAAGATATGGTATCCGGAGGTGACAATAAAGTCATGATGGATCACGATGATCCAACCACCTTTCAGGAAGTCGTGGATGGGCCCGTCTCCGAGTTATGGCTGGGAGCCATGAGGGAGGAAATGCAATCCATGTCGAACAACCGAGTCTGGGAACCGGTTGATCCCATCAATGGTGTGAGGACCATCGGATGCAAATGGATCTTCAAGGTGAAGATGGACATGGACGGAAACCCTCTGACCTACAAAGCTCAACTGGTAGAGAAAGGTTATAGGCATATCCAATGGATTGACTATGAGGAAACCTTATCCCTAGTGGCTATGGTCAAAATCGATCCAAATTCTTCTTGACATAACTGCGTATCATAATTACGAGATATGGCAAGTGGATGTCAAAACCGTTTTCACAAATGGAAATTTGACTGAGTACGTTTGTATGTCTCGGCCCAAAGGTTTTGACGATCCGAAGAATTAGTGAAAGATTTATAAGTTGTTGAAATCCATTTATGGACTGAAACGAACTTCTCGGAGTTGTATCCTTCGTTTTGATGAAGCTATAATTGGATTTGGCTTAATCAAGAACGAGGATGAATCTTGCGTTTATAAGAAGGCTAGTGGGAGCAAGATTACCTTTCTGGTTCTCATTGAAAACGACATCCTAACCTTGCACGAGACTAAAGCTTGGTTGAGGAAGTGTTTTTCAATAAAGGACTTAGGCGATGCTTCTTATATCTTAAGGATTAAGATATGTAGAGATCGCACCAAGAGGGTCTTGGATTTAAGTCAGGGAACCGATGTGAACAAGGCATTGAGTAAGTTCTCAATGCTCGATTCAAAGAAAGGACTCTTACCCACTAGTCATGGCATTCATCTCAGCAAGACTCAGTGTCCTAAGACACCTGATGAGCTGAAAAGGATGATGCGAATCCCATGCTCCTGGGGGCGGGATCGATCATATATGCCATGACATGTACCAGATCGGATGTCTCGTAAGCCTTATGTTGTACCAGTAGACATCAGTCTAACCCGGGGGAAAGATGATGCTGAACTAGTCTTCGAAGGATGAGTAGACACTAGTTTTCCAAGAGAAATCCAGATGACTTTAGAAGTCAGACAGGATATGTGTTTACGCTGAATGGCGGAGCTTTAGCTGGGAGAGCGTAAAGCAAAATACCATTGTCGAATCTACGACATAGGCCAAGTACATAGATGCTGCAGAGGCAGCTAAGGAGGCTATGTGGATTTGGAAATTCACGGCAGGGTTAGGTGTAATTAAAAACCCATCCAGCCCGGTGAATCCATTTTGCGACAACACAAGGGCCATTGCTCAAGCTATAAGCCCAGATCGCATAACAAATCCAAACATGTACTGCGGCGTATCCACCTCATTAGAGAAATACTGAACTGAGGTGAAGTGAAGATAACCTATATTGCAACAGATGATAACATAGCCAACCCTTTGACTAAGGCAGTGTCGCTGCCTGAACATGTTAGACATGTAAAGTCGATGGGGACATATTAGAGTTTAGATTGGAACTAGGGAAAGTGGGAGATTTTTAGTCTTAGTGCCCATAGTTCAATCCTAAATGTCCAAATGTATATATCATCGTTAGCAATAAAATTAAAGCGGCTTTATATTACTTATGTGTTGAAGTAATATATCGATGTGTGCTCTGATCTATGCCCACCATGCGAATAGAACCATAGATCAAGATAGATCACACTCGATGGGTCCCTAGTCAACAAAGCTTCACTAGAAGCGACTAGTATGAAAGATGGCTCTTTATGGCTTACGTTCTGTTAGTCATTCAAATGGGATTCCGGAGTTTGATCATAGATATCATGTGGGACATAATATTGGACGACCCGCCCTGAATATGTGCCATAGATTAAGTCATGAACATATTCAGTGTCATAGCTTGTCATGTATCCTTAAACCAAGGAGTCTTTGTTATCACTATGTAGTCAACAACTGAGTTTGACCTGAGCCTAACGTTGTCCGTAACAGGGCTTCCATAACGGCCAAGATTGGCTTGGGGACGGGCTACATGAGTGACACGAAATACGGCTAAGGGATTTATCCCTCATACTGAGGTATGGAAAGATATCGGTTCTCGGCCGCTTGATCAAAGTGACTGAAAGAATAGCATGGTCATGCACATGATACTGGGTATCATATCTTCAGTCATCTTCGGTCGGCACCATCCCGGGTGCGAAACGATACGGGGACATGAACCTCGCCTAACACCCATAGACGGTCACCCATTTCCAATGCAGATCCAAAACTGCTGGTGTCGGTCATCTCGAATAGATCAAAGGAAACACCGTCCCAAGGACGTTCCGCTGAACGGCTGGAAGTCATTTCCAAATCTGGTCTGCACACGTTGCTTCCAGTATCGTGCTTCTCCCTCAGTCGGGAGGTCGCAGAACATATTCTCCAACGAATATCCGAATGCTCTCAATGTATGAAGGTTATGGGTAATCCACCCCAACCATAATACAACTGCCTCGGGCTCTAAATTCCCGAATTAAACTGGTGTACTCAACTTATGAAAACTCCTGAGTGCCTGGGCCGTGTAACCGTCCACCTGGCCTGGCATCTCGGTAGTGACTGCGTCGACAGTAGGCACAGACTCTTATGCCGGTGTTGTACTCTCATGCTGAGTGCATCTACCGCTGCGCGAACCACCTCATCAATCGAGCCGCTTGAGTCGGCTCTGCGACTGGAGGAACTCTAGGCGATGACCCTACCGATCTATCCCCAAAACTCTGGTGCTCTGTGGGAGCAGCTCCCTGGGCGCTCACTGCCCCGGCCAGCACAACAGCTGGTGTCTGGCTCTGTCCCACAGCTGGACGGCTCTTGGTACTCTCCAGGATATAAATACGTGCCATCTCGCCAGCTCACTGCCTTTAGCAACTATAGGTTCAAAAAGACAGTTTAACCCAAACATGACGTTCTCGTGCGTCTTCACCGGATCCCACTTGGATCAAAAGTAAGTCGTAAAGTCATAAGTAACACTTATGTAGACAAGAGACCCACACCTCGTGCGTCTCACACAGAAAACAACGGTTCGATCAAGTACAGGGACGTTCACGGGCGTCTCACAAGTCACCCAAGGTTTTACAGCTCTTAAGCTTAGTAGGTATATATAGACATACTCGTATAAAGTCACACAAGTTCGCATCTCAATGCGTCTCACAACAACAATCAGCGATTTAATCAAACACACAACCAACTCCCACAGGAGGGTTCAATCAAGTCAAAGAAATCCACTCCCACTGGAGGATTCAATCTCAAGCACACCACACAAGGCACAAAGCAACAGGCATACCCCTTGCTCGGGTATCCTTTCACAAGAGGGGTTTAGTACTCAACACAACTCAATTCAATAATCACCCTTAGTCTTTCCTTCCCTTCCATGGATTCCCATTTCTTAACTTTTACCCAAACATTTTCATGTCGATCTCATGTTGTTACAATCCGATTCAGGCGTCCCCGAACCTCATTGTAACAACTTGACATCAAACCATCACGCTCAACTACAGTGGCGCCCCTGAGTCAACCTGTGATAGTACAATTATTACACTCCCACCGAAACTTTGGCATGACCCATTCGTAATTCCCTTTAACCCTTTGCTTAAGCGGGACACTCACCAACACAAGTTCACAAGACAAAAGCACGCAGAGTTCTCATGCTCGGCCAAAGACACCACACAGTCAATAAACGGAGTTCTCGTGCTCCTAAAGTGCACAACGCAATCAATAAACGGAGTTCTCGTGCTCCCAAAGACTACGGGGTGCTCGTGCCCCAGAATCGCCACACACGGGCACACGGGGTTCTCGTGCCCCAATCTCACCACACACGGGCATACGGGGTTCTCGTGCCCCAATCTCACCACACACGGGCATACGGGGTTCTCGTGCCCCAATCTCACCACACACGGGCATACAGGGTTCGCGTGCCCCAATCTCACCACACACGGGCATACAGGGTTCTCGTGCCCCAATCTCAAAGTTCTCATACAACGGGATACGGGGTTCTCGCGCCCCACCAAAACACTCAAAACAAGCACACATGGAGTACTCATGCTCCAGAAAAGCAGTCAACCACAAGTCAACACTTGAACAGGACCAAACTACAACTTGAAAATTTTCGAAGTAATCCACCAAAATGGCAACACCACCAACCGTTGGCTCACTCTACAATGAATGCTTAGCGGGTCGATCATTGCCCGTTAATCCAATTCCGATCTCAACCACTCGGCTTCACCGATCACTAGGGAGAGGATACCAATCAAGTAATGCAAACATTGTAGTGTGAAGATTTCAATTAGGACAAACATTAAAGCGACTCATGACTCGGGCCGTTCCAACTCTCTGCGTCAATGTCTCCAAATCGCATCACTGAGTATCACGACTCAGACTCCCTAACTCTACCCACCTAATTGACTTCGGTCCGAGGTTTGAAAACCAGTTCACAAAACTCCTGTTTCAAATGAAACCAGGCTTTGATACCAAATTGTCACACCCCAAATCCGGTTCTTGCCCGGACCCGAGGCATGACTAGTATAAAACGAGTAAAAAGGAAATAACTCAACAATAAGTTCCTGTAAATCTCTAATATGAAACTCGAATCCACAAAACTCAGTTTTAAACATAAATAACCCTCCAGGGGTGCAACAATAATCTTCCAACATAGTTTGTTCAAGACTGAAATGAAATATAAACGAAGTCTCTACCAGACACCCACACCAAGAAGCTCCTGAGCCTCTACTCCTCAATCAAGCCTGTAATCACAACAATAAACTCATAGGGGTGAGCTTGCACCCAGTAGGGAGAATACCTAACAAGGTGGACGTTAAACTCAATAATTTTATCAGCCAAGTCAACAAGATAATTCTTAACAAACACGAGTAATATGTAAACCAGTCAATGTCGTGGCACGTGAAGTCTCCACCCTCCGATCTACATATAATGTGTCCTCTCGGATTTTCCCTCAAATCCAGAGGAGACGCATAGCATTGAGGCGACCGGAAACAATCCTTCGGGGCGCTTATCATCGGGATTCTCAGAAACGTCTCCAAAGGATTTTATGTCCTCGGGAACCAAGATATTGCTCCCATAGGAAGCATACACTTGGGCAAATCAATAATAATCAGTTAATAATTGAATAACACACTCACACCGAAACACGAAACAATCCAATCCCAACAAACACCAATTCACTGTCTCACATAGCTCACACATCACCGTTCACCACAACACAGCACACGAATCATATAATCACAACACACAAATCACACAATCACAACTTACCGTTCACTTACCAGTCTCGACCCCTCGGGGCATCGATCACCTGATTGCACCGCTCGGTACAACCAGTCATACTCGATGCTCCAAGCAACCATTTAAGGAAATCAAGAAATCATTGAAATACGTTCAACAGTCAAGTACGAGTTTTATCAACCAAACATGTAAACCGTCAATCGAGCATTCTAGCATGTAATTCATCTAGTTCCATTAGACTCTTTAACCGATCCACTAAGCAAGCACACAACCAAGCAATCAAACATGTGATCCTAACACACAGCTAATCCGAGGACTTTGCCAAGGCCGCTCTACCAGTAAAACAATTCCCAAGTATTGAAAGCGAGTTACACTAGTGATTGGCATCCTAATCATTCACCACTAGACACTTCCGGTTATTAGTAATTGAAGGACAATTATTCTAGTTATTCGCATCCTATAGGCATTTCTAGGACCTTTCCAATTTTATTAGCCTAATCATGCATACTAAGCATTTAAACGAGAAGTTAGGACTTTCCCTACATCAAGGTCTTCCTCTAAACTCTGTTGTCGAACTCGGTAGTAACAGCTCCGTCCTTCACACGGGTTCCGGTGTGGTCTTCGTTCTTCTAGCTCGGGTCCAAGTTCTTCGCTCTCGGGCGAAGTCCCGTCTAGGTTTGACACACGAAACGTCCAAATTAATACTGATAAAAGTCCAAAGGTCTTCTGATGCTTAACTCAAACTTGAAATCCTCACCTTAAATTAAATAAAGTTGATTATTTAATCTGATTTTTAAAATAGTTTTAAATGACTTGGGTTGACCCGGATCCAGGCCCTGATCCGGTCCAAACCCGACCCGGTCCGGATCCAGACCCACTGCTGAGCATGGCCCGACCCGTGAAGCATACTGGGCCCAAGCCCGTCTTCTGATGTTGCCCGGCCCAAGGCCTTCTCGGCCCAAGGGTCTTCTGGCCCAAGGCGTGCTCGAGCCCGAGCTCGAGGGTGTCCTGGCTCCGGCGGCGTCTCCGACGAGCAGTGGTGCTCCGGCCGCCGACCACCGCGTCAGACACGCTCGGAATCGAGAGGAAACGGAGCGGCAAAGGCGGAGGGTTGCTGGTGACGTTGTAGCCGTGACGGCGAGGCCTGAGACGCGTCCCCCGTCGTCTTCTTTCAGATCTGGAGAACCAGCTTTGCCGGCGAGGGTTTCGTCTGAAAACGTTCGAATCGAGCACGGAAATGGACGATTCCGGTCGTTGCGAAGTCGGGGAGGAAGAGAGATGGCGTGAGGAGGGTCGAGACGGACACCCACGGCCTTTGACGCTCACGGTGAGTTCGAAGCTCCCGTCGACGGCACCGGTTCGTTTGGTTCGAAGAAGAAGGAGGACGGGGCAGAGGGTTTTCTCTGGGTTTGGGGCTTGCTCGAGAAGAAGCAGAAGGAGAAGAGGATGGTGGAGGTAGGAGACGTGGTCGGAGATGGAGGAAGAGCTCGGGCCGAAGCTCTGGTCGGCGAAGCTCGAAAGAGGAGGTGCGATGGGAGGAAGACACGCCTCGGGTTGCGTGCGTGAATAGTGGGAGCCGAAGAGGCTCGTCCCCCCTTTTGTTGCTAGGGTTGGGCCGCGCACTGCTCATGGGCCTGAGGCTCGCGAATTGGGCTTGAACCTGGCCCAATTCCTAAGCAGCCCGGCCTCCTCTTCCTTCATCTCTTTTTTTGATTTTCTCTTCAAAACTTTTACTCGTTGCAAACATCCACCTCGACGTCTCCTAATTCAAATTAAAACCCCTTTTGAAAGGGCGGGGTTCTACATCTTGAGTCCTCAAAGAGAAGAACTATGTGGCTTTGATTCCCATGTGGATACGTAGGCGTATTGGAGACTCAAGCCAATCATTCGTTACCCGGTGTTCTTGTTTTGGTAAGAAATAGTGCTGAATTTTTCTCTTGTGAATCCATTCTTTGTTAGTTGTTTCATGGTTTAATTGTCTCTTGGTTTTCATTGATTTTCCGCTGCGAGTTGGTTCATCTCCAACCCTACCTCGAGACCCAACAGTGATTTGTTCTCTTGGGGCAGCATCTCTTGAGGTTTTACTTTCCCTTGCTTCTGGACCCTTACTCTGCAGGTGTCACAAGCATCAAAACTCAACAACTTGTTGAAGACTACTCACAGGTTGTTGCAGTACTCTACTCTCTGACATTACAACAATCATTGACAAAGAAACTTTTTAATCATCTGCTCAGTGGTGAAGAATCATTCAAAGACTCCAATGCCTTTGATCTGGCAGTTTGTTACATTGTTGTTTTATTCTCTCTTCACTTTCTTGCTTCACAAGTACTTGTTTGTACTTGTTCTTTTGGGTTATCTTGCATTAATCTTTGGTTTGTTGTAATCTGTAGTGAGATTGCTTTTTTTTGTAATCCTTTCTATCTTAGAAGAGGATAATTTAAATTTGCATTCGTCGATAAAAAAAATGGTATGGCAAAGACATGCATGCTTTATGACAGTTGGCTTTGTCAGAAACAACTTCATACATATAACATTAACATTACATGTTCTTTAAAATCTTGTAGCAGAATCATATTTATCACCAACAAGTGTACTGCTTCCGGAAAAAAACCAGAAACACGTTCTCTCTCAAAGAAACAAAACCTAACGCCTCTCTACAGTAGATCTTCCACCGCAGCCGGTGGCTGCCGGGGCTCCGGCCACGGGGCTGCCGGTGGCTCTCCTCTCCTCCCATCCGTTCCTCTTCTTCCACCTTTCACCGAAAACTTTCAGTCGCCCTCCTCCGAAGTCACCTTCCCCTATAGTCGGCTTCCATGGCTGCTCCGGCAGCCATGCTATGCCGCAGCCGTGCGTCGCTCCGGCCGCCATCTCCCACCCCTGTCAGCAGCCCCGCCTCCCTCCCCGTGCTCCGCCACTTCCCCCTTCGCCGGATCCGGCCTTGAGGGCTTCGCCCTAGCCAGATCTGCCGCCTTGGGTCAGGCCGGCCAGCTCCGACGAAGGATCTCCACCACCTCCGCCCCCCACCGTGCCCCTCCGCCGCCCTCAGCCCGCCCCCAGCTCCCTCCTTCTCACCGGCCAGATCTGCCGGCGAATCTCCCCCCGCTGCGACGACGGTTGACCACAAGCACCCCGACAACGACGACATCTCAATTATCTCCGGCCGAGCCTCTTCGCCACGCTCCCTATCCGGTCCGACGGTCAGATCTGTACCCAGTTTTTGTCGGAACACTGCAGTCGAAGCCGTTCAGCTGTGCTCCTGCTTTTCGTGTTTACCCGACCAGTCCCGTGCATCAGCCCCTAGCGAAACAGATCTGTACCCGTTTGCGCCATCCACCTCGCCTTGATCTCAAATATGGTTATCGGAGGCCGACCACGAGTAGTTGTTGTTTGTCGTCGTTGTTAATTTTGTTGTTTGTTTTTTAGTATGTTTTTGTCTTATTCTCCTTGCCGGATCTCGGATATCCGGCAAGTGGTAGCTGCTGCCTTTGGTAGCGTGTTTGGTCGGGACTCTTTATCGGCGGATCCTTCCGGGAAGCCGATAAGGAAGATCGGTCTGGTAGTTGTTTGTTTTTTAGGCGCTGCGTCACCTATCTCAAGAGCTATTCCTCTCGCTGGTCGTTTCTCGGGTTCTCGAGTACGACCGCTAGATGCAACGCTTGTATGGATTGGGTTGTATTCAGTTTGTAAGGTTTATTAATTTATTAATAGATCTTTCCTTTCAAAAAAAAATATTTATCACCAACCGGGGATATTTTGGACAGGTTGATCAGCATCCTTGTACACTAAAGAAACAGAAACGAGCCATAGCCGTACCCAGTTTGGCTTCTATTAAGGAAATGAGAACACGTGCCATTGAAAACCTCAAAGAATGTAAGGTGTCGGAGAAAAAAACGAAAGCTGAGAGTGTAGAAAGGAAGACCCAGCAGCAGCCCCTGATAGAAGTCCTTTCTATGTGCGTCAACTGACGAAATATGTTATTGTAGAAACAATCAAAATCAGGAGACAGGAGCACTTCTGAGAAAGTTCTCATCTACTGATGAGATTGAATTTGTCTTAGAAGGAAGCCATGATATATACACATATCTAGACTCTAGAGAGGTGTCTATTATTTTGGCCAATCAAGAGAAAGGATATTGCTGACATGTCGAATATAATGTGGCGTTACCATGAATTAATAAAAAAGACTCATTAAATCTACTCATCTTTCGTACTCTTTCTCGTCTTCTTGATTATGAATAAAATATATTTCTTTGAAATAAAAAAATACAACACCAACCTCGATTCTTTCAACTGAGAAAATTTAGCCTAGGCATTGTCGTCGTTACTTTGGGCAGCGACTCTTCTTCTCCTTCTCCTTCTTCGATCCTGTTGAGCTCGTTAGTGTGTTTTGCTTTCCTTCCAGCATACATGGTTGGTTTATATTCCATGGGATTATGTCGGAAGGTCTCCCGATTTCGGGACGACCTAACCGTTTTTTTTATCTTTTTTGCAAGATTCAAAATCGGTGCTATTATGGAATTGTTCTTTGGTGGGTTGTGGAGGCCATAGGTTTACTGTGGTTTGGGAAGCAGCATCAACGAGACAGTGCATGATCGCGGGACGCCGATAAGGAGCAGCGACCCGCTTTCTTATTCTACTTCTCTTTCTTGCAGAGACCTCCTCATAAACTTTCGGGTTGAGCCACGAGAAGAGCACGATGCGCATATAGAGAGGGTCAGACTCTCTTAGTCTACACCTAGGATAGTCATCGTTTGTATGTCTACCTTATGTGTTTCACTGTATCATTTTACAGTTGCTATGCAAAACAATGTTAATTGTTTCACTGTTAGCGTTTCAAATCTTACGAAATCTAAGACTGCGTTTAATCCTTCTCTATGTCTTTCATTTTGTTATTTACAATAAAGATGAACTTCATTACACTGAAAAAAGATTCATTTGCTCAGGTTTCTTTTGCATATGAAACAATAATAAGTCCTAATCTTAGAGAAAAGGAACTCAAACCATAAGTCAAGTTTAATAATATTGTCATCTTAATCTGAAACTCTAAATAAAACTCATCTCCAAAATAACTTAACTAGGCACCTAGAAAAACTCAGGAAAGGTAGAACACACTCATTTGACTTTTTGACATGAAATTTTATCCAGGATACTTACAATGCCTTTTGTCTTCTTTTACCATTAACAATTTGAAGAAACACGTTTTTCATTGAATCATATACTGATGTATTATTTATGTATATGGTGGAGCATGCGATTTTTTTAAATAATTTTTTAAAGCAAGGGTATATGAACATTATTTTAGCAATGGCAATTAGTTTGATAAAGAGGTTCTGATTCTCATACCATGAAAATATGTTTGAAAAATCAAATCCAACCATAGGCATGCATAGTGCGTTATGACTTAATTTATTCAGCTTGCTTGTCAATATCTTTACATAAAACAAAATAAGTTAAATATAAGATTCGTTATAGAACAAAACAAATAATTAAAAAGTTAAATATAAAGACTAGTATAATAAAATTATAATTCTCAATCAGTGTGATTTTTTTAAAATTGTTTGACATTCAAGTTACAATAAAGACAATATAAATTCACCAACTTTTACAACAAGAAAAACATGGAAAGCAAAGCACCTGAACATGTTTGTTTCCAACAAGATTAAATTAGCATGGTAAAGTCCGAAACATGTGTTTGTTCGGTCGACCTGACCCCACTCTGTCTCTCTCCTAGAAACTTCCAAATGAAAATAATAATAATAAAGATTCAGTGTAGCGCAAAAAACCAGCTTGAGTTGTGATAGCTCACCACTGACGACTCAACCGTTGACGGTCTGACTCACTATTTTAGTACCTACTCCTTTTAATCAAACATTAAACTATAGTCACATTGGTACAACTTTTTTCCACGTTAGACCAAAATAGCCCCACCTGACTCACCTCGATCCCCACATGTGAAAAGGGCAATTCGGTCGTTGAAGAAAGAATAGTCAAAAAGTAGCCTCCTTCGCCAGCTGGCTACTCCACGTGTGAGAGTTAGTGTATAAAATGAAGATCAACTTGTATTGTCTCTACATATTCAGTTCTCAACATTTCATTTGTCTCCTTTACAAGTAGCACACACACATAAACAAACACAAAAGCTTTTGCTTCAATGGAGAGAAGTAAGTGTCCCTTAGTATTGTTCACAAGTCTGGAATCGAAGATCAGAAAGAGATCGGGACACGTGGACGTGTTCGAGTGCAAGACGTGTCAGCGGCAGTTCCCTTCGTTCCAAGCGTTGGGAGGGCACAGGGCGAGCCACAAGAGGCCCAGGGTCGTGTCGGAGTCGGACCACAAGTTCCTGAGCCTGGTCACCAAGCCCAAGATGCACGAGTGCACCGTATGCGGCCTGGAGTTCTCCATGGGGCAGGCTCTAGGCGGCCACATGAGGCGCCACAGGGCCCTCTTCGCGGCTGAGAACTTCCCGGAGTTTCGGGTGGTCGAGGTGGCGCCGCTGATGAGGAGGTCCAACAGTTGTAATAAGAGGGTTTTCGGGTTGGACTTGAACTTGACTCCCTTGGAGAATGATTTGGTGGTGGTCTTTGGAAAGATGGCTCCTAAACTTGATGTTTTCGTCTGACCACCGTAACTGATGGTGGAAGAGTTGCTTTTACTATATGAACATTCTTTTATTTGTTGATAGAGAAATTGAATATATATCTTGTTTCAGGGTAATTTCAATCTTTATTTGTCTTTATTAATGTTTTGATTACAAGTTTATTCCGATGTTTTGTTGGTGTAGCAATAATATATACGGGGAAAAAGACATGAAGCCCGTTAACTTAATTTGGGATTGCACAGCAAAACAATTTTATGTTTCGAACAAGAATAAGTGAATTTGCAACACATGTAAATTGAGTTGTTTGTCTTAATGTATTATAAAATACCAATTATAGTCACAAAGGCTATCGACAATTATTGAGCATGCGTATGATGTAAAAGTTACACCAAAAATTTGAAGTAACCATTTTTAACTTACTGAATTATTATTTTTAAATAAAAATACGAATATATTTTTATAACAAATGAAGGGATGAAAATCCATAGATTTGGATATGCATTTTAAGGTGACATCGAAGATGTTTGTGAAGGACAAAAGTTTGGTTTTCTTAGTTTTGTAAAAACATTAAGCAAAAGACTTGTCATTTTTTAAACTTTTTAGCATTGGTGTACTCTAATAATTGTTTAGGATGAGTGGATCAATAGGTTTTAGATATTTAAAGATTGTCAGTCTGACATCCGAATATATTAATATATTTGTCATTCCATAAATATCTTGTTGACTTTATTTATTATGAGTTAAAGTCTTAACATACTATCCTATAGTTTGGTCCATCTCCTCTTGAGTATCTCTATGTAATTTTGTTATTGGGCTTGTTGTTTGGAGTAGAAGCCCACTGTCACGTACAATTTTGATTCGAATATGAAGGGGGCGTTACATCATTTTTTTGGGCTGGAAGTTATAATCCCATTAATTTTAAATATCATGATTCAAGGAGGGACTCTGACTACGATAAAAAAGAGTCATAAAAGCTAACTGAAATAAAAAAAATAAACTATGACGAAATCATTTATTTCTGCTTAAGGTGTAACCTTCATGTTCCATTCGTTGTACTAAACCGAACCTACGATCATTGATTTGAAGAGGAGACAAAACTCTTGTCACTGCAAAGATAAAATCAGATATAAAAAAAGACTAATTCGATTAACCAGATCTAGAATCCAAAGAGGGGTCGAGGAGGGTGCGGTGGTGGAGGCCATAGAGAAGGATGTGGCAGCGACAACTTCAGAGACGGCAGCGACAGTTTATAGGCGGCTTCAGAGGCGGCGGCGGATGCGGTTTTAGGGACGATAGCGGAGACTTCAGATAATCTTCAATCGGAGAAGAGGTTGTAGCAGGCGAGAACCCTCAAAAACAATTGGAAAAGGAACAGGCAATGTCGACGGTGGCGTGATCGTGATAATGGGAGTTAGGGGGTGAAGTTGGAGAAATCAGGGAAAATGAGGAGGATGGGGATTGAGTAGTGATGTCTCTCGTGAGCAGTGGATGGACAGGAGAGGATGAATGATATATCGACGGAGAGATAGTATCGGACTGAGACCGAGAGGAACGGCGTTGTCTTCGAAGATAAGCCAACGTCTGGGATAGACTCTGGAGGTTCTGAAACCCTAACATTACAGAATACATTAGTTCTATTTACGGTGTCATAATTCAAGTTGAATACAAACTTGCAGCCTTTTACCTCTCAAAAAAGAATATTACATCATTTAGATGTAAATTAGCTTGCTATTTGATAAATAATTTGGCATATATGATATATCTCATGTTTAATGCAAAAATACCACGTGTGGTGTTTGTCTTTGTTGCTCAAGTTATTTAGTTGGTATAAGGGTTCTGTTATGAATATTTGATTGGATGACCACATGGAACATTCTAGATAGGAGTGAGAGTTAGAAGACTTTTGTATTTTGAATTCTATTGTTTATGTAGTTCATTAAAGTTATGACTCTATGATTATGAGTCTATAAATAGAGGTCATTGTAAAGGATGAAATGATCAATAATATTCGATTCTCTACTCTCTCCATATTCTCTTGTTCTCTCTAGTTCTTGTTCTTCCATTCACAAGTATCGTTCTTACTTTCATAACACGTTATCAGCACGAATCGCTCTATTATCCAGGTATCAAAGTTTTATATTATCGCGAATTTATTTGAATTTGATTCATGCTTATTTGTATAAATTCACTTACGTTTTTCAATAAGTATGCTCTAAGATTGCCAATATACATTGGATCTTTCACAACAGAAATTTGATGTTTATTATACTTGTGTGTTTTTTATTTGATACTCGAATATGAGATTTGTTGAAATCAAATCATTTGGACCTGAAGTTCCAAGATGTGAACCGTTATTCTTATATCATACAACTTGGCTTAAAAGCATGAAGCTTGAAAAAATTATATATGGTTACATAGGTAGTTTGGCTACTCCATGTATTCTCTAGTCACATGGTCATTTAGTGAATAATACTGTGAGGTCTTATATTTGTATCCTGAAGTTTACAAATATGATAGTATGTTGGGTCAGAAATTCCAAATACGTAATACCATCGACTTGGTGTATGTTGGACCAGAAGTTCCAAATACATGGTACAACAAACGATTGTGTATTTTCTTCCATATATGAATAAGAGTATTATAGTTGATGGTTCATGTAACTAATGACACGTTCTTTACTTATATTTTTACATAGTTGATTATATTGATTTTATAGTTTCACAATGTCGAATCATTTTGAACCCGAAGTTCAAATATTAACGAGAAAAGATTTATGGAACCTGAAGTTTTAGATCGTGGGTATTATAACTTACTGAAATTAGAGTGACCTGAAGTTCACATGTACCTAATGATGACAAAACCCGAAGTTTTGGTTCTAAGTATAAACTTGAAGAAATTAGAGTGACCCGAAGTTCACATGTAACTAATGATGACAAAACTTGAAGTTTTGGTTCAAAGTATAAACTTGAAACTTACTTTTATGACTAAATGACATACCACAAGCCCGAAGCTTGTAACTTGTGTCCATGGCTTTAAGCCTAAAATTTTATATATAGTTATTTTTATTTAGTACGAATATCCTACGAGCTTTTTCGATGTGTGGTTGTATACATATCTAATTTCTATATTTATACACCCCACGAGTTTATTCATTATGTAAATCATAATATATATTTATTCATATTTGGGTGGATATTATGTATATTCGATATGTGTAACCTGAAGTTTACACAATTTATGATATTTTGAACACGAAGTTCTACAATCGTCAAGAAACAAGTTTATCGAAATTGTCATTCAAGTCAACCAAATACCCGAAGCTCATACAAATACCCGAAGTTCTAAATTGATGATCCTTACAGGATAGATAAAAGAAAATATTTTCACACGTCATCATATTATTTATAATCGATGAAAAATGTTTTCCTACATTGCTTCCATCTAGTATGCTCTTGAAGTAGCATTACTGAGAACGAAAAGAATCAGACTTAATATATTTATTAAGTAATGAATTATCAATCTCTCCCTGTTGGCAGCACTCCATTCCCTGAAGTGAATGCGATAAAGTATGGGTAGATCCACACCCAAGCAAGGTTGATGCCCTAGACGTGGTCGTGGTCATGGTTATGGGTGTGATAAATTCCAGTTCCATGAAAAATAATGTGTACCACCAGAAGTGGAACGAGTATGAAAGGCACAACAAAGAATATGGCCCACCAAATGAAAACTCACGAACGTGATGGACGTTATTTTGTAAATGTAGTTGATTGCGTACCTGAAGTATGATTAAAGATTTGATTGAAGGAAAATAAGAAAGGGTAGAGAGAAACTTTATTGATGACTTAGATTCTGAAGATCTAATCGAATGTCTTTAACTCATTTTGTAATTGATGACGAGAAAACAAGTATCATGCATATGAGCCAATCTTTGGATATGTATTAATATTTCTGTTATATCCTTTTGTAGTATGTAAACCAATACATTAATTTTCTCATATTAAAGGATATGGATCCCAGAAGTGATCTATCTATTTACAGAAAAGGATAACGATATGAATATGGTTGATAGAGTCACTACACATACAATTCTGATAGACAAGAAATATTTTTCATGTCTGACCATGGTCGAGGCAAACATGAACACCATTAAGGGTGCTGCAAATATAATAGAGGGCTCTGGAAGAGCTACCTTGTTATTGCAAAATAAAATATTTTGAGTGTCTTGTTTCTAATTTTATTTATTTGTCTTATGACAAACTATGGACAAAAGTTTCTTTAATTATGTTAAAAGCAACGGAAAAATATCTGGTGCATCGGATCTTATTGAAGCCTCCGGAAGAGCCAGTGTAATATTATAGAATTTATTATCAATGATGTAATGTTCTCAACCAGATCAAAAAGAAACTTGTTAAGTTTCAAAGATATTCACTGAAATGGTTATCACATTGAGACAACAAATGAAAATGATTTTGAATGTTTATACATCACATCTGTGGTCTCGGGGAGAAAAGAAATTGTTGAAAACTCCCTTCATATAGTTTTGGATCATATTATATTTCATTATACCAATTGAATCTAATATGGTACGTGATTAACCAGAAACCAATGGACCCATCAAGATTTATGATATGGCATGATCATGTAGGCCATCTAGGTTCCACAATGATGCGAAGAAACATAGAAAGTTCACATGAACGTACGCTGAAGAGTAAAATTGTCCCTTTTGTCAAAAGATTACTCATGTGTTGCTTATTTTTAAGGAAAACTTATTATAAGACCATCTCCAATGAAAGTTGAGACTGAATGTCCAACATTTTTAGAAAGAATTCACATAGATATATTGGAATTCATGACATGTGATATGTTTACGGCACGATTTGCCGACTATCAATTTGATGAGACAATTTCTCTGCATTAGGGGGAGATAAAGAAACGTCTGAAAAAGAAAGACGAAAAATTTCATGGAATGCATTGACATTGTCTCATTTTGATCCTCGTACTAATCAATATGAACTAGAAGTTCATAAAATTATCCATTTACAAAAGGTTGAAAATACATTGCCTGATGCATTTACGGATGTTAAGACTGTGATAAAATCACAGATACCAGTTGCTAATGTTCCTTGTAGAATTAATCTTCCTGATGAAGAAATGGGAAATATGCTAGCGCTAGAAAATAAGTCTAAAGCACGCAAGAAGCATGGCAGACCTATTGGATCCAATTATAAAACCCAAGAAAATGAAAGGAACAAGTTAGGCAAGTTGGTACATCAAATTATATTACAATTCCCGAAGAAATAAATGTGATAAAAATGAAGAGACGTCTTCAAAAGATAATGAAACACCTAGAAAAAAAATGACAATAAAGAGATCTCGATTAACTATGTCACTTAAGGTGAAAGATGGAATAAAAAGAAATTGTTGTGGATAATATATTTGCGAATGCAATTGCATTAGATATTTCAAAAGAAAATGAGGATCATGAACCAAGATCGGTCAGTGAATACCGACGAAGAAATGATTGGCCAAAATGGAAAAATGTCATTGAGACATAATTGAATTCACTCAACAAACGCCAGGTATTCGGACCTGTAGTCCAGACACCTGAAGATGTCAAACCCGTAGGATATAAATGGGTATTTGTGCGCAAAAGAAATGATAAAAAACGAGGTCGTAAGATACAAAGCTCGACTCGTTGCACAAGGATTTTCACAACGACCATGAATTGATTATGAAGAGACATATTCACCGGTTATGGATGCAATCACACTCAGATTTTACTTCTTTTTATTTATTTATTTATTTATTTATTTAATTTTTTTATTTATTTAATTTATTTTACTTACTTAGTATGAGTCACTTGATAATGACACTTACATAAAAGTCCTTGAAGGATTACAAGTGCCTGAAGCATGCATCTCAAAACTTTAAGAAATGTACTCAATAACGCTCTAAAAATCTTTGTAAGGGCTAAAACAATCTGGTCGAATGTGGTATAATCGTCTCAGTGAATACCTTTTGAAAGAAGGACACATCAACAATAAAATATGTCCATGTGTTTTTATTAAACGGATGAAAACCATATTTTCCATCGTCGCGGTTTATATTGATGATTTGACCATCATTGGAATACATGATAAACTTATGAGATGATGAAATACTTGAAAAGTGAATTCGAAATGAAAGACTTGGGGAAAACAAAATTTTGTCTCGGCCTTCAGATTGAACATTTTTCGAAGGGGATTTTTGTTCACCAATCATCATACATTGAAAGGATTCTTAAAAGATTCAATATGGATAATTCACATCCTTTGAGTTCCCCCATGGTTGTTCGATCACTTGATGTGAAAAAGGATCCATTTCGCCCCCAAGAAGAAGGAGAAGAACTCCTTGGTCCAGAAGTACCATATCTTAGTGCCATTGGGGCACTAATGTATCTTGCTAATTGCACCCGTCCTGATATAACATTTTCTGTTAATTTGCTAGCAAGATTTAGTTCCTCTCCGACTCGAAGACACTGGACTGGTGTTAAACAAATTTTTAGATATCTTCGAGGAACATTAGATATGGGGTTATTTTACTCAAAAGACTCGAAGTCTAAATTGATTGGATATGCTGATGCCGGATATTTATCTGATCCCCACAAAGCGCGATCACAAACTGGATATGTGTTTACATATGGTGGCACCGCTATATCTTGGCGCTCAACAAAACAGACACTTACAACCACTTCTTCAAATCACGCTGAATTGATAGCTCTTCATGAAACAAGTCGTGAATGTATATGGCTAAGGTCCTTAATCCATCATATCCGAGAATCATGCGATCTTTCAATAAATAAAGGAAGTCCAATTGTCATATACGAAGATAACACAGCTTGTATAGCTCAGATCAAAGGAGGCTACATCAAAGGAGATAGAACAAAACACATTTCTCCTAAGTTCTACTTTACTCATGAACTTCAGAAAAAAGGGAGATATCGATGTTTGTCAAATTCGTTCCTGTGACAATCTTGCAGATTTGTTCACTAAGGCGCTTCCTACAGCTTCCTTTGAAAAGTTGGTCTACAAGATCAGCATGAGAAAACTCCGTGATTTATGAGGAGATGTTGCAATCAGGGGGAGAAATACGTGTTACACTCTTTTTCCCTTGTTTTAGGTTTTATCCCAATGGGTTTTCCTAACAATGTTTTTAATGAGGTAACTACTATACGTATTGTACAAATTATGTACTCTTTTTCCTTCTAGTATTTTTCCCATTGGGTTTTTCCTAGAAAGGTTTTAATGAGGCATAATAATATTTGTACATGTCATCCAAAGGGGGAGTGTTATGAATATTTGATTGGATGACCACATGGAACATTCTAGATAGGAGTGAGAGTTAGAAGACTTTTGTATTTTGAATTCTATTGTTTATGTAGTTCATTAAGGTTATGACTCTATGATTATGAGCCTATAAATAGAGGTCATTGTAAAGGATGAAATGCTCAATAATATTCGATTCTCTACTCTCTCCATATTCTCTTGTTCTCTCTAGTTCTTGTTCTTCCATTCACAAGTATCGTTCTTACTTTCATAACAGGTTCTAAGTTTTTGTTGTTTCTTTTTTATTTATTTTGAAGAGTTTGTATTTATGTCTATATCTATTTGGGTATTTTCCTCCTTGAAAATGGCCACTCAATACTATTCATATAGGAAAACTTGTTTAAATATGCTTTATAATACACCTTATTTTTTTAATATGCCCCCATACTTTAAAATTGGATTTCTATGCTTTTTATATTTCTTTAGGCAAAAATACCCTTCTTAGAACTAAACAAACCCAATTTGTTTTAGTACTAACCGGCATAAATGGCAGAACAAAACCCAAGTAAAGAGTACAAGGTTTTTATTTTCTGGAATTTTTCAGCTAGATGAATCAACTAAAGAGCCTTTCGGTTGTAAAGAAGGACCCTAATCAAACTAACATCCCTTGACCTGATGATGCTCATAAACTATTTATCGGTTTCGTTGATTTTGGCACTTCCCAGAACTCAAGTCCTTATTTCTATATCCACGAGCGAGATGGATCTTCGTGGAGGATCCTATGTTCTCGATTATGGACTGTACAACTACAAATGACATTGCCTGAGTGAAAGGGGTTTGTAGATGACCAACGACGGAGGTGAGATTGGTGCCCAATCCTACCTCGATACTGTCGTAGCTGACCATGCCAATTTCTTTCTCGGATCCTCGCGTGAAGACTTGCTCCCTCGACCGAATTGTTGGTAGTCGACCTTCTCGGAAGCGGTAGAGAGCATGCGAGCTTCAAGTCTCTCGCATCGTCTTCGGACACGACAAAGAAGAAAGAGTCCTATGGGTGCATCGGGACGGAGAATTCATCGTTGTCTCTCTTGATTGACGATTGTATGAACGTAACTCTAGTGACTCTCATAATCTCTACGATCGAGAGTCTCAATTTCTGGTTGTTGTCTATTTCGTACCTGATAATTCTCTCCCCGTTTGGCTTCTTGAGCGTAGGTCCATAATTGTATAGCAGAGTCAGCGATGCATTTGAACAAAAATAAACCAGAGAGTGAAACTGGGAAGATAGCTTTTTGTTGGGAAATTGAAATTTGGTCAGGAATGAGGTTGAAGAAAATTGGAGCTTGTGCCAACAATGGCTGCCAAGTGAGATTGAAAACAATGAAGTCGATGCTAAAGAGAAGTATCGTTATGATTGATTACTCTACATTGGCTCGTTTCTGGAGTTTGTAGCTTTCATTATTGCTATTTGAATTAGAGCTCTGAAACTAATCACACTGCATTTAACTTTTGAATTATCTTCAATATTGTGTGTCTTGTGTTTGGCTGGAAAATAAACAATTTTAACAGGGGTACTTCAGTCTCAAAATTTTAAAAAGGCATAGAAATCCAATTTCAAAATATGGAAGCATATTAAAAAAATATAGTATATTTTAAGACATATATTATCAAATTTCCCATTCATATATGCTTGTTTTGTTGCTGACAAAAATAATCTTTATGCGGAAACAAATGCTCGTGTATGTACTTTTCGCGCAGAGAGAACCCTAATTCTCTCCGCGCGCAGCCCCTTCCCCCACCTCCCTCCTCCATGGCAGTCACCATTCTCCACCATTGAAGCCCCTGATCCAAAGCTCTCCACTACCTTCCGGGGTCCAATCGAAGCCCCTGCTTCCAAAGCTCTCCACACAACCTTCATGAGGTTCCATTCTACCGTCGCGATTCTATTGATCGGAGCCGGTTTTATTTTTCTTTGTTTTTGTCTTGTTTTGCAGCCGGTCTACCCCCACAGGTCGCTGCCCATCGTTCAAGCTGCTCCATGGTCTCCCCCTCGACTCGTGCTACCGTTCCCGCATCGCCGGACCGGCCCCGCCTTCGAGCTAGTAGCCACCGTGGCCCCTCTGCCGTTCATTGGATTACGGGCTCCACGCGCCGTATCCCATCTGCAGCGGCATACCGCCCTAGGGGCACCCCTCGCCGGCATGGGTCCGCCCCCCTCGGTGGATCTGGGATCCAGGAGGAGGGACGGTCAGCTGGGGCCTATTTCAACGGCACCCGGATTCGGGACTCTCAACCCCGACCAAGCTTTTACAGCAGAGAGATCTAGGGCATTCTGCACTAAAGACAAATTCTCCAGTAGGTTTCGCTGCTTTAGTTCGAATAATCATGTGGCTCAATAAGTTTAGGCATTTGGTTTATTATTTTTTTGTAACGTTGGATCGAAGAAATCCTAAGTTCGGATCTGCGAATCAAAGCGGACTATTTGTATGGAACCATGTGTGCCCGATGGGCCACAGCCGATCGAGACAAAAAACCGGTGTCCGGGACTGTTAGGTTCCATATTGCAAGCACAATGATATCGTAATACTACTTTTTTCCCGTTTCAAAAAAAATGCTCGTGTATGTATGTAGGCATTTTTTCTTTTAAGTATTTTTTATGATCGGCAATACAAATTTAAATTAAAACCTCTTTTGAGGCGAAAGAGGAGTTACAAGCTAGATCCAGGTACAGTTCCAAAAAAGAAACCCCAAAACGATCATATGCCGAATTATAAGGGTAACCTAAGAAAACTAAAAACAACAACAAGAACAAGTGAACCTACTCTAAAGAGCCACAAATTATACAAACAAACAAGAAGATAAAACTAACAACGAACACAGCAGTAACACTCCCAAACAAACAAAACAGGATCTTAAATCCAAATATAACCACCATAAAGATCTAATTTGAAGCAACGTGTCTTGAGTACCCAAATCTGACCACTAATAAGTGCTTTGAGGAGTAGGTCAAACTGCCGAGCCCGACCAGATGCAATCCAAACCCTAACCTTCAATGCAAAGACCAACTCCCATCTCGATAGAGATGTCAATCCTCATAAGAGAAAAGGCAGCTACTAAAATGCATGCGGCCAGCACCGCTAACGACTGAGACAGACCCGGATTACCATACATACCCTAGTAGATGGCTTCTGAGGGGGCAAACAACACTCAAGAAACTCGCCGGCGGTCAGCACCTTTAACCGACGAGCTCGACCCAAAACCCGGATCGAGAAGAAATGAATTCCAAATACAAAAGGGTTCATGTACGAGTAGGAGAAGCCTAACCAGCCAAGATTAGAGAAAGAGAGTACCTCACAAATGTCGACCAACAAGGCTTGCACTCGCACCCCGATCCTCTA